>PYUH01000221.1:889563-918594 GCA_016808085.1 Suaeda aralocaspica
GTCTCCAATTTAATATTATTATTTTTTTACAAGTAATATATATATATATAGAAACGTATTCTTTTTCCATGATTAGTAATTGTAAAGAGTTTTTTTTTATTATTATTATTTAAATTTATTTATTTAAAATTTTTAATGTCAATTTTAACAACGTTTTGGTGAGAAGGTCAAAGCAATGCAACATGACATTTATTGAGATTCAAAAACATAGGAACATTTGGGAGAATTGGGAATATTACCCATGCAGATAATGAAAGGGTGTATCTGCTGTCTATTTGATTGATTTTAATAACCTTGACCAAACTCGGGGTTCTCGAACCAACCTTTAATTTGCTGCTATCATTCCATAGCATATACACTACGTCGCTCTATCGAAGCTGAACTAGCCTTAAGGGGTCTTTCGAACCATAGACATAATGGGCATTTCTTCAAATTAAAAAAAATACTTTCTGCCGAGCTATCTGATAATGGTATAGGTCCGTATCGCTTTTTTTTTTCATTTTTCAATAGCGGTGCTCGGTACACGTAGTGGCTCTGTACAAAATGTTGACAGCAGTCTTCGAACTAAACTGAGCCCGTAACTGGCGATATGAAGCGCTTAAAGATCCACTGATTCGTAAGACACTCTAGTTTTCTTATACTCCGACTCCGATATACTGCATACTTAGCCTTAGCTTCTCAACTTAGCGGAAAAGCGATATTCTACAGTAATTAACAAGCCCACGATTCAGTTACAACCGGCCAAACTAAAAAGAAACCAAAAACAAAAAAAAAAAATAGGGATGTTAGGATTACTTTTTTTTTTTGCGCGCTAATCTTGGCTTGTTTAATTATAGAGTAAGTGAGAAGCTAAGCTAAGTATGAAAGAGTCGGATATAAAAAGATGTCAACATTTGGTACATAGACTACTTGTAGAAATTGAAATATATACCATTTATAGCCGGCAGTATGTGTAAAGAAATTAAGAGAGTTTGTTAAACTCAATCAAATAGACAGTACACCACCCTTTCATTATCTGCATGGGGTAATATTCCCAATTCTCCACAAATTGTTCTACTTTTTGAATCTCAATAAATGTCATGCATTGCTTTGACCTTCTCACCAAAACGTTAAAATTGACATTAAAAATTTTAAATAAATAAATTTAAATAATAATAATAATAAAAAAAAAACTCTTTACAATTACTAATCATGGAAAAAGAATACGTTTCTATATATATATATATATATATTACTTGTAAAAAAAATAATATAATTAAATTGGAAGTTTGGAATGAACATATAGTATGAACATGCAAGGTGATGCATGCCGCCACCTTATAATTTTTATTATTGACACTTTCCTATCTTTACAAATTATAAATTTTAGAAATGAAAATTATATACTCCCCCGGTCTTTATTTAGTTGCTACATTAGGGTTTTTGACACTATTCACATTGTATCTTTGACTCACTTTGTTATTTAATACGTAACGAAAAATATAGTCATAAGAGATAAATCTTATTTGATTTGTTTCGATGTATATTTTTAGAAAATATATTTTGTATATAAATTATTATACCAAACTCGAGATATTAATTTTATAAGTTGCGTCTTGAGAAATGCGAAAAAGTAGCAAGACAAGAAAGACTGAGGAAGTAACTAAACTAAACATAAATTGTGGTGGTCATGAATAAAATGCATGCTGAAGCCATGTGGCATACTTAGAGTGGTAAAGCACCAAGTATGGAATGATACCAAGTTTATTATAATCAAGATTTAATTAAATAATGATTAGTTTCTTAATCAATTAGTCCAAGTAGAGTAACTTTAAGTAATAATAATACATTAATAATTGTATAAAACGTTGGACCACATTTTTAGCCAACGCCAAAAAAAAAAAAAGAGAGAATATAGGCAAAGTCACTGCCGTGGTAGCGGTGGTCATAAAAAATATTGATAGGGATGTACGTTGATAGCACTACTACATAATCATATTCCTCTTTTGATCAATTCTCCCCTATAATTGTACGGATTATGCTTTGAATGAGCATCTAAATTCTAATATTCATAAGTTTTTAAAAGGAAGTTCAAAAAAGAAACAAAAAGGGTAGAAGTGACTTCAAAATTATGGAACCATATCAAAATAGAAACGATAGATAAGCATTATAACTACGGAGTAATTGCATTAAAGAAAATATAAGTATCGTCTCGTAACTTAAGTATGACTTAAATTGTTCGTCTAGATAAAAAAAAAAATTAAAGCTCGCTAGCTAAAAATTAAAACAACAAAATCTAATAATTTTTTATGTACAACCGGTACAACTATTTTTTTTTTTTCCTACTCGTGTGTGTATTTAACTACCGACCTCATGGGAGTAATTTTATTTGTAACATACTTGTAAGATATAATTGGTTTATCATAAAGTCTTCCCACAATCACTTGTGCATGTAAAGGCCAAAACTACTGCTAAACAGGTCATATTCAATTATTAGCTATCTTAATCACAGTTGTTTAGCTCCGATCATCAGTATATCAAGTTTTTTGGTGATTCTAGACACTAGGTAATTGGGGATACAATTTCGTTGTTTAGGGGCCTCTTTTTACAATTTTGCTCAAGGGCTCGACAATAGCCAAAATCGCGCTGGATCACCAACCTCATCCTCCCAAACTTTGATGTTTATAACTCCATCCGTTCCCATTTGTTTGATACGTTTTGACCTGCATATATGTCAATGCACTTGTTTGATCTTAAATAGCTTTTGTTGTGTACGTACATGTAAAAATTGTAATAATTAACTATTAATAACATTGACTGAGACGAATCAATCAAGACCCCATGTGATTACGTTATGTTATATATATGTATCGAAAGTAATTTAAAAGAATCTCTCATCTTATAGATAGTGACAAGATTCCAAACGTATCAAACAATTTATTGGGAAGGGAGGGACTATTAATGAATGTAGTATACCAAATTAAGAAAGGTAGAACTCTAGCTAGTTCATCCAACCTTTCTATGATTAATACACCCAATAATAATTAAAATGATGTCATTTTAATTAGAAGTACAAATAATGAATTTCCATGTGAACGAGATTACTAGCATCTAGTAAGAAACGTTGACCTAATTAGATGACTAGAGAACAACCTTCCATGTTTTAATGAGCTTGACACTAAAAATGGTGGCACCAATACATATATTAATTCCTTAATTAACAAACAGCTGACAAGTAATAACAATATCTTAATATATATGTATTTTTATTTTATTTTATTTTTGTTGTTGTTGAGAATATCTTGATATTTTATGGTAAATAAAATGCTGGAATAATATCAAAGTCATCAATGTGTAACAATTTATTAAAGAGTAATTAATTAAAAGTGATATCATTGATCATGTCACCAACAAATAGTAAAAAGTTTTTTTTTTTTTGAACATTCAGCACAATATTAATCAATACCAAATACTACTATTTAGAGATGTAGACTTAATTATTTTGTTAAAAATGTTAACATTAATCAATCATTTAAGCAACACCCTATATAACCTTTGATCTACAGTCTTTGAAAAAGATGCTATTTGATCCAAAATTATAGTTTGAATTGAAAACCAATAATAATTTCATCTTTGATTTGATTTTCTGTATAGTAAATTATAATTCATTGAAAATGGGTGATCAAGAAATGAAGTTACTAGGGTTATGGTGTAGTCCTTTCAGTAGAAGAGTTGAGATTGCATTATGTTTGAAAGGTATATCATATGATTACATTGAAGAAGATATCCAAAACAAAAGTCCTGAACTTCTCAAATACAATCCTATTCACAAGAAAGTTCCTGTCCTTGTGAGGGATAGTAAGCCGATTGCGGAATCCTTGGTGATTTTGGAGTACATTGATGATATGTGGGATGATAAACCTGCTATCATGCCTCAAGAACCATATGAACGAGCAATGGCGCGATTTTGGGCTGGTTTCATTGATGAGAAGGTAAACACTTGATTGCACAATCTTGTTCATGTTTATGTTTTCATATTTTATTTTGATGTGATGAACTCCTTTTGATTTGAATTGGTAAGAAAGTATTTAGTTTGTTTGTTTGAATGATTGCTTTGATAGGCAATTATACTGATCATTTATTTCGATAATTTAAAACAAACTGACTCGTAATCAAGTCTAGTTTAATTTAAAATTAAGTTTAGCCTATGATTTAGCATAGATCATATATATGTTAATGACAGTGTACGTGTGACATTAAGTTTTATATTTAATTTGTACGTAATAACATTATATTTTAATAAAAATTAATACTGCTTGAGGTGAGAAATTGAAATTATTTGCTTGTTATTTATAGTGTTTGCCTTCAATTTGGAAAGCTTTTTGGGGACCGAAAAATGAACAAGATGAAGCTGAAAAAGAAGCGCGTGACAACTTAAAAGCTCTAGAAAACGAGCTCAAAGGCAAGAAGTTCTTCGGAGGATCAAGCATAGGTTATCTTGACATAGTAGCTAACTTCATAGCTTATTGGCTTGATGCCATTCAACAAAGTGCTGGAAAGACAATACTCACAAAAGAGTCATTTCCCTTACTAAGTAAGTGGAAGACTGATTTTGTTGCTTGCAAAATTGTAAAAGAAAATCTTCCCCCTTGGGAACGACTCGTTGCCTATTACCAAATTCGCATTGAAGCTGCCAAGGCTTCAAAAGACGAGGGGAAAAAACGAATCCATTAGAGGAGCTCGATCAATAAACATTATTTTCAGTGTATCTTATGCTCGTCCAACAATTTTCATATCCATTGTTGCTTCATAGCGATTGCTTACAAAGAAAGCAATCTGTTTGAGTTTATTTTGGTTCCCTTGCCTATCCTTCTTACATAATTTATTGGGTTACATTTTGCACAGTGTATACATGATTATAGTTGGACCTTTTCCAGACAGATCATATTGAGTCTCTTTGAAATTCAATTTTATCAATTTCAACCTATTGCTTATCATTTTCTCAGTTGTAATTTGGGTTACATATTATACAATGAGTCTTTTTAACACTATTACTCTTACCTAAATTAAGAAACTTGTGTGCTACAAGTAGGCACTCTGTAGATGAAATTTCATATGAACAAAAAAAAGTACTTTGTAATTCGTTTGTTTAACGTACAATAGAGGGGAGAGGTATTGAAATTTCAAAATCACTTGCCATGTAGTATTGCAATCTTATGATCTTTAATTGTTTACGTACAGATGATAATATAATGATAAACAATACTGTTTGTACTACGTATTATAATTTTTTCATTAATCTCTACCACATATAAAATTCAGACAAAGTTGAAATTTCGATCTTCTACATTAAGCAAATTCTACTTTAAGCGCATATTTGTGTTTTTGATGGCGACAAAGTGTATGTAAAGTGAGATTGGTGAGTGTTACATTTTTCATTGTTTAGCTTTCAAGTTCATGTGTCATGGATTCCAAATTTTGACTTTGGAGGTATTAATTAATTTATTTATTATAAATAATAATTATTGAACCCTTGTCTAAGTTTATTAAAACTTAATATTCATCCTACAAGCTAAGTGTCCATAACGTGTTTTGTTTACCCTTCTTACACAAAACTCCAGATTAAAAGATCAATTTTAACGTGAATCTATTTTTAAAGAATAAAAAATCCTTTTTCAATATGGTGAAACTTTATTTAAATTATTTTATTATTATTGTTATAACATTTCTTTAGAATCAACAGAATATAAATACACCGTACATACTTTTGAATTTCTTTTCTGATAATTATCCTTCCTTTTATTAACTTTTTTTAACGGTTAGTTCAAATTTACCTAAGAGTAATTGAGATTAATTTACTCTGTATTTACCAACTAATTTTATTCAGCTCAATTCAGTTTTTTAAAAAAAATAAACTCATAAACTTTATAATAATTCAGATAAGACGGTCTTATTTAGTAAGACAACTAGATTGTAAGATAAAAAAATATATAAATTACATCAATAAACTACCTTAATCATTAAAAATAATCATTAAAGAAAACCCTTAAATAGTTAATGATCTTAATATTCATTGAACTCGTAAACTTTACAATAACTTATATAAAACGATATTATTTAATTTTATAAATCACATCATCAAACCAACTTTTTTTTTGGTGCAAACATCATCGAACTACCTTAATCATTAAAGAAAATCGTTAAGTAGTTAATGGTCTTACTATACACTCGTTAATAAAAAAATTTCTAAAATTCCAATTTTAACCTTGCCAACACCACACCCTCTTTTCTTCTACAGCCACCATTCTCCCGCCACACCAAGTTAAGCTCACAACCAAAAAATGCACTCTCAATTCAATCAAAAACTCCATTGTTAGAAATCAGTAATAATTATCAAAAATTACTAGGTCAATTAAACAAAAACCATTTAATTTTTGTTTTTTTTTTGTTTTTTTGTGATGCCGAATTCTTGGCTTCGGGCAATATCAATTACAAAAAGAAGACACCTTAATTTAGGTTTTCATTACCAAACAAATTCATTGAACTTAATTAACAACAAAAGTACTAATTTAAGTAAAAACCCAGTTTCAAATTACCTTTTTAATGGTGAAAATGTTCTTCATTTATCAACAACTTCTCAAAGATTGAATTTTGGTAATACCCACTTGCTCTTTTTACTCTAATTTGATGTTATTCAATTGTTTTTTTTTTTTGTATGTTATCTCTAATTTAATTTTGATATTTGAATATTAGTATGGTATATTTATATTTGGGTTGTATTTGATTTTTACTAATTCTGTGTTATTTTGTTTATGATAGAATGTAATAATTTGTTATTGTATTGCATTTCAATGAAAATTGGAACTTTGATGATAATTTTGCCATTTGCAGTATTTCAACTATAATTATCTGAGTAAAGGAGACATTTTTTTAATTGTTTTTGGATTTTCGATTAGTGAAGAACCCAGGGTTACATGAAAATTGGAATTTTGATAATAATTTCATGTTTTGAAGCATTTCAATTATAATTATTTGAGTAAAGGAAACATTTTTTTTTAATTGTTTTTAGATCTTTGATTAGTGAAGAACTCAGGGTTACTTGAAATTTTGATTTTCAGGTTCCTCTTTAGGGTATTGGGTGCCTGAAAAAGTTAGAGTAGTAGTAGGGTTAGGGATTAGTTCATCTTTAAGACCTCGATTCGAGGGCATTGCCGGTTTTTTCAGTCTGGCGAGTACTAGTGTATGTTCAACAGAGGAGTTAGGTGACAACTCTAATACAGCTGCCTTTATAGAGGGGAATGTCATTGAAGAAGTGAAAACAACTAAAAAGTCCAAGCACAAGCTGGTGGACTTTACACAGGTTGATAAGGAGTTGCTTCCTAGTGTGATCATTGTGGGGCGGCCAAATGTCGGAAAATCTGCCCTCTTTAACCGGTTAGATTGGTTTGATTTTTTATGGGAACCTTTATTGCATAGTTGCTGTGCTTACGGAATGGTGAAATCGATTGTTGATGTGAAATTATGTGTAATTGGTGTCTTTGTAGCTTGATTCAAAGGAGGGAGGCACTTGTATACAATACTCCAGATGATCATGTGACTCGTGATATACGAGATGGGATTGCAAAACTGGGTGATTTACGGTTCCAGATACTTGATTCAGCTGGCTTAGAAGCGGCGGCTACTTCAGGTTCTATTCTTGGACGAACTGCAGATATGACAGCCAATGTGATTTCGAGATCCCAGGTTGCCATCTTCTTGATTGCTGCTAGGTATGTGTTCTTTTGCTCTGGACCATACTGACTCAAGAATTCTGTTTCTTGTCCATTTTAAGGGTTTAATTTAGATTTAGCAGAAAATTTTGTGGCAGATCAATTTGCTAGAGCTGGTTTAAGCAAGTAGTGACTTTGTAATGGAAAGATTTGTACTTTGTAGTTAATTTAGTTGTAAATAATTTCTGAATCTAAGCCCTCAAAAAATTAAATGGGTGTTGAATCAAGAAATTCAATATGACTGATAGTTCTGAATCCATCGTCTCTTATTGTGATTCTTCGTTCACAATCTGACATTTTTAGCAACAATTTAGATGGGTTTTTTTTTTTCTTTCTATTTTACTGTTTTGTTTAGTGGGAGAGTTACATTTTGAAATCTCCCAGTTTAATCTTGCAGAGATGGCTTGCAGTCCATGGACTTGCAAGTTGGGAAGTGGCTGCGAAAGCATGCTCCTGGAATCAAAACTGTCCTCGTGATGAATAAATCTGAGTCACTTGATGAATCAGATGGTTCACTGGCAGCTGCTGCTGGTGAAGCATACAGTTTAGGTTTTGGGGATCCTATTGCTATATCTGCGGAGACTGGTTTAGGCATGAGTGACCTTTATGATATTCTAAAGCCCTTCCTGGAAAAGCATATGCTCCAAGTCCTTAATGGTATGTAGTTTTCGTTATGTGAACTTATATAATCCTGATTCAGACTCCTAAATCTTATGTGTCGTTTTGTAACACGATGGCGTTTTCTCTTACCTAGTCTGAATAGTGAAGAGCTTAAAGACATGTGTCTGGTTCCCCGGTGTTCTTTTGGCCGTCACCTATTATAGGGGTCTTTGTTTTATACCAAATGGGCCCTTATCTAACTGTCATTGAATAATTGTGGTTTATGCCTAAGGAATATGGCTGAATTTACTCGCTGATTATTTGGGGCGCAGATGTGGTGGAGGATCAGAGCTAGCTGGAACCTTGAAAATCATTATTAGGGCTTCAATTTAAACAAATCTTAAGATTGGAAGAAGCATATAGGTGGTATCTGAGATTTATTTTGATCTTAAAAATCAGTAGCCAGATACTCTTCGGTCTTCAAGCTGGATTTTCATTGAAGCCAACATTCAGCTACTTAGTTCACATAGCTCTTACTTGTGAATTTGTGATCTTTTGCACAACAGTATTATTGTTACGATTGGTTTAGTTTGTCTTTGTCGTTGAGGCATCATGGGGACAGTGCAGCACATTTGTTTATGCACGATCCCCATCCCCACATTTAAACAGACACCCCACCCCTACGTCTTCACTCTCTATCTCTATCTCTATCTCTATCTCTATCTCTATCTCTATCTCTATCTCTATCTCTATCTCTATCTCTATCTCTATCTCTCTCTCTCTCTCTCTCTCTCTCTCTCCCTCCTCCCATTTAGACCCCGTTTTGTCCTCAAAGATGAAGTTATCAATTTTATTTTTGCTTGCTGCCTAAATTGTGTTCCTGGCTACATTCAACAAGATTGGACTAGCATCATCTTATAATTATGTGCGTTTTTTACTGCTGTATTCTTAGACCAAGTAACACAAGACAGTTGTTCTCCTGAACCTGAAGATTCCAAGTTACCGCTGCAGCTGGCAATTGTTGGACGGCCCAATGTTGGGAAGTCGACCTTATTAAATACATTATTGCAAGAAGATCGTGTTCTGGTAGGGCCAGAAGCTGGTTTGACGAGGGATTCTATTCGAGCTCAGTTTCAGTATGATGACAGAACTGTATATATGGTAGAGTTGGTTTCTTCTGCTCTCCTTTACATTTTAATTTTAATTATTAGCCATGTTATCAACTTGAAATTTACTAATAATTTGAACAAAGTGAATTTGGTGCTGTAGATGTCTATGGTATCGTTTGTTGTTCTGTTTGTCTGGCATTCAGTGTCTTAGCTTCTTGTTTCCTCTTCTTTACGTACTCACCTCTTTTAACGTGTCACGAGGGTAACATTTTCTATAATTTACTCTGTAAAATCAATGTTATATGGAGCTCCTTTTATAGTTTTGTTGATAAATTTTAAGATCTTTACTCTGCTTGGTTGGTTTCACAAGCTAAATGTGTATGATTCTCTAGAAGGTTTTCCTCAACAAAATATGATAGTCTGAGGGCCTTGATTCGTTGATGAATTCACTCGGCTTTTATATGCTCTTTATATATGGATATCTAGCCCATGGTTCGATTCTCCCTTTACTCATAAAGATAATCTCATATTTGCTTATGTATGAGGACTGCTTATCATGTTCAGATTTGTCTTTCACCAATACAATTCTCCACATACATTGAGAAGTTTTACATTTAAAGTAATACTTATGGTGCAACTCTGTAAAGTCTTGATCCATGTATTAGCATGTCTCGTCAACAGCTTAATTGTGTAATTTGAATTCCTTGAAATGACACCTATCTCATGTCACAGGTCATTCTATTAATCACTCTATGACTTTTGCTTTATTTAATTGTTCTGTAAGGGTATATAATGATCTGGTTTTCACCCAACATAATGTGATTTTGCATTCACAATGTTGGTCTTTAATAGCTTTCACCACTCCACTAAAAGAATGATAAGTTGGGAGGCTTAATAATTTTACATATAAATTATATTATATTTCAATTCTCTTAATAATTGGTAGTTGACACATCCTCCTTCAAATCATCGGATCACTGATTTATGACTTCCGCCGAAAATGTTAATTGAATACTACGGTTCTTTATGTTTTTTTCAGGTTGACACTGCTGGGTGGTTGGAGAGGACAAAAGAGAAAGGCCCAGCTTCATTAAGCATTATGCAGACCAGGAAAAATCTTATGAGGGCTCATGTAATAGCATTGGTTCTTGATGGCGAGGAGGTGAGTGATAACTTTTCCTTGCATTGCAGTGTGGTTATGGTTGTCAAAAAACATCTATTTCAGATAAGAAAGTTACATAATAGGCCATAAAACGAGGTGTAGAATAACTATGCATCTATCGTTCCAGTTAAAAGATTAGAGAAATCATATTGAAAGAGGTGGGGCCGTGGGAGTGAAGGATATCGGGTGAGAATAGCATTACCTACTTCGCCCATTAGTTCGCTTTTACAATTCATAATTCGCCTAAAATGAGACAAAAATAAACCAAAACTGACCATAATACACTCACTATAGTTTGCGGTTCGTGGGTAGTTTAGGGAACTAGGTAACACTATTACTCGAGAAAGTCTTCTTAGCTGTTCTGAGATTTTCCCATTTCTTACAAACATATTATTTGCATCATAGTAAAAGAGGTGAGGTAAAGAGGCAAATTGTGATTGAACAGAGAAGAAGACGCTGTCAAATGATTTGCAAAACTAGAATTGTGAATGAGCATTAATTGAACATAATTTTAGTAACTTGCTAGTGAACAACAACTACAACAAAGCCTTCGTAACTTGCTAGTGAAATTGAACATAATTTAAGTAACTTACTGGTGAAATTCGGACTGATACCCTGAAGACACTGGGTTATTAGGAAGTGATTTTAGTGAAGAAAGCTATTTGTGATGAGTTGTCTTGGTTTGTGCCCTTATCATTTATACTATACTGAGTTTTCGATTGCTTAAAGTTTCCTCATTTTGGTTGTTAGGTTGTGAAGACTAAAAGGACCATGAAACATGCTGAAGTAGTTATAGCTAGACAGGCAGTGGAAGAAGGACGTGGTTTGGTAATAGTTGTGAATAAAATGGATCTTTTAAAAGGAAAACCAAATTCAAAGTTATATGACAATGTCGTCAAAGCTATACCTGAAGAGATTCAAAAACTTATACCACAGGTTTGCTTTCTAAAACGTTTAAAATTGAACTTGTTATTGATTCTTAGTTCATTATTCTTGGCAATTGCCTTACCTAAGTAACTTGAACTTTATATCCTCGATTTGTTACCATAAAAACAACAGATTTTATGAAGTTCTTTATTTGGTTAAATTCAGTAACACTCTCGTTTGTAACCAGGTAGCTGGAATACCAGTTTTATTTGTTTCTGCTCTGGAGGGAAAAGGCCGAGTAGCAGTCATGCGTCAAGTTATTGATACTTATGAGAAATGGTGTCTACGATTGCCAACTTCTCGACTTAATCGTTGGTTACGTAAGGTGTGTTTCTTTCCTTCAGAATTTACTTATACAATTCCCTTGGCAGCCTGGCACACAGTGTCAAGTGCGTGTGTGATTCCACTGGCAATGACAAAAAAGTCTGCACTGATGTACCTAGGAATTCTATGTTCCCTCTCGGCCTCTCACATTAAAAGGCTATCTGCAGTCGTGCAGATGACCATAATATCAATATGTGCTGGGCCATTCTCCAATAGCTTGCATTTGAATCATGCTAATGGTACCTATCCTTTGTTTTCAGGTTATGAGCAGGCACTCTTGGAAAGACCAAGCTTCGCAACCGAAGATCAAGTACTTCACACAAGTAAAGGCTCGACCACCAACCTTTGTTGCCTTTGTGAAGGGAAAAACAGTGCTATCAGATACAGAAATACGGTTTCTGACCAAATCCTTGAAGGAAGATTTTGATATGGGTGGGATCCCAATTCGGATTTTGCAGCGGTCTATATCCAGGCATGATGCTGCGAATAAGAGTTCTTTTAAGAGTAGCCATACGGGGAAAGTAGTTGAAAGAGCATCTTCGGATAAAAGGAGTTCAATATAAGATGAGGTTATATATGAATTTAAGATAATCTTGAAGCATCTATCTGTTGTATCTCCTTTGACTAGATTATATATAGGGTCACCTAGCCAAAATTTTGGTGGTTAATTTGTGATAGATCATCGTATATGGAAAACTGAATAAGAGAATTAATGTTTACCTCAGAAGTTTAGTAAATCCGATTAGCTGATCGATTAGCACATGACATTTTAATATGTGTGACTCTTCCATTGTTCAACCATTTTGATCTGTACATGTTTAGTTCATGTCCTATTAACCCAGTAACCCTATTTGTAAATAACTAGTCTGATTTCATCATGGAAACTATTTATCTATGAAAGTATATTTTTGCGCAGTGATTTATCCATCTAAAACTAAGTTTGATCTGTGTGCAATTTACAGAAGTAAAGCAGTACAAAGTAAAATGTATGAATGATTCCTTTGATTAATTTTATTGGGAAAATCCCAAGTCTTCATATACTTCACAAGATTTCCTAGTAAGTCTCATGAACAACGGTGCATTATTGTTATCAAGTTTGAAAGATTATAACAACAGCCAAACTTTAACCTATGGCCGGTGTCACACGTTTACAGACATTACAGATTAGGGTTTGGGCAGTTGATCACTATGATAAAGTATATGGAATCGACTACGAAACAGTAAATTTTACAACTGTATTAGCTGCTTTCACAGACATCAAGAGTAATGTTGAGAAGCGAAAAGGTTTGTTTGAGTCAAATGGTAACCTATACATGGTTGTCAAGAAAAGGCCTAGTCTTGAGATTCAAGTATACATGCTTAGTCCTAGTCGCGACGTGTGGGAGAGGCTAGTGATCTTGTTCCGGGGTCATTCCGAGGAAACTGCATTGTATTTCCAAGATGTTGTTTGGCTACATCTTATAATGTTATAAATAGTTTTTGTTATAGAGTTATTCTTCGTCGTCTGATGACATATTGGTGATGCCTGTTTCGGACTGCACTCTCTTACGTCTTTTGGCCCCCCTCCGCAATAAGATTGTGATGCCGGTGTTAATCCAACGGCATCTACATCCCCAACTAGGCAACCAAGAAGCGTCGAATCACCAGCCCAAATACAGTCTCTCAAGTGTATATGGTACAACTTGTTGCACCAATTTTCCCTCCTTAATTGTACCTAGCAAGGTACAACTGGTTTTTATAATATAAATTGTCATAGTTCTAATTTGTTATTTATTGGATTGATTTTTATTTTTTAAAGCCTTTCCGACTTTTTTTTTAATATTATTATTTTAAAGCTAAGCTATTTCATAACGGAAACTATCAAAATAAATTTTGTTGATTTTTTATTTCTCACAAAAAATATCCAATTGTTACAATAAATAAAAAAAATATATATATATACGTAGTATTATTATTAGAACTCACACACAAAATACAATACAAAACAAACCGCAAAACAATAATCAAAGAGATGGTACGTGTTTACGAGGAAATTTTGATTTCCGTCCCTCAACATAATCTTACAGATTTACATAAAAAGGTAAAACAGATACATTACATACACAAGTTGAAAGCTAAACCATGGCTAAGAAAGCCATGAATACGTCTGCGGACACGTCATCCTGGCCGGACCTCCCTTTTGAACTGCATGAGTTGATAGCCGAGCGGCGTATGCAAAAGCTGGCATTCATGGTGTGTGAACAAGTTTATTAGTAGGACGTATGGAACTAATTAACCTGCTTTCAAAAAAGTTGGTACACCCATTGTTTCCACTAGTATATACATCGCATTGAATTGCTGAGTCTTACTTAGCTTACCACAACAAGTGGTTGCTAGACAAAACCTTACCCCAGAAAAAAATTACTTATTTCGTTCCTTCACGAATCAGCACTTTTATAACTCAGTCCAAGGTAAAACATGTCAAATTTATCTATTGGGAAAATCCCAAGGCTTCGAATGCTGCACAAAATTTCCTTGTGAGTCGATCTCACTGAAATCGGTGGTTTATCCTTAAGGGTTATTCGGGATAATCAAAAATTTTTCTATGACATTGCCATGTGGAAGAAAAGGGTTTGGGCAGTTGATGATTATGGTAGAGTTTATGGAATCGATTACAAAACAGCAAATATTACCACTGTCTTAGCTGCTTGTACAGATAAAAAAAAAAAANATGGTACAACTTGTTGCACCAATTTTCCCTCCTTAATTGTACCTAGCAAGGTACAACTGGTTTTTATAATATAAATTGTCATAGTTCTAATTTGTTATTTATTGGATTGATTTTTATTTTTTAAAGCCTTTCCGACTTTTTTTTTAATATTATTATTTTAAAGCTAAGCTATTTCATAACGGAAACTATCAAAATAAATTTTGTTGATTTTTTATTTCTCACAAAAAATATCCAATTGTTACAATAAATAAAAAAAATATATATATATACGTAGTATTATTATTAGAACTCACACACAAAATACAATACAAAACAAACCGCAAAACAATAATCAAAGAGATGGTACGTGTTTACGAGGAAATTTTGATTTCCGTCCCTCAACATAATCTTACAGATTTACATAAAAAGGTAAAACAGATACATTACATACACAAGTTGAAAGCTAAACCATGGCTAAGAAAGCCATGAATACGTCTGCGGACACGTCATCCTGGCCGGACCTCCCTTTTGAACTGCATGAGTTGATAGCCGAGCGGCGTATGCAAAAGCTGGCATTCATGGTGTGTGAACAAGTTTATTAGTAGGACGTATGGAACTAATTAACCTGCTTTCAAAAAAGTTGGTACACCCATTGTTTCCACTAGTATATACATCGCATTGAATTGCTGAGTCTTACTTAGCTTACCACAACAAGTGGTTGCTAGACAAAACCTTACCCCAGAAAAAAATTACTTATTTCGTTCCTTCACGAATCAGCACTTTTATAACTCAGTCCAAGGTAAAACATGTCAAATTTATCTATTGGGAAAATCCCAAGGCTTCGAATGCTGCACAAAATTTCCTTGTGAGTCGATCTCACTGAAATCGGTGGTTTATCCTTAAGGGTTATTCGGGATAATCAAAAATTTTTCTATGACATTGCCATGTGGAAGAAAAGGGTTTGGGCAGTTGATGATTATGGTAGAGTTTATGGAATCGATTACAAAACAGCAAATATTACCACTGTCTTAGCTGCTTGTACAGATAAAAAAAAAAAAAGGGATACGTGACTAGAAAGCGTTTGTTCGAATCAAATGGTGAATTGTATATGGTTGTTTGTAAGATAGGGCCTTGTGTTAACATCCAAGTGTGCGTGCTTAATACTATTCGCGATGCATGGGAGACAGTCAGAAGCTTGGGTGACAAAATTTTATTTGTAAGCTATGGTTTTTGTTTCTTTGCAGAAGTTAATGATCTTGGTCCAGGATCATTTTGTGGAAACTGTATTGTATTGACAACTGATTGCTTCTCTATGATTTGTGGCGAACATAATCATTCTTTATCCCCTAGACTTGGTAAAGACCCTTACCTTCGAAGAATTGTTGCTTATGACTATGAAAAGTCTTGTTTTTCTTCGGACTCTGCAGCACTCGCTGCTGTGCTTTGGCCGCCTCCTAGATGGATTTGGGAAGACTGATGATACAGTCACATCTACACCACATTCTAAGAAGCTTCATCCGAGGAGGAATCAGGATGACTGACAACAAAATTGGTTGCAGTTTTGAATCTAAACATAGATTTATTCATTTTATTTGTGTTTTATAACTATAATTTAGTTTATCTTTTGTTAGCCTTATTTAATTTGATCAAGGTATTTATCAAATCATTGTATAGGGCTTTGATCAATTTTAGACTGTGGCTCATGAAACGATTTTGCTGATCATATATGTGACCAGTGACCCTTCAACCTTATTTAAATTGAACACGTTCGATGCATGTCAACCAGTTCTCTGACTTCATAGAGCACAACATAGTTGTTGATTCATCATCTTATTAATTTTTCTTTTAAAATCAAACTATCGACTGAGAAAAACGTCAAACCATGAAATCGAGTCGGGATTAAGAATGAATCTGATTTATGAATGGGTCCAGAATATAGTTAGACACCCAAAATAAACAGAATATTGAAGTTCATATTTCCTATAAGTTTGTTTCATTAACTCTGTAAAAACACAACCAAAAAGAGCGAAGATTATAAATGAAGGCAGAAACTGTAAGAGAACTTTTGCACATGAATTCTTTGGAATTTCCTTTTTCTTTTCTGAAATGAAATGAATATTCTACAAAAAAGGGACAACACATAGGAGGTAGAAGCCACAGATCTGCCTACACCCCCCAACGCTCCGTTGCTCAAAAAGGAACGTTTCTGAGACATACAGAAACAGACTATAGTACAATTGCCACCGAATGATGGCTGTCGTCGGAAATACACAAGGATAGAATTAAAGAATAGCCAAATATTCCACCCCACAAAGATGAACATGCACAGTGGCGCTCCACTTATGAGAGATGTTAGTAAATTGAGGACGAGTACTCCGGAGATTGAAAAGGCGACCATTGAGATCTTCTGTCCATTTCCTTCTTTTTCCAATCTTTTTCTAGTAAAATGTAGCAAATGAATTCCGCCATGTGTTTGGAGGGAGAGGTTCAGAAGCAGAAAATAAATTACCATATTCATAAGGCTTCTGCATGTTGAATCTGTACAGAGGTGTAAATCCTTATTTCTTCTCCCACCATTCCAGAGTCTCCTTCGTCTTGCTAATAAGGCTCGAGTATTCTTCGAAAATTTTACCATCTTGAATAGTTCCTAAGTGTCCGAAAATATTTACACAAATTAAGAATTGCCGGCTACTTCTGCAGCTCGCTGTCTCATCATCTCCATAACAGCTGCTCGTCTACGAGAATCAGACTGTTGTTGCAACCGTCTTAGATGTTCTTTCAAATCTCTGTATTATGAAAAACATTTCAACTTAAGAAACGTGTTCTTGAGATCAAAAGTAAGTAGATTGAGCAGGGAGGAAAAAAAGAGCAAGTCACAAACCTGCATCGAGGAACATGACATTCAGATTCTTTGCAAGCTCGAGCATGAAGTTGAAGGAGATACCACATCTTCTTGCAAAGAACACAGCCCCCAGATGCACGAACTCTGCATTGTATCCCATGACGGAAAAGACCCTTGACTTTCCGACAATTGGGATACTGGCAATGTGGTGAACGGCACTGTGATGCATGCACCAGCAGATCAAGCATTTTCCGGAGCTGCAAGCAGATAACATAGCATATTAATACACTTTGCACAGTATGCACACTCTAAAAATTATGAAGCATTGTGATGGGATTGTTTGTAAAAAAAAAGGGGGGGAAAGGAAACGAAAGGAAAAGCATACAAATTCCCAAGCAAGCTAGCGTGCATATTTGGTTGGTGCATAGATAAATTTAACAAAGGGAAGTGAATCAGAATGCAAATGATACCTGTATGACACGTTGTTGTCTAGCCTCCTTATTTTGTGCATCACGATCAGCCACAGAAGGATGATTCGTCAACTTATGAGGATGATCAAGACCTCCATCCTTTTGATAACAAGAATTGCATATATCATAATCTGGACATGTTTCACATCGCCAACCTTGACCAGTCTCAATATCAAGATGACAAATGTTGCACGTTATCACAAATGCCGGGGCAGTTGGATTATGAAGATGGTAAAGCACCATCATGGAGGAATGTTTAGCACGACGCAGGGTGTCATATTGGTAATGATTTCCCTGGCAAAGACTCAAGAATGCCTGTCGGGTATCAAAGAATTCACTCTCAAGAATCTCATCTTTGTCCTTGGTATCATCTGGCACATCAGTGATTTCAACCTACATAAAGCCAAGTGAATCCTTAGCAAAAGGGCATGTGCGAAGATCATAACATAACGAGTTAAACCAATCTAGAGAAGACCATCTCCAAAATCACATAACCACAAATAACTCACCAGATAAAGTGTATGCTTGTCTTTCTGGTTGATAGGATGTCTTTCTCTATCATCACGCTTTTGTTCAGCTTCATAGCACCTGCAATGTATCTTAGTCAAGTTACCTCTCAAAAATATCAACCCAACCCAATATTGATTAATTGAAATAGAGTTCATTTGTTGATTGTTTAAGCAAGTGACAAGTAGCACCTCTATGCAACACAACTACCATCTCATTTGAACACGGAATGCATATTCGGGGTCCATAGCCAAAGAGGAAAATTCAAGACAAGCAGGCATTTGGCTACTTAAAACGCCACAAAGTGTTAAACACAAACTAGAGCGTAGTGACACTACTAAACATTCAACAAGCCAATTAAGCAAAATTTGAATAATTTCACATGAACTATAATTGCCCCTTCTGGTTTATATTATGTTGACATTTAATATTCCACACGCATAAAATACTAGGGGGGAAACAAAAAAATATACTACCTCTCTTAAATTTATGCCTAATATTTGTTGAACATAATCCCTCTCCCACCATAGGGGGAACAAAAAAAATAACATAAATATTTGTTTATCTTTGTTGTGTGGATTCAAATTTGTTAAACATGATTCACATAAAATTGTCTTGGGATTTTATAAAACGTTGTACCAAAAAAAGAAAATACTACTTTTTAATTTTTAATAACTGCAGTTGACAAGTTTCGAACTATCATCTCATAGTAATATATGTAGACGTAAAATATACCTGAACTAGTATTTATGGAGTAGAAGTAGTATTAGTATGATATGACATATGATATGTATAATTTAAGAAAACTAAAACGAATTAATTATGAAGTAAATGAATATTGTAATTGAATAAGCATAATATATGTCTAACAAGAGAGTGATTGAGAATAAATTTAATTGTAAAAAGATAGAAAACAATAATGTCACAAAACAAACACCTAAATCGAACCCACAACCTATTGTACTTGCTTCAGTTGTGTGCAGCACATTATACCACTACGACAACCACGATCAATGTATTAAACTTGGAACAATAAACATTTAACCTATTTTTCTGTTTTCTTCTTCTAGTCCGAATATTCTGAGATCCAATATGGGCTCAGTGAACCCACTTGTTCAATGAACCCATAGACAGTGCCACAAGTCAAAGTGCAACAATAAAAAACAAATAAAATAAAATGGAGATAATACAAAACAACATTAGTTTTGTACAAGCACAAAGGAAGTCTTACTTGTCACAGAGCTGAAAATTTTTACATTGATTGCAAACCCAACGGTTGCCCGAAACCATTAGCATGCAACAATGAGTACATGCATGTTGCAAATGGACCATAATAAAATCTTCTTTCATTGGAGATATAGTTTCACCAAGCTGCAGAACAATATAACAACAATTAGAGTGACATGAGGGTAAATTACATACAAAGGCTACTATAACAAAATAAAATGAATAGGTGCTATGAAATGAACAAAGGTAAAATCATTGCCACTGTGAAATAAATATATTGTTGTGTGCGCAAATTTCCAAACAAAAAAAAATAGACAAGGAGAAAGAAATGCAAATCTACTTCAAACAAGCGCCAAACCAACTGGAGGTTGATAATAGTAGCAACTACAATTGAAAAAGAGGATTCAGTGACGAATATGAAGATTACTTTGTGCATTAAAATAAGATCCTTTGATGCATTGCTGGAAAGATCAGATTGCCCAGTTGCTTTAAGAGCCCTCTTTGTGATTGTCTTTTTTGTTGTTCCCTTCTTGTTGAGTCTTCGACCCTCCTCTTCTTGATTGATTTGGAAGATCATATCCTCAGCAGCACCAGGCCAATAGTCACCATCAAAATATGGTAGTCTAGCGGCAGTAACCTTGGCCTTACATTCACCAGTTTGTACAAAGAAATGATCAAATAAATTAGTAAGATCAACAACGATATTTTCCTTCGAAGCTTTTCTTAACATCGCCAAATACCTGAACAAGAAAATCCAATGCCTCCATCAATAATAAACAAACTTAAGAGTGGGTGTGTACTGGTGTGGCATGGGGAAGACAGGTCATATCAAGAAAAATCAATTATCTTACCATTCCCTCAATTTGTCAGATTTTGGAGTTTTTTGTATCTCAGGATGGCAATACAAAATATAATCTTCACCTTTCAATGGTGGACACGCCCATATATAACAACTAGTGAAACCTCGCTTCTTACAATATTCAAGGTACCCAATCTGTGAAGAGGCACATAAGTTATTTTTTAAAAAGTAAGACATTCTAGACAATCACTCATGGCATCCGAAAAAAAATATAAATAAAAAAATCATACCAAGATTTCATGATAAACAAATGTTCGGAGAGCCTCTCCTGTCACTGCTTTTACATCAGGCCTAAAATATTTTACTGAATCGAGGTATGAAAGATAAACACGGCGCTGATTCGGAGGCAGGGATTCTGAGCCAAACTCTTGAACATACATTCCAAATAAGCATACTTCCACTCCTTCAATCTTCTGAAAAAGCAAAACTACCTGTACAAGAAAAGGTTGATTGAGGACACTCTAAGTACAAGAAAAAGGTTTCTACTGATTAACGAATCCTAATAGTCTCAGACTCTCAGTAGTATGGTCAACCAAGGTAGTTTATTGACTATCATCAAGTTGCAAAAATTAATTTGCTAAAGTTAGAAACAAAGCACACCTTGGACTTGTAAGGGAACTCAGTAGGATAATTCTCTTCACGAAAGATTTCCAAAAATCGTGGCTTTACTTCCAACTTTTTGTCGACAGATGACACAACTCTAACAACCATTCCATCTGCCCCAGGAACCTATTAGAAAAAAATATATAAAGAATTAAGTCATTACAAAAATCAGAATTACGAGATAATTGCAGCCAAAAAATATCTTACTAATACTGCACTTCCAGACAGTTCAATAGTTGAACTTTAAAGAACTATGTATGTATGTAGCCACAAAGTTATGAAAAACAAATGGCACACACAAATTTAGGAGGAATACAACCTTTTACACTTGCTTACATTACTTCACTAGGCAATTATGCACGAGGAGACACCAGTGCCATAACTAAGCTGTCTCCCCATACACAAGGGCTCTTAAAATTTTAAAAATAAGCCAAAATGGGCAAAACGACAGGCTATCCAAAAACGAGCATATGATATAATTCCTAGGGTCCTCAAAAAATGTTGACACTTGTTTATAATAAAACCCCCAAAATTTAACTGCCACATTGATCCACTACCTATTTTCATAAATTTCAGCTGTCACATGCATGAGGGTGCAAATAAATTTGTAGCCGTCGTAATTGACAGCAGGTTGGTTGCAAAGGTGCAAGGCGAACTCATAGGCACGGGTCAAAACCAAGGCACAGCTCAATACAAAAGGCAATAAAAAGGCATGACTAGGCGTGCAATTCTCGCAAGATGCACACACATCTGCAACCTTTTGGTGGTTACCTTCATCTCTTTCTACCTTTTTTTCTCTTGCTTTATTTTATCTTTTCTTCTCTTTGCTGCATCTCTTTCTACTTCATCACAACCTTCGTGACTGCTTTCAAGCTGCAATCATTGCATATATACTTTTTTGCTTCTTTTTTTCCCTATCTTCATTATTTGAAGTGCACCTCATATCCAAAAGGCAAGCAACCTCATCTTACCCCTAGGCTCCAAGGCCCCTTTGTGCCTAGTGCCTACGCACTAGGGCCCCTTAGCTCCTAGCGCCTTATGACACTTAAACAGCAGGGGAGACAATCACCAATAGATTAAAACTCTTATACAAATGTTTAGTACCAGGATTTTCAGAGTGCTGAGTGTTTTTCCAAGTTCTAAATATAAATTCGAGCACAGCAGGGGTGAAAAAAATAAAAACAGCCAACCATGCATACAGCTGTTATCCATAGCCATTCACAGCAAAAACTTTTGCTTAAAGATCCATCTTCCATCACAGGCTATGAAGATCCTTGATTAAAACCATACAAGGAGCACAATATAGTCACTTCACATTGAAAATTCATATCATACAAGCAGACCACTGTATAGTCATTTCACATTCAAATTCTTATCATACAAGCAGCACAATATACTCATCTCACATTAACTATCATATCATACAAGCAACTATCAATCCAGCAAATTGACTCCAGATCATCACAATACTAATTAGAATATTACCTCATCATAACTTTTTCCCTGGACCCTGGCTCGTTCCGTTCTCTCATGTTTCAATCTTTTGAAAAGCCGCTGCTCAATGTGATCACTGAGTATCGTTTTTGGCAAATCTTTTGCCCCAAGAACAGCACTCTGTGGCAATGGTTTACGCTCCCCGTTTTCAATCTCTTGCATATAACAATATGGACATGTATATTCAGCTTGACCACCATCATTCCGTCTTCCATTAAATAAGGCACAAATCTGATGCTGCCACGCTTCACATTTATCACATTGAACCCACTGCAAAGAAGCATAGTGTTAATTAAGAAAAAACCACTGAGGTTTTTCTGCAGCGACAAAATCATGAAACAAGTAACAAAAGAACATACCCATTCTTCTGTCTCCTCATCATTTTTCTTTTTCTCCAGCCTAGCTTTGGCAACTGCATTTCCGTCAATAGCAATTGTGTCACCACGGGCCTCGTTATAGCACGGAATGCAAAAATAGTGCCGTGTATCACCAGCACCAACAGTGTAATACATTGCATTTCGTTTTATTCGAGCACCACATGGAGTACAATAAATAGGTGGTGGTTCGAATGTGAGCTTCTCAACAGCACATAACTGACAAGAGTTTTCACTCATTGAGTATTCCATAGCTTGATTTTTCTCCGCCTTTGACTTGCTCTGCAATCAACAACGAGATAAGCAGATAAAATCGGTAAAATAAGTGTAGACAATTAACTGGACCACTTGTCAGTGAAGACACTATACAGATAACAAGATAGATGATCAAACATAGTGATACACACACTCTGTTCCAAACCTCACCCATAGATTCACAACGATATGGAGTAAAAAATGTCCAATAATGTGATTAGTCCACTATTAAAATGTCATGGTAAGCACTGGCTTCTTAAGCCTTTCCAAGGTTCATTCACCAACAAAAGTACACCTCTGCACCACAATAGTATAGATTATGAAATTTGACAATAGTCAGGAGACTTTCTTTAACGCTAACCATGGTTTTAAATTGTAACTGCCACAAAATAAAGCTTATGACAGTAAAGAAATTCCTTTTTGAGTTGGATATAAGAATACACTCCAAAGGCTTTCTTGTCCATAAGAAAAACTATGAGCAGTACACATAGCAAATATATCCAGAGACACATCTCTAACAAAGACATTAAAATATTGTAATGCATGCAGCTAATTATCTATTTCCATATCATATGACAGAGCACGGCACAAGAAAACATTGTAAAACAAAGATCAAATTTCTAATATCCAGCTAATCAAGCACAAACAGCATATTCTGCGCAATATTTGAAGTTAGAACCAATGACAGTTAAAACACAGGAAGTAGGGATTGAAACAGACCTGCCCAACCCACTGCCTAAGACCAGTAATGTGCTCTCGTATTTGCTCTGGTGTAAACAATTCAGTTAAGGAAACCCCTTTAATCTTTGGCTTCCCAGACTTTGTTAGTTCAGGAGAATCTTCCTCTTCTGGCTTCACTTGACCATTGTCTTCCTCAATTTTCACATTTTCTTCCTTAGGCAAAGAATTCAATGAAGAAGCACCATCACACTGCTGATTAGAATCATCAACTACAATGTTATTGGTCTCAGTTGCATTAGGAATAGAACCAACTGTAGTCTCCATCTTCACATCTGTAAATTCAGACTTAACCTGCACACTGTAATCATTTTTCTCATATACTTTGGGTTGTACATTTTGGGACACATGAGATGGATTATTGGCTTTAACTGGCATAAACATGCTTCCACTGTCAGGAGTAGCAGATTGGGAAGGAGGATCTGGCTTTAGGCGTTTGACAGCAGGTTGATTTTCAGGAGGCTCAACAACTATTTCAAGAGGCTTTAAAGTGTCTTTAACCTTAGGTTCTCCAGCTTCAGCTGACCTGAAAGGTCCACTGATTGAACGTTGCAATCCAGAATCAGAATCCTTGTGAACAAAAGTCTTACTTTGTCTACGTATAAAATCCCTCACAAATACACAAACAGGGCAGTTGTTATCCCTACATTGCCTTTCATGGTAGATAAGTGCTCTCGTTGGTTCACATCGAGCATATTTGCAAGGAGAAGCACTACAAACATCGATATGCTTCAACAGCTTCTGTGCCTCAAAGCACTTAGACTCTTGACACTTTCCAGCTGGTGCTTTGCAATATCGTGCATGGCGCAAGAACAATAGCCACCTTTGTTGGTTTTTATATTGCCGTTCACGGATGGCATTCGAAGCACTACAAGGAGCAGCAATTAATCTAGGTTGATCTCCAGTGCTCCTAGAAACAATATTTTGACCAAGGCTAGATACTGCAGAAGACAAATTATTACATTGAGCTTCTTCATGCCCCGCCATTCTGTGGCGGAACTCCTCTTGTACATGCTGTTCATGGGACAAGCTTCCGGCCAATGATCTTTCCGATTCAGAATGCCATTGACCGTGCATCATTGCTTCCGATTGCACTCCAAAGTTCATGTTATTGTACTCATTTGTAGCCTCATCAGCCATCATATGCTGAGGATTGTGCTGGAAAGTAGAATGCATGACTTGAGGCCCTGATGGCACTGAAGACTGCTGAGAGTTTCTAATAAGATTTCCATTGGAATTATGATGGAGTTGACTGTGTGAGTCAGGAAGCTGGACCAGCCCAGAAGAAACTTGCGACTGAAGAGCCTCACTGTGATGCTCTAAACCAGTTTCAGATTTCACACGATTGCCCATATCAGATGGTGCTTGTGAGTAAACAAATTGACCACTTCTGCCAAAAGACTGGTTCTGCTCACTAGACGGCTTCTGCTGACGACTTAAGGCAAACTGCTGCTGCTGTGGCAACAGATGAGGATGTTGCTGATACTGTTTCACAAACGACTGAGAATGACTTTCTCTGGGAGATGATTGGAAGTTTAACTTTTCAACTTGTTCTGCCAATTGAGGCCTAACATATGAAGTTGATTGTACTGCTTGTGTGTTAGTTTGATTTGATAAAGAGTTGGGTCTGCTAATTGACTGTGATCTGATATGATTTACATTCTGATTATTGTTCACCAGGGACCCAACCTGAGCTCCAGTGCTGTAGAAATTTCCACTTCCTGTGGAATCAGCAACACTCATCCTGTATCCTTCACCTGCACAACAACAAGGATACATTGTTACATTAGTAAGTATTGACAAAAGCATAATCAGAACTCACAACCAGATCAGAAAAAACGGTGAAAAGGCAGTACTTTGTACAGAAGGGCGCTGATGGGGATCTTGGGGCTGTTGCAAAGGTCTTGCAGAAGCACTGAAAGATGATGTGGTCAAATAGCTATCAGACGAGCCTGGACCATTCACTGATTGTAGATTGCTCCCATATCCACTGGCCACAGAGCCATTTTGAAATTTCTGCTGCATATAAGATCTCACCCCATTGTTCACTGCATTACCAAGATTCTGTAACATCCGGCTATTTTGACCAACATGTTTATGCGGCACTTGTTGTGACAAACCCGGAGAATCAACACCAGATAACACAACACTACTGCTAGTGTTGTCTACATTCATTAACGACTGATTACTATTGCTACCAAACCCAGGAGTAGGAATCATTTGGCTAGTAACTCTCTGGCCAGCCATTATGTTGTTATTGCCAGAATTCATAGAGAAACTAGATGACGATTGCTGGTAACCATTTGACAAAGATCCTGCAATACAAAACCCATCAAGAAATGGCCAAATCAATGGTCCTAGAAATATATCTCAATCAAGTAACGTAGTTTGACACACTTACCTTCAGCTCCATGAAATGAATTACCACGAATGCCAGAAAAAGACCCATTGGAATTCGGCATCAAACCTCCAGTGCCTGAAGTTGAGGATGACATGCCACCACAGGCACTAGCAGTGGACATATTAGAAGAATCCATTGCTGAAGATACTATCACATTCGAATTCACATTGTGTTGTTGCATACCAGGTGTGGGGATCATTGTACCAACAGGAGTAGGAGTATTCATGTATTGTGAGGGTTGAGTTTGATTCTGCGGCTGTGGACGCCTAATTAAGGCCTGTAAACGGCTCTCAAGAGTATCCATGTTCATGTATTCCTCCTGTTCAGTAATTACATAAGGATTTAATGGACAATGAAATAGCTCACTTGGACTTGGAACCTCTGCTAGAAAAAACAGCTAGAAGAACAATGACTCACACTCATCTAGACCCAGCACGTATCAAACAATAGGGGGGTGCATGCATAAGGGAGGTGGACAAGGAATGAAAAGATATAAACAAACAAAAGAATGAAGCATGTAAGGCTACCTTTGTCGTAGCTCCTTTGAAAAGACCCTCTTCCAACCGTTTTGATATATCATGCAACTTCTTTAAAAATGTCTCATTTGGATGTGGCTGCCTCATCATTAGAGTCTCATAGCTGGAAACATAAGGATAAATATATCTTCAATAAACAAACTTTCAGCAAAGAAAATTTAATTAATTTCCAGAAAAGACGTGATTTTTACATAGAACAAGCTAGTTAAAACAAACTAAATTAAAAATCTCACATCTTATCTCGCATAAACCGCCGAAGTTTATAAACTTCAGCATCCATCACCGCTGGAACATTTTGACCGCCTAGATTTTGCACTTGTGTCTGGAATGCATTTCCATTCTGCAGAGGTAGCCCTGGCAACTGATTACTAGTCTGGTTAGGTACCTGCCCAGAGACCTGACCTGACACATGTGCCTGAACATTCATCTTTAACTCTTAGATTGTCAAAAGCCTGACTGTGCATCAGTGTCACCATATGAAAAACGCTTCACAATTCATGTCCAGCACATGCTTTATTCCACGCACACTAATTCACTCTGCAAGGAATGAAGGATACTGAAAGAAGGAAAAAGGTTATTTTGCAGAAAATTGACTCTTTCGTTCTAATTTTTAATAGAAGGGGAAAAAAACAGTAACCAAAAATAGAGAATTTAATTAAAAAGAATAAAGATACAAGATTACATGATAACTGTCACAAAAGCTTCCGCATGTACAGAATTTTAGATAAGTGACAATTAACTACTCAAAGCAACTTTCTACTTAAAACCAGAATTAATTCTAGTCAAAAAGATGATAAACAAAAAGAGATACCATGCAGAACACAAACAACATCTTATTCATATATCTAGTAAGATATTCCAGACTAAAGATGGGTAACACCATATTAGAAATGCCAATATCAGGGGAGTACCCAAATGCACAGCTCCACACGGTTGCCAATATCAATTACCGAGTTACCGACATCAGTTCTCACTCATTATGACACTTCTACCAACTATAAAAGTTGACAAGATTACAACCATTAAGCTGTTATAATAAAACAGTGACACAAGACTATAAGAGCAACACGTAAGTCTCGAAGTTCATCTCATTCATAGGATCCAACGCACACCAATCGCACCATCATCACATCTTGCTATTCAATAAGATGTTAAACTCTACGATACGGAATTTAATGAAATGCTTATATGTTGTGCCCCAAACCCTAATGCTACATAGTACTAATTAAGTATGTACTTAAACTTTAGCCCATAAAAATAAAAATGAATTTCAGGAAATATTACAAATTGAGCTAAGACTTCCACTTAAGTAAAGATGTCATCTTTACCAGTCACTCAAACAATAAACCCAATTCAAACAATCGAACAGATAAGACTGAATATCATAAGAAAAGCATGACTATCAAGGGATTACTCAAATGCATAGCTCTACAAACTTGCACTTACCTAGAATATATATCCAATATCGAGTTCAGTACTCACTCATTAAGACACCTCTACTGACAATACAAGATCACGACGATTAGCCCTCGTAATAAAACAGTCACACAAGAGCAACACAAAAGTCTCTAACTCCACCACATTAAAGGATCCAACATAGTCAATTGCAATATTCCCGGATCATGCTTCTCAATAAGACCTCTAAATAAGGAATTTAATGCAGTGTTTATATGTTTGTGTCCAAACTCCAATGCTACATAGTACTAACTAAGTAAATACTCATAATTCATCCAAAAAAAATTGATCTTTAGTTGAGCAAAGACTACAACTTTAGTAAAGATAGCACCCTTACCAATCAATCAAACATTAAACCCAATTCAAACAATCTAACAAATAGATTCAGCAAAGTTAAAGTTGGCGGGTAAATTCCCCCTTCAAAACACAACAGATATCAAAGTAATTACACCCTAATAATCAATTTAACAACTTTCTAATTTAGCTTCAATGTGATATTCAACACAAATTAAAATTGAATAATTGCATTCACACACAAAAATTAATAATAAAATTGCACCACTGAAAAAAAAAAAAAAAAACAACAACAACAATCACAAACAAAACAAAAAAAAAAATTAACCTTTATATCAAGTTCACACAATACGCAATCAATTAAATTCAACTGAACAATCTCATACCTTAAATAAATTGAAACGAAAAAAAAAAAAA
>PYUH01000221.1:919459-991704 GCA_016808085.1 Suaeda aralocaspica
AAAAAAAAAAAAAAAACAACAACAACAATCACAAACAAAACAAAAAAAAAAATTAACCTTTATATCAAGTTCACACAATACGCAATCAATTAAATTCAACTGAACAATCTCATACCTTAAATAAATTGAAACGAAAAAAAAAAAAACCCTTAAGTTGAATTAAGCACAATGACGGTGCTTCAATTGATTTTTGGTGCAACAATTGACGAACTAATTAACGATGATCGTAAGCTTGATGAATCAGATCCTCCGAAAATTGACGTCGAAACTCCGATTAAAGCAAAAGCCCTAATTTAGAAACCCCTAATTTCTTCAATTGAAACTCGAAATTGCACCGATTAGGGTTCCCGATAAAAAAAACCCTAACTTTTTCGACAAAAGAGGGGAAAATAAAATTAATGAAAAAAACTTTTTTAAGTCAATGATTGAGGATTAAAAACATTGAATTTCGACAACAATAAGATGAAATTCGATTGAAAATTAAGTTAATTTTTTTTTTTGCTCCGAAATTTTGTTGTTTTAATCCTAATATTTTGATTTTTGATTTTTTTTTCTCTCTCTACTTTCTCTCGTTATTTTCTCTCTCTTCGTCCTTCGACGTTTCTTTACTCAGTTTCGCAACACAGTTTTTAAGACTTGTTTTTTTTTTCCTTTTTTTTTTTTTTGAGGGTTTTTTTTTGCCCTTTTTGTATTTACCGGCAAAGGGATTTATTAGGGATCAAGGTGATCATTGACCATAATTCACTCATTTTATGTCTTGTGATCTTGTCTTTCTACAAGTATATTGTCCTTTGTCTTTGAACTTTGAAGCACTTTTTATCACCCAACCTACCAACCTCCGAGCAGTCGGAAAAGTGGATGGTCGGTTTTTTATGCTGTTTTTGAAATATTTTTTATCTCCCGACTATCAATTATTGGAAACCCGTAAAAGTGGACGACGGTTTCTCGTTTTGTCTTTAAAATACTTTTTATCTCCCAACTACCAATTTTTCGGGTACTCGAAAAAATAAACAGTGGACGATGATTTTTTGTTTATTTGGTTGGTGGGTTAGCGACATATCAAGAGTTATGGCAACAATTTTACATTTTATTGGTTGTTATGTTAAAGGCAGATTAAGATTTATGATGACAATTTTGTGTTTAAATATTGGTCGATGGGTTAATGGCATTACAAGATTTATGGCGTGTGAATAATGTTCTTTCAATTGACAACTTTTAATCACTTTAAGCAAAAACAGATGATAATTTTGTGTTAGTTTGGTTGGTTTACTTGTTAATGGCGTATCCATGAACATGTCTCCCAATTCCTTACTTTCAAAGACTCAGAAAAATGATAACGGTTTTGCGTTAGGTTGATTAGTACGTTAATGGGATATGAAAATTTAATGGCATATGAACTATGTAGGTATATAGGATGACGCTTCTATATACATAATTCGATATTAATATTATTCTAGTATGTGAGAATTTATAATAACTATCAATTCTAAAGTACATTATTTATCTAAAGCAATATAGGTACTTGAAGAACTAATGACAATTTAGTTTTGTGTTGTTTTGCTTTGTTTCGTGTAAACAACATTTGAACATGTATAAAACGACGCTTACAACCTAAAGAACTAATCATTGTCTTACTCAGAGTTTATTCAGTTAAATTAGTGACATCGAGCATGTAGTAATTCTATTAGAGCATTAGAGAATGATAAAAGTTATTAATGTTCTCAAATCTATTTTATATCATAACTTAAAAGTAATTGCCAATTAAAGACTTTATTAATCTAATTAAAGTAACATTTTTTTTGTAAAACAACGATGACAATTTTATTTTGTTTTGACTTGTTTGATGTAAATGATAAGAGGGGTAAATAAAACGACAGTGATGTCAACATAATTTAGTATTAAATGTAATTGCTACCTCATTAAGAGTTTATGTACGTAGTTGAATTAGTGATATCGATGATTCAGATAACTTGAAAAAGAACAGAGAATGATGGCAGATATTCTAAGAGCTATATAGATAGTATCCCGTATGTGATAAATTAAAGCAACTACCAATTTTGAAGGATAGCACGACCTCTAAAATAATAGATGGTGATTTTGGTTTGGTTTCTTAGGTTTTAAGGAATGCTAAAGATATATTAAATGACGATATTGTATACTCCCGTTCTCTATTTTTCTTTACATATGCAGTTTTGTAATGTTTCATATTTTTCTTTACCAAACAATTTTATTAGGTTTATAATATTTTTTTATTAAGATGAACCCCACACATTACCCACTTGATTAGTTGCACGTTGTTTCTCTTTTATCAATTATTACCAAAATTTGACCCCATTACTATTATTATATCATATACCATAATGAAGAGGTGAATAGTGACGGATAAGGAAAATAGGGAACAGAGGAAGGATACATACATATATAAATTGTTTCCTTACCAAAAGTTAATCCGTCGAACTAATGACAAATGATAATGATTATGAACATTAAAATGGCTGTGAAGGCAAAGATACTTTTCAAAACTATATTGGCAACATATAAGAAGTTAAAATAAATACTGTCACATAAATCAATAATCCAGTAAGCAAGCTTAGCAATTTTAGAACTGTCAATGGTTGGTGAGTCGCCCAAATCCATTTGCGACTCCTTCGGAAATAGGGCATGAATAGCATGTGAATCAACAACAACAACAACAAATCGATCTAGTTATAACCGTTGGAAAAACCTCTCACATAAAATAAGGGGTCGCTTGAAATTGGCGGAAAAGTGAGATAATATACGTAGTTTTTTTTGTTTAAAAACGAAAAGTTCTTGATTCATGGAAATTATGATGTGAGAGTAACTAACATCAATGATGTGAGCAAATCAATCTAGCAATTGGATATTGTCTCCTTCGACATTAACCGAGAACTAAGTTTGTTGTCATCTACAAATACAAGTAAACAAAAATTAAATGAAAAACAAAACTGATGAAGAATGAGTTGTTGTGATCCCTTCTCACTAGCAGCTAAATTCAACAACTTCAAAGGTCCACATAATACACCGACAGCAAGAGGCCAAACTTGAGCTTGATGCATTAAAATCAAAAAGGTAACCTATCAAAGGTTACAAGTTTCTTTAATATTTACAAGCAGTTATTTAACAAGAATCCGGGGCATAGTCGGTCACACAAACACTATTCAGAACAGAGACATGGAGTACAAAACTAGTGTCCCTTGTTCTTTTGCTGCTAAAAAGATTAAACATTATTATGCTTTCAGGGGTAATACACAGCCCATGCAACAACATACTTTATCTCCAGGAGAAAAATGGAAGCTTCTGTTCACCCGAGGCATATAAGATTATATTCTTCTTCAATGGTGAAATGTACTGTGCTCCATGAAATGCAGCAGCTCTGAACACATTGAGCGGACCTAAGTCAAATGAGTATGCCTTCTGGACACCATCAAGGATGGTAGCCATCATATAATTTGATGGCTTTCGTTCTGATTCATACTTCCGTAACAAGGATACCTTCAACACACCGTCAATTTCATTAAATTTAACAGGGATATCGAAATCATATAGAAAGAAAGCATTTTAACTTCCCTCATGTTACAAGCTCATTTAATGCTCGCCCCTTCATCCCAACTCAAATGTTATGCTTCCTATTTTTGTCAATTTATTTCCAAAAATTGGTAGGACATTGAATTACTTTGAAGTTTACATTTTAGTGCTTGAAAATTTTAGCAATAATCAATGAGATTGTCTTTCTCCCGAGCTTATCTTGTAAAGATAAATCTCAATTGAACAAGGTATATAAGGACAAAAAAGAATAAAAGAGTCCAAGTACAACCCTAAATGTTTAACCAGGAGAAAAGCAGCGAGACAGAGACAGGGTAAATCACGAGTTGAATCCTCCAAAACTAACCTGACTTTTTGATAAACAAGCCATGCTAGGTCAACCCACTTACTTCAACTTGTCTAAATCCTTGACCCATACCTGTTAGTTTCGTGTTGAGTCTAGGTCGTATTGGTGAGTTATGTTAGTTTTTACTACCTAGAGTTAGAAAACACATCGACTACTATATCCCACTTACTCTAACCTAACCCAGTTATGTCAAGTCCTTAACCCACTTACTAAGCAGTATTAAAATGCTTGACCAAAAACCACAAGTTCAGGTCTAACATGTCATTTGTGTATGCGGCAGGCGTGGGTGTGGGTGAAAAGAAAACATGGAGGATATTTTGTTTACAATTTCCGCTAATCCCCTAGAGTTGGTCGTACAGAAGCGATATAGAGCCACCAAGAAAATTAAAGGTAATACTTTATGTTAGCAGATTTCAACTTTTACTTCCATTCTAGCCTACACAAGAAATAATGAAATTCCAGAAGGTGGTACCTGTCCAATGTCAATGCCAACAGCAGTACCCTCAGAGATAATTTTTGAAAGAACAGATGCATCACCAAAACCAAGGTTTACTCCTTGACCCGCCAAAGGATGAACAGTATGGGCAGCATCACCAATGAGAACAACACGACTCTTAGCATATGTATCAGTATGTACAAAAGACAAGGGGAATGCCATCCTTTCCGAAGCCAGCTTGACAACCTTTGGTGGAACTTCAAAAGACTCATTAGCTGAAACCAGATCTGATGTGAAGCTTGAGAAGATCTTATCAATACTTGATTTTGACTGTGGATGAGGACCATATCCATGATCTAATGCATGATTTACAGCTTTCACAAAATCATCCTCAGTCATTGATTTGAAATCTGAAGACTCTTTTGGACTCATTGTCCAGACAATATTGCTAAAATTTTCCCCTATTGGAAGAAGAGCAATTGGTCCTGCAGGAAGAAACCTCTGCCATGCACAATCGTTAGCCATTGAGTGCTCAACCGTGCAGATGATTGCATTTTGAGGATACTTTCGCCCCGTGGATCGGAATCCTGCCAACTCCCTAACACGAGATCTGCCCCCATCGGCTCCAACCTGCAACAAAGCATCCAAAACTAAACCAATCAGAAGCCATAAACGTGTAATTTAGATCTTAAATTAGGTTCAGAGCCCCTACGTATCTATCAGTTTCAAAGAGAATAAAATTAATCCAGGATATTTTATATCAGATATTGCACGAGCACATAATAAATGTCGTCAGGTTCAGCTTTCTCTGTCTCCTCACAAAAGAAACATCTGAATGTCAATTAACAAGCTTGTAATCTTCCATAACAGCATAACCCCTAAGCCTTTACCAATAAGAACACATCTCAGTTTCCTACATAAATCAAACCGCATCACTATACTCCATCCACAAATTAATATCGATTGGCTAAGCCCTACATAACTTAGAATATGACCTGATTATGCTAATATACTCTTCCAAATAAGTTGGGTAACTCCCCACACCGTAATCAAGGTAGCTAATAGAAGCATCTTGAGTATCTAAACATTAACAACTATTACTCCGCAAAGCCAACATCATCCTACAGAAAAATATAATAGCACATATGACCTATTATTTCTGAGAGGTGAGAATATTATTAAGAGCCTAGACTCTTAAAAATCTTAACTTTATAAGATGGATAAGAAGTTTGTCCTCATAGATTAGTATGGCTAATCGTTTGAAAAGGAAACACATCCAAGCTATTCTAAATCATAAAAACCAACCTACTGCTCAAAAAAAGATTACAATAGCTTAGCCTTTCCCCTCAAAAGCCATAGTTTTTACACTAGCAAATTACCATATTGTTAACTTTCTATGTAAGCAAGAAGGTATTCCAGTACAACAATCTCTTTACCTTCCATCCTCCAAATGCAACAGCCAGCCACCTAGCCCTAATCTAAAATATAACAGAAAATTTTTTTAGGAACCAAGAGACTATATGTTATGAGAAGGGGTACAGATATGAGGAGAAGTTGTCCTCAAACAGATAAGAAAAATATAAAATAACCCAATTTCTTTGAATCTCCTCAATCAAAAAATTTGAATGCCTAAGCCGGCAGCCTGTCACGTGCTGACTAATTCCCCTTAGTCTTAGCCAAGTTGCCCACTAACTTTCACCCCTGGATGCTAGTTAAGGCTAAACCCTTCCCTAGTATATAGCTAGATAATGCAACGAAAGCTTGAATAAGAGAGTAAGAAAAGCACAAGTTTATGAGTATGAGTTTTATTTCTTTGAGAGAAACTGAATACAATACTTATGTTATTCTCTCTCTATATGCGTCTCTCTGTGGGTTGCTTCGTGCTGGCTCTTTGACTCCCGCAAAGCTAGTCAACCCCGTGCGGCACTTGCTCAACAATCCGTCGTGAACAAGTCAGGCTACCCTTTGACACGCTCCTCGTGCCCGCGTAGCTCACTCCTTGAGCTGATTATCTCAATTAGCAAGACACGTCCCTTGTGTCTAGCTCCCCAGTATTCGTCCCAGACGAATATGTTAGTGCGTTGGGCAAATCCCGTTAGCCCTTAGCACTCAAACCAAGTAGTACACCCCCTTGTACTCAAGTTATCCCCACACACTCACCCTCTCTAAGTTATGTGGAAGATGGTTGTTTGAAGTAACACAATAAAACACACAAGTGGTAGAGGGAATTAAACTCTATTAATGTTCTCTAATAAATGCTACACTTGCTTACAATGGTGAATATTGTGCTCTCCAAGTTCCTCTGTATGAATATACAATTGAATGCCTTGGGTATTTATATACATCATCCTTCCTACTATAGTTAGGATATTCTAACCTTCCTACTACATCTAGGACATCCTACTTCTCTACTGTACCTAGGATATCCTACTTTCCTACTGAATCTAGGACATCCTATTTTCCTACTGAATCTATGACATCCTATTTTCCTACTGTATCTAGGACATGTGAGAATACCCTAGAATATTCTACAATGTTCCGGACCCTTCCGGAATGTGTTGTACCACTCTAGACCTTTCAATGAGGTTCTAGAGCCTTCCATACTCTTCCAAGCGTAGTAGACAACCTTTTCACCATATACGAACCTCATTACAGAAATATAGCATCGCCGTCCCCAAAAGTACTGCTGATCTGCAGCTCCAGTGTTATCCTGCAGCACTATCATTTCCTGTAGACTGCCTATTATAAGGGTGAGGGTGTTGCTTGACAGCCCACGAGCAGCTCCCCCTGGGGATCCTTATGCCTATGCATATGGACTATGGGTGGGATAAATAGTCGGTCTGTGACAAGCCGCTCTCTCTTACAGCACTAAAAAAAGTTGTGTGAGAAGATTAAGCCACATTATCGGTGCTTATAAAGGTGTATGTGAGCATTTGTGAGTGCCAGCATCCCATGCAGTATACGAACAACATAGAAAAGAAAACACCAAGATCACACCCAAGTTTAACATAATTAATCTCTCTAAAAAAACAACCACCCACCATTGTTGTATTATTTTAATGATTGATACATGACAGACCAAAAATAAAATGACCTGAGGTACAACAAAGATCAATGATATTTCAAACCTTTCAATTTTACTTTAATACTTCGTATGCAGTTCAATATACTTACCACCAATTTAGCTACCACACTGCTGCCATCAGCCAGCTCCAGCTTTGCTAATTGCCTGTCCATCTTGGTGGATGACATATTTGACTTTATAGCCATTGAAGCCAATCTAGAGGAAAGTACTGTCTTCTGAACTTCCTTTTCCTGTACAATGTCCCCAATCCAACAGTTACGAGATGACAGAAATCACAGAATACAATAATACAGCAAGCCAGCATTAGCTACTTCATTTGTGTGGATGGAGGCCATACAAAATGCAATGAGGAAATCTGCCATTCATGGTCCAAGAGTCAACTTTGCCTATGTAGCAACCAATGCAATAACCAAGGTAAACCAAGAGGATGAAGACAAAAGCAATGAAGAACAAGCAGACAAGATCAACTAGATTACTGAAGAAGAATGTTATAATTTCACTTTTGTATTTATGTTTTTCTAGTTTAGGAAATGCACTTTTGGGAATGCTTGTACTTAAGTCAGGAATTGTTACAGCAAAGGCATCCAGAAAATTTAGCAAGAGCTCAAATGGAGAGTTGTAGCCTCAAGCTACTAGTCTTTTGAGATTCATGGCCTCAAGTCATGCTTATTGTACAAGCCTTAAATTTAATTAATCAAAAAGTTCCATAGTTCCTTATTAATTGCTCTAGATTAGTTACAAACCTGAATTACAATATTTAGTACGTTTCAATGCCGCTACTTCATCTGTGTGGATGGAGGCCATACAGAATGCAATCTGTTTTAAGTTCATGCCATTTATAACATCGTCAGCGTTGTAAACATAGAAGCCTACTCATTCATTCTAAAGGGAGATCAACCAAAAGTTAGAAGAAAAGTTGGATATGAGGATATTTTTCTCCAGCAAAGTCTTCCAAACATAGCCACTCATGCAACGGGGGGAGTATCATTGAGACATTCTTCCAAGTTAGGTTGGGAAAAGGGACCATTGTTTCTCGCTATTGTTTCTGTATCTATATACAAACAAGTGAAACTAAGAATAATCAAAATACTGGGAACTGAAAGGTACCTGTATACACTGTGACAGGGAGCTAAGAAGAACCTTATTCTCAACAACACACCTACAAGATTGAAATTACTACATCAGCCTTCTTGAATCAACCCATGCATCAGTAAACAAGTAGACTTCATCGTTATAAATGATTTTCATCAGCAGAGTAAGCTCACCCGAGTACCTCCTTATTAACATCTCTAGCGTTGTACCTGGTGTACCCTAGGCCAGTATAATCCCATACCTACAAGGAAAGTTGACGACTTTTACATGATATATAAAAACAAAAGGACAGAACAGGAACGGTAAAATAAGCATAAAGCCACTTAGGAAATAAAGAACTCTTCATAATTAAAAAAGATAGCAAGCTCAAGCATCGTTCATGTTTCAAATTTAAGACCTTGGACATGCTAAAGTTATCCATGACCAATTGACCATGTTAACACAAAATTACATCCACAACGGAAAAAAAAAAGTATAAAGTTATTCACAGGTGCAACACAGTACAAACAACGGACAACAGAGACAATTGCAAGCTTGTAGAAACAGAAACAACTGGGAAGATAGGACTTTAAGCACTGCCTTATATCATGTCAAAATTCATAAAGGCTAGACTAAAATAGTTAAGCATAAAAACTGCTAAGACAAAGACAACCATCCAAGGACAGTCTGATTATCTGAAATGACGCCATGAACCTATTATCATTTGAACATTTGAAAACCTCAAAAACAAACAATTTGACATCTCTAATAAAAGGTCAAATATAAGCAAAAGGCTTTAAAAACATAAACTTCAAACATAAAAGACAGCAAAACTTAACCTGCATCTTATCAAAATATGCATGACGTTGCTGTTCAACGTATTTCCAAGCTCCTATATCTGCAATAATTACATCTTAGTTATTGAGAAACAAAAGGCCATAGGTCAAAATATTGTCTTTTCCCTGGAAAAGTTGGCACACCGACTAATATTTTACTGCCGAACCAATGCCCTAACTGATAAAAGGGAACAATCTTGCAAGCTATTGTGGAATGAAAATAACTCAAGTCAATTACTCTGAAATGTACAACAATATTCAAAACATGCTCACACAAACAAAGACAACATACTTTCAAGGAAGGAGATAGAAGCTGGCGTTACTGTACTGACTCTTGGATCAGGAGACTGCATTTTGTTTATCCCACCTCCAGAAGTCAATGCAGGATTGTCATCAATGATAGCGACACTTAGCTTTCTGGTTAGCGCAGAGCTTGCTGCATGGAAAATGAGATACATAAAAAGCCTAAACTAGAACAACAAAGACTGCACAGAAGTAACTTTATATTAAACTGATTTCTTAAAGAATATTGTATAAAAAATGGCAAAAAGAGATGGGGCAACAAACAGGGTGACAACTGCATTAAAACCTTCAAACAGTAATTCTAACTAACCTAAGGAACATGCCAAAGACATGCCGACCATGCCACCTCCAACAATAGCAATGTCATATTCCTGGATTCCATTTGCGGATTGTTTTTCTTCCTTGCTTTCCTGTTATATACAATAATATTACATACACCCATAAAACAATATAAGAGCGGAAGAAAGGAATCGGGAGGGCCAGAGGGATGAGTAAGGAGGATAACAGAAATAACTTTTGGGGAGCACAACTTCAAGTCACTTTTCAATTATATATCGTTGTGAGGTATACTGCACATAATGTGCACGCCTTAGGTCCGGAATTCTTTCTGTATAACAAAGCTATCAATAAAGGATTAAAATCTAAGTTATGCACTAGGAAGCATGGGTATGGTGTCCGGAACAATAAAACATCTATATCGTGCTCTCTGCGTACTAAACAAATTGCATTGGAACAGACTGTAATCTGAAGAATTTGTGATACATTCATACCACTCAAATCAAGTCGTAATGTCATGAAACATTCACACCACTCAAAGGCTAATCAAAGACTCAACACGCAACGATTAAATCACAATAATACGGAGTATTTCGTAAAACAAAAGTATTACATCTGCTACTCACATTGCTGTGTATATTGTTGTTTGATGCAGAAACCTCTGGGACAGTAACACTGCAAAAGAACCTTCTCAGAAATTGCATCCGCGCCGCATCGAAACTGGATTTTCCGCTAATAACTCTATACATTTCGCAATTTAATCCTGAAAAACACATCAAATCAACATTCTAAGCTCCAATATTCAATATTCAACATTCAACAGTTCAATTAGAAAATGTACTTCAACATGCATATACTATAATTCAGCAAGCTCATGGAATAATTTGGCCAAAAGTATACAACAAAATTAAAAAAAAAAAAGGTCAAATTTGTGAGAATAATACAGAAATTAGAAAATATAATTTCTTCATAAACCCTAATATAATCAATTGAAAATGTAGCCAAACAAACAAAACTTAAAGATTAGGAGTATAAACTAAAGCAGGAAGAATTAATACAATTTTAAGCAAGTTACAAATTAGAAATTAAGAGAGAGATTAATCAATTATTACCTCCCAAAAATGGAATTAATCGCTTGTTTAAGTGTGAGTTTTAATTGAGTTCCAACTACGAAGGATAGAGGGGGAAAACAATTTAGATGAATTACCGTTAAGCGTTCGCCCACGATAATGAATGTCAACTGTCAATGTGGAGCTATGATATACCAAGAGTGTAGCCGTTAGGGTGCGCAAAAAATTCCATTTCCGAATTTCCGATTTTTCGTTTAAGAAATCCGGACGTTCGGTCCGTTTTTTAAAATTCGGAAAATCCGTGTCGGGTATCCGGATTTTTAAATCGGGTCGGATACGGAATGGATTTTTAAGGAGAACAAAATTCTGATTTCCGGTTTTCCGATCCGGTTTTTAAAGAGTATAAGTGTAAAATATTAGAGAAAATTTGGGCATATAATTCAGAACCGGATATCCGGTTTTCGGGACCGGCTTTCCCGGGTATCCGAATTTCCGGAATTCCGTTTTTTCGTAACGGATACGGAACCAATTTTGTTGGTTCCGAAAACCCGAATTTCCGGATCAGAAAATTTCCGATTTCCGATTTTGCACACCCCTAGTAGCCGGCCCTCTTGCCGACTTGGAAAATAATGGTTGCAATTTGAAAATGATTATTTCTGATTTAAAAAAAAATTGTAAAATCACATGAATTCTCTCTTCTAGGCTATCTTAACTCTAGATATGTACTTTCTCATCAAAGTGTATTGCTGAATAGTTGATTTTTTTTTAATAACTGAACTTTTTTTCTAGAAAATTTTTTATACGCAGTATATTGATGGGTTTTAGGCCGAACTTTTGGGCCTATGTTTGGGATGCCAATAGAGCGTGTAAAATAAAGATCCATCTATGAGCGTATTTCCGAACTTGTTGAATAGAGATAAACTATGTTTAATTAGGATGAGAATAAAATTTGTACCCATCGCGAGAATAAAAATATGGATTTCAAGTTGTACTCGCCTCATTCCCATTTCACGTATTACCATCTCGTAGTTGTCCACTCATAAACTATAAATAGGTGAATATTCTATGTAAGAAAAGTTAATTTTGTAGCAAATAGTTGAAAATTAAGTTTTACACTTCCAGGTGCACAATTTGCTATAAATTGTCTATGAGGTGAAATGGAGTGTTAAACCTTTACACTAAGGGGAGCATAGTTTCTTGTATGACATTTTCAAATGAAATTGAAATTAGGGAGAGAATGTAATTATTTTAAAAGTTAATTCAATTGAATATAAGGCTCTATTTTCATTATCTTATTTTTTAGTGTAGTAAAAATAAGTCCAGATCAACAAAAATAAATTTCAATCCTTAATAAATTGTTAATGATCCTAAGCAAAAGTAATTTCAGTTCGGCAAAAATAAGTTTATATAAGTAAAAATAAGTTTAATTCATCAAAAATATGTTCAAATAAGCAAAAATAATTTGACGAGAACAAACCCTAATGTATGACCTAAAATTTGCATATGACCTAAATATCTATTCTCATCCCAACATCATTTTGACAACGACCCACATTGTCGCACCTTTACAGCTTGTTTAGTATGACGGATTAAGAAGGAAAGAAAGGGAAAGGGAAAGGGAAAAAAAAAAACTAAGTTTCCAATGTTTTGTTTTAAAAAATAAATGCGATTTGATTGGAAATGGGAGGAAAGGAAAGATTATTAACATTTTTTTGCACTTTCTTTTCCTCCCAAAAATCCCAAAATCGAGAGGATTTGGAAGGGAAGATAAAATTAAAAACTTTACAATAACAAAAATCTTTCAGATTTGTCTTTCTTTCCTTTATTAATACCAACCAACACGGAATTTTATTCAATTTCTACCTTTAAAACCATATATACTTGATTTTTTTTTCTCTTCCTTTCCTTTTTTTTTTTGGCTTTTCACTTTCCTTCTTTTCTTTTCCTTTACTATAAATGAACTTATAAACCAAACAAAGAGTTTGAAAAATCTCATATCCAATAAGTTTAAATACATTTTCCGATACAAACAAACGAAAGTTAAAAATCTAATTTTAAACAACAAATAGAACAAAGAACAAAACACATCAAATTAGCGACACAAAACGAATCAAACATTACAAAACGGAGCGAATATCACATGGCAACCATAGGAAGCAAATCGTCAATCAGTCGATCTACTCAGAAAAAGAGGGGAATAGTATTCGAACTCTCAGACTAATACAAACACGGCAAAGAACCACAAGCAAATCGCACTACCGTACCCACATACTAGTCTGTTTTCTACCTTTTTCATGTCCTAAAAATTAAAATATTTTCCAATATTCTTCTTCCAAATTCCCAATATTATGCCCCCAATTTTACAGCTTGTCGCATTTACTTCTTTTCTGGGGTTTCCATAACATCATAAAGTTTCCTTCTTTCTTTCTTTCTTTCTTTCTTTCTTTCAATCTCTTCTAAATACCTTGCTTTGATTCCTCTCTTTCCCTTCTTTTGTTTCCCCCAATTTCCTCTTGCATGTTTTTGGGTTTTGTCTGATTTAACTCTAACTTCATTCATTCATTCATTTATTCTTTTTTTTTCTTTTCTTTTTTGCTGTCTTTTCATCAATTCTTTGAAAATAATTAGTGGGTTTTTTCAGTTTTTTCAGTTTTCTCAACTTTTGAATCTTTTTTAGAAGGTGGGTTCACAAACAAGAAAGAAAAAGGTGAGATCTTTTCAGTGAAAAAACACAATTTTTTTTTCTTCTTAATTTAATTTAATTTAATTAGGGCCCATTGTTTGAATTCTTCTTTAACTTTATAATTGTTTAGTTTTCTGGGATTGGATTATATCATCTGTTTACTGGGTTTTGTTTGTTTTTGTCCCCTCTTCTAAAGGAATCATTTATGGTTGCATAGTTTGGACTAAACCTTATGTTGATTTTCTTCAAAAAGAGGAAAAAAAATGAACTGTTTATCGATTTTTGAGTCAAGGGTTTTGATGAATGTTGAGTGAATTGAATCTTTGTTTTTTCAATTTTTATTGGATGATGGAAATCTTTGATATGGGTATTGGTTTAATTGTCAATGTCAATTGATTGTTGTTGTATATAAGAAGATTGAAGTGGTATACTTTATAGTTTTAATTTGTTTGATTATATAGTTGATTTGATATTGTATTTTGGTGGGGTTGAAATAATTACTTTGATCTGACTTTCTGGTAATTGGAATTGGATAAAATTGATGGCGGGTATAGATGTATGTAAGTATGCTCACTGTCCTGTTCATAAGGCAATTGTAACTAGAGACCATGCCGCGCTGCGGAAAATTCTGTCTGCGTTGCCCCGTCTTTCTGATCCTGCGGAAATTCGGACTGAATCAGCTTCTTTGGCTGAGGAGGAGAAGGCTGATGCTATATCAGCTGTGGTTGATAAGCGTGACAATGTGCCTAACCGTGACACGCCCCTTCACTTGGCAGTGAAAATTTGTGATGAGACTGCTGTGGAAATGTTGATGGTTGCTGGCGCAGATTGGAGTTTGCAGAATGAGCAAGGTTGGAGTGCTTTGCAGGAAGCGATATGCAATCGACAGGAGAAGATTGCGAAGATTATTGTGAGGCATTACCAGCCGTTAGCTTGGGCTAAATGGTGTAGGAGGTTGCCTCGTTTGATTGGGACTATGAGGAGAATGAGGGACTTTTATATGGAGATTACATTTCATTTTGAGAGTTCAGTGATTCCTTTCATCTCTAGGGTTGCTCCTTCTGACACCTACAAGATTTGGAAGGTTGGTGCGAATTTGAGGGCGGATATGACCTTGGCTGGGTTTGATGGATTTCGTATCCAACGTTCTGATCAAAGTATTCTTTTCCTTGGAGAAGGATCTGATGATGGAAAGTTGCATCCTGGTTCGTTGTGTATAGTTTCACACAAGGAAAAGGAGATAATGAATGCACTTGATGGTGCTGGTGCTCCAGCTTCTGAAGCTGAGGTACAGCAAGAAGTGGCTGCTATGTCGCAAACTAACATATTCAGGCCAGGCATTGATGTCACTGAGGCTGTTCTTTTGCCCCTGCTCACGTGGAGACGCCAAGAGAAAACGGAATTTGTTGGTCAATGGAGAGCGAGGGTGTATGAGATGCACAATGTGGTTGTCAGCATCAAATCAAGGAAGGTCCCTGGTGCTATGACTGATGATGAGTTATTCTCTTCGTGCAATGATAACGAGAACGATAGTGAAGAATTTAATGGGATTTTGACAGAGGAAGAAAGAAAGCAACTTGAGAATGCACTTAAGTCGGAGTCATATGACCGGAACAAAGATGGGGGCGGTGATGTGTTGTTTGGGCATCGTAATAGTTGTTATGAGCCTAGGGATATTCCTATTGAGGATGCGAATGGATGTAAAAATGTGGAGAGCAAAACTGAGAAGAAAGGATGGTTTGGCAGTTGGAGGAAGCGGGACCAGAAGAGCGAAGGACAGAAGAAACTTGTTCCTCCCAGAAATTCAGCTTCTCATGATGAAAGAAAAAGTGATGTTAGCAATAGTTCTCCATCTAGAAATTCAATTAAACCTGGTAGGCATTCTGTGGATGTTGTTAGGGGGGATGATTCACAAAGAGGGAAGGACAAGAAACCATCTTCGTCGGGAAATGTTGAGAGCGGAAGCCGTCGCAAGGACGGGACTCATGGCAGTCAGGAGAATGAATATAAAAAAGGATTGAGGCCTGTTCTTTGGCTCTCCCCCAACTTCCCGCTACGTACGGAGGAGCTTTTACCTTTACTTGACATCTTAGCTAATAAAGTGAAGGCAATTCGCCGTTTGAGAGAACTGCTAACAACGAAGCTTCCTTTGGGAACCTTTCCTGTTAAGGTCTGTTCTGTTATCTTATTTGGTTTATGTGTTGCCCTTACCCATACTATCTTTTGGTTTGCCTTGTCTCGTTATTTTAAAGCTGTAATTTCCTGCTGAATATTTTGAATTTAGCTATTCAACCCTTTGTTAGATTGTCTTTTTGAATTGCATCTGCCTTTTAAATTTTACTACAACACTTGGGTTAATTTTAGCACCAACTGTGCCTACTTGCATGAGACTTGAGAAAACAATGAAATGTGAAATTTTCAACAGTTAGGCGTGCATTTCAAATATTCTTTACTTTAGCATTGATGAGATCATGAGGGTTTGTACGAGGAGTGTTTTTCTTTCCTTCCATTTTGCCATCCTGAGGGGCGGCAACTGTCAAGGGTTAGTCCACCTTGTATAAATGATGGTAAATGGTTGATAATGTCCTCAGGTTTATTGGTTAGTCCTTGACCTTTTTATTCTAACCGAGGATATACTAGTTTGTGTTGATTGTTTGTGAAATTGTGGAATAAGTGTAATGTGTATACCGAAGCTAGCAGACTTGTTTGTTTGGAAGATGAAATTCTCTTTCAGTGGTTAAACGTAGCAAGCGGTGCTGCGTGTGTTTGGTTTGTTTGGAAAATGAAATTCTCCCCAAGTGTTTAAATGCTGCTTATGGTTGTTGGATGTTTGAGATACTTTAATGGGATTGATATGGGCAACAAGGATAAGAATAGTCTAAATGATGACAATGTAAGGAGGGTTTATTATTGTTAGCATGGCATTATTTTATATCCAACTTTCTATTACTACCTACAATTTTATACCCTTGACTTACCCCACAACTTTTATTTCTCTCCCTTAACTTATCTCACAATTTTCTTCTCTCTTCTTAAATCACTCCGCAACTAACTAATCTACCCATTCCTGGATTTGCTTACCAGTCCGCAAGACCTCTTTTGTTGCACCTAAAAATTTACAGAGGTAATATAATTTACAGAGCTGTATTAGGACAAGAATAGGGTGAATAATAAAAGCAGTGCAAATAGATAGTTTGTTATTATTTGCGCTTGGCTGAGACTTGAAATTTTTTTTTTTTACCCATATTTATACTTCATTTTTTTAATTATTGCTATGCGATATAAAAAAAAAAGCTCTACTTGAAATTCTTTGTTTGAAACAGTAATCATGGAGTCTGGTCCCACTGACTGGTGAGTCTGCATTAAAGCCATTGCTGTAGAAGTAGAGCAGAGTCAATGTAGGATATATTTGTCTATGAAAGATGATGAAATAGGTGAAACCAAAGATCTATACAAGGTTAAAAGAAATGGAAAAGCCGAAGTACTCATCATGAGAAACCACAAAGACCTTGTACCTAAGTGCATGTTTATGCCACTGTTGTGTTAATGTTATGGAAAGAGGGATGAAAGGATGGATAGAGTTAGCTGCACAAATTACACAACCATGCATCTCTTTTGTTTTTCAGTTTTTCTGTCAGGTTTTCATTTTATTTAGGAAAGGATTAGTTGTGGCTGATAATTGTTTTTTGGCTGAAGTATCTCTGTAATATCTCTCAATTACCCATAAGTTAGATGGCTTGTTGATTCTTTCATCACGATGAAAAACAATGAAAATGATTTATGCTTTTCTAGTTGGAGTGGAGCGGTTTCTTTGTTTTAATCTTTTCGATCACTAATTTTAGGGGTCAGAACTTAGTTGTATCTGTATATACCAGTTGCTGATGATATAATAAAGTTTGTTGCATTCCAAAGGCACTTTAACTCTTGAAACTGGCAATTTACTCTTGTTAGGAATGAATTCTTCCAAGTTCCTATCAAATGACCAGGAGGTAATTTTTGGGTGATGACAAGGCATTACAGCTAGAAACTCAAGTACTCCATCGTTTACACTCTGTCTACATAGCTTATGTAGGCTCATAAGATGTTTAGCCATTAATTTAGCTAATATTGTCTGGGTTCTTTGGAAGTAGTACATTAAACCAGCTGTTTACTTTCCTATCACTTTTAGCAGGACTCTTGTCGTCTTGCATTATTCTTGCTGACGAGTTTGTGATTTGTCTATTTTGCATGTGTTTGTCTCCGGCTCTCTGCTCGTAATCTCGTATATTGTCGAAATCTCATTTCATATTATTTTAAAATGAGTACTTATCTACTGGTGTGGCCGTCATGTTGGATTTCTTTCTTACAAATATACTATTGGTGGTGTTGATTGTTTGCCTGGAATTGAGGGAATCAATTTTCAAACAGCAATGCTTGAAGTTTTAGCAAAGAGAATCTTGTAGCAATATGCACTCTAATGACCTTAAATAGGTATAGGATCTTGTTTTGATACTTTAAGATTTATACGTTAGGTGATTGATAGGCTTTTGGCCAATTTTTTTTTGAAGTGTCAGCTTTCAAAGCTTCATATCCAAATGGCCGATAGTCAATATTCTCAATAGAGTTGTTTAGGAAGAAATTTCGAGTTGGAGTGGCTCTGTAAATAAGTTAAGAACGGAACTTATAATAGCTTACGGTAGAAATACAGGAAATATCGATGGAAAATACATGGTTGGTACAGTGCTTATCTTTTTTTAGGACCGAGGATTTTTGGAAAGGGAATGAAAAGAAAGGTTGGAGCAGTTGGATTTCTGTTCTGTTGTGTGACGAGTTTGTACTTGGGTATTACTCATTGTATACATTTTGACTTTGTCTGCCAGTCTCTCAATTTGCCGGTATTTTTCACTTTTGCTTCCAATTCAATTTTTGATTCTATCCTTGCACATTTGCTTTACACAACTGTGGCATGGACGTGAAATGAAAAAAGCACATATGAAAACTTTATTAGTTTATCTTATTTGTTAACGGAAAATACATATACCACTCTGTACCACCCTTGAAACTCTGATATTGTTAAAGTTATTTTGGTCTGCTAACTTCATAAATACTGTATTATTGTCTAGGTGGCTATTCCGGTGGTTCCTACCATCAGAGTACTGGTTACATTCTCAAAGTTTGAGGAATTACAACCTGCTGAGGAGTTTTCGACGCCTCCTTCCAGCCCCACATCCTCTTCTTATGAAACTCCGCCAGTAACGGCAAGCTCTGGTTCAAGTTCTTCCTGGATGCGGTGGATGAAAGCTCCTTACAACCGCTCAATGTCTGCGAGTGATGGTAGTTCCAGCAACAGGGCTGAGAATACTCAAGATCCCTTTGCAATTCCTGCTGACTACGTTTGGATTACAGCTGAAGCAAAGAGAAAAAAGATGCAAGAAAAGAACAATGGTAAGAATGCAAAAAACAAAGAACAATCTAGTTCGGCACACTAATTTGGGGGTGGTATACATACATAGGCTGTGAAAAAAACTGACAAAATCAGATTTATCGGAATTCTTGGTGGCTTTGAAAACAGTAGAACATCATATTCAGTTACCATTGTAGATAGTAGGAGTGCTGCAAACTTGTGCTTTGATGAAGATACAACAAACGGGGTGCAAAACCATAACTTGCAACTTCGCAGCAACTGTAGTTGCTTATGCAAAGTTGAAACGCGGTAGATTTATGATGAAAGGGATTGCGTCGTTAACAATTGCTGATTGTATTCTTTTTATAAACATTGGTAAACTATCAATCTAATAATTTAGCTGCTTTTGAATTAGAGGAGGAGCAGTGTTTGCGGTATACTGAATACTGATTCCAATATATACTTAATGATTTGGAGTTGAGTTTTCGAGCATTACTCAATATTTGTTGGCTCACCAGTTTTCAAGATCTGTTCTTTACCCCAGCTACCAGCATTACTCTATGTGACCCGGTTACCTTCATACTTGACTTATGTACTTCGTAGTTTGTATCGTAGGGTCTTCCTTCATAGTTCATCTAACCAAACAAAAATTTTATATATTTGATTTGAAACTAGTTTTAGCTCATTTTTAATTAAATAAACTATAATTCTCTCTCTAAAAAACTGAGAGCATTCCTCTCTTAATTTACACACTGTATTTCTCCATACAGGGTCAGTTAAGTTAGGTAACATTATTTTTGCTTTCTTTTTTCTTCAAACCAAAAATGCCTTAATCCTTTGCTTCAGTGAACTCCCATCCCCCAGTTATGCACTCCCTTTCTTTCCCACTAAAACGCATGGGTCCTTTGGTAGACGGGAACCCCTTCAGATGTCTTCAAAGAGAACAAAAATTTAACAACTCAGTTGTAGCTCAAGTATTAGATTTCCGAAGATTTACTACGTTGGAAATTCAATCTTGGATTGATTCACTTTGGACTACAGAGAGTAATATAGAAGTTGAAAAACTTAGCAACAAAACTTTCATGTTCTTCTGTGAAGATTCTTCAGATAAAGACAAGCTATTATCACTAGGAACGACAAACTACCGAGGAGCTTTGTTCATCTTCAAACCATGGTTCAAGGGTGCAGCCATTAACGATATCAATTTTGAGACTGCTCCTATTTGGATAAAAATGGAGGGTATTCCGTTGCATCTAAATCAATTACAAGTTGCCACCACAATTCTAAACAAACTTGGTGCAGTTCTGTGTGTTGACAAGAACACTCCCAGTACAGGGGTTTTGGATACAATTCGAGTTCGGGTGCTTTTAAACCTCAAACAACCTCTTATTCCTGGTTTCTACCTTGAATTCGATAAAAACTGCTTTGCTTGGATATTCCTTCGTTATGAGGGAATTTTCAATTTTTGTAGCAAATGTGGAAGATTAGGCCATAAACATTCACATTGTCGCTTAACACCTTCCATTGCTCAAACCCAAATTCTAAGACATATGCGCAAGTTAACTACCCATCATTTTGGGTTTGTTATCCAGCCTCCTTCCACTCATCTACTTTTTACAAAAAAGCTTATTGGACTGCGAAATTTGGAAAAAAATCGAACAACGCGCCTCAATCTTCTCTTCCACCCACAAGACTATGTTCCTTTTGAAAACTCTGACATGTCACTTTCAGGGGATAGTGACACCGAACCGGATGAAAACAATGAAGATACTGATATGGATACTCATGAAAGTGAGAATGACGACTCGGAAAATCAGGAGGATGACTCTCATGACCCTCATCAGGATCAAAACAACAATAAAAAACGTCGAGCCGGAGATCCTCCCACGGATGATTCCTCTGATTCATCTCATACTCATGGAGGACGTCCAACGGAAAAAAGACGCAAACAATTCCATGATCGTTTGGTACGAGAAGAAGTAGGACTGAAAAACATTTCATCACAAATACATACACCTCAATCCCACAAGCGCAAGTCCCACTTCTTACTACAAGTNCAACTCAGTTGTAGCTCAAGTATTAGATTTCCGAAGATTTACTACGTTGGAAATTCAATCTTGGATTGATTCACTTTGGACTACAGAGAGTAATATAGAAGTTGAAAAACTTAGCAACAAAACTTTCATGTTCTTCTGTGAAGATTCTTCAGATAAAGACAAGCTATTATCACTAGGAACGACAAACTACCGAGGAGCTTTGTTCATCTTCAAACCATGGTTCAAGGGTGCAGCCATTAACGATATCAATTTTGAGACTGCTCCTATTTGGATAAAAATGGAGGGTATTCCGTTGCATCTAAATCAATTACAAGTTGCCACCACAATTCTAAACAAACTTGGTGCAGTTCTGTGTGTTGACAAGAACACTCCCAGTACAGGGGTTTTGGATACAATTCGAGTTCGGGTGCTTTTAAACCTCAAACAACCTCTTATTCCTGGTTTCTACCTTGAATTCGATAAAAACTGCTTTGCTTGGATATTCCTTCGTTATGAGGGAATTTTCAATTTTTGTAGCAAATGTGGAAGATTAGGCCATAAACATTCACATTGTCGCTTAACACCTTCCATTGCTCAAACCCAAATTCTAAGACATATGCGCAAGTTAACTACCCATCATTTTGGGTTTGTTATCCAGCCTCCTTCCACTCATCTACTTTTTACAAAAAAGCTTATTGGACTGCGAAATTTGGAAAAAAATCGAACAACGCGCCTCAATCTTCTCTTCCACCCACAAGACTATGTTCCTTTTGAAAACTCTGACATGTCACTTTCAGGGGATAGTGACACCGAACCGGATGAAAACAATGAAGATACTGATATGGATACTCATGAAAGTGAGAATGACGACTCGGAAAATCAGGAGGATGACTCTCATGACCCTCATCAGGATCAAAACAACAATAAAAAACGTCGAGCCGGAGATCCTCCCACGGATGATTCCTCTGATTCATCTCATACTCATGGAGGACGTCCAACGGAAAAAAGACGCAAACAATTCCATGATCGTTTGGTACGAGAAGAAGTAGGACTGAAAAACATTTCATCACAAATACATACACCTCAATCCCACAAGCGCAAGTCCCACTTCTTACTACAAGTTACTGCAAACAAACGAATATGCTACTGTTCATCCTCACGATTTTGCATGGCGAATGAGGAATTTATATCACAAGGTGAACAAAGTCAAAGTCAACACAACATGCAACACTCCTCTGATTTTCTTTCATCTCCTTCAGGTAATTTATTGCTTTCTACCCCCTCCATAAACTCTCCCAACCAATTTTATTTATTACACCTTCCTCTTTTTACTCCCCCCTATCCGAACATCCCCCCCCCCTTTCCGCCCCTCCCCTACTTTTAGTTCTTTTCATTTACTCTCTTTTTCAAATTTTAATCCATACATTAAATCACTCCCCAACCACTTTCTCGTCCCTCCTTTATTTAATGGTCAACATGAGTCTTTACCCTTTATCCCTTTCCTTCTTCCTCGGTCTCCTTCTACCCTAGTCCCTAAGTGTCTTTTTCCACTCAAGCTTTTTTACCAATCATGGAGTTTTCTTCTGACAAATATCCAGTACTTCCTAGTGACTTCTTTGGTACTTCCCCCGTTTTGGAAAACCAAGTTCGAATCAATCTCTTTGTCCCTTCTCTTTCAGAAACTTCCTTAACTCCACCCAACACTCCTTTGTCCTCTCCTATGATCCCACTATTCCTTTTTTTGACATAAACAATGACTTACACTCTTCCTTAGGTGAATCAGCACGATTTTTTACTTTCCCTTCCCCTCAAGAAATCTTACAACCTGTTTTATCTCCCATGCAACATAGTTTTTTAGCTCCTTTGCTATTTCCTTCTACGTACTCACCCGCCTCGGAAGATATTTCTTACACCACTGCTCACCGTGCTTCTCTTGACATGGAGATTAGCAATCTTGCTATTTCCTCCACCCATGAGACTGATGATACTTTCTTATCGGCACACACCTCTCACTCACTCAAGAAAAATTCCTACAAACTAGGCCGTGTGTGGTTTCGCGTGGCACGAAAAATTGTTGGTGTAAAGTCTTCTTTGACGTTATCTACTACGGGTAGTTCAAAGAGAGGCCCTTTGATGCATGATCTTGACATGCATAAGGGTAGTTTTATGCAGGGAAATAAACGTAAGAAATTTCAAAAAATTTACTATGGAAAACGTCAAGGTCGCGCATGTCTTAAATATGGCTTATGTCTAGGAGACGAGTTTGTCTCAGATGATGATGAAGTAGGAGTCGGTGAATGGAAGAATGCAATCACTAGAGGTGCGGCTTACCCGGAAAAGCCTTCGGTTATCCTATGAAAATTTTCGCTTGGAACTGTAGAGGGTTAGGAAGTAAAAAAGATGTCATTTTCTCTTATTTAGGTTTTTTAGTTAAGTCTTATGTTTTAGATTTTCTTTTTTTCTCAGAGACTAAATGTAGTGCAAGGGATACCCGTAACTTCCTCTCAAGTTATGGGTTTTCCTCGTCTTTTGCTGTTGATGCCAGTGGTTCTAGTGGTGGTCTATTTCTGTGTTGGCCACCAAGATTTGATGTGGTAGTTGTCTTTAGTTCCTTCCATCTTATCCTTGTAAAAGTTAATGAACCCTCTTTGCCTTTGTATTACATTTTGTTTGTCTATGGTAGCCCCTACATAGAAAAACGCCTAGAGGTTTGGGAGTATTTGTCGACTGTTTTTCAGCTAATTTCAAACAACTGGATAATGGTGGGTGACATAAACCAAATTGAATCTTTAGAACAAAGACTAGGAGATTCTACTGTGATTCCTGGCCTGAAGGATTTCATAGTTTTTAAGGAAAAAAACAGTCTAATACCCATTCCTTCTAATGGAACTAAGTTTACTTGGAGTAATAAAAGGCGTGCTAATGGTTGTGTGTTTGAAACCCTGGATAGGGGTTATGCCTCTCAGGATTGGCTAAAAATGTTTCCGGATACACATATAACAAATTTTCCTATTCTAATTTCGGATCATGGCCCCCTTATCCTAACAACAAAAACAAACACTTCACAAAGAAAAAGACCCTACAAAATTGAGGCATGGTCTATAGGCATTCCCCAAACTGCTGTTTTAATAAAGAATGCATGGTCTACAAGTTTTTTGGGTTCATCTTCGTTTATCCTGCAATGTAAACTTGAACTTACTTTGCAAAACCTCATAACCTGGGCTCTTAACTTCAAAAAGGTCAATAATATTCAATGGAATGTTATTCATGATAATCTGGCCAACACACAAGATGGTATAACTGATGACACATACGTTTTTACAAATTTGGATCAACAAACCAAGTTTTTAGATGAAATTCATATAAAAAATTTGTTCTGGAAGCAAAGAGTGAGACTGAAATGGGATAACTTGGGTGACCAACCTACATCTTTCTTCTTTAGAAAAGCAAAGACAAGAGCAGCAAGAAATGAAATTTCAATCATCAAAGATATAAATGGTACTTGGCTACATGATGTTCAATCAATAAATGAAGCCTTTGCAGATTTTTTTACCAATCTTCTCAACCCCCCTGCATCTTCTCCACCATCCTCACAAATATTGGAATCATGGCTCCAGCATCTTCCTCATCTTTCTCAAGAGAACTTAGTAGCACTTCAGCAACCTTTCTCACATGATGACATTACTACTGCTGTTTTTAGCATGCATGAAAGGGCTCAAGTCTCCAGGACCTGATGGTTACTCACCAATTTTCTTTCATAAAAATTGGGATTTGGTTGGACCAAATGTCATTGATTCGGTGCTAAGTTTTTTCAACAATGGGTTTTTGCTCAAAGAATTAAATCGGACTTACTTGGCCCTCATACCAAAAACAACTTCTCCTTCCAAAGTGGATCAATTCAGACCCATAAGTTTATGCAATACTACTTACAAGATCATTTCTAAATGCATGGTGAATCGTCTGAAACCAATTTTGAAGACACTTGTGGGTGAATTCCAAAATTGTTTTATTCCAGGAAGGTTAATGGGGGACTCAGCTATGGTGGCTCATGAACTCAATAATTGGATTAAAAAGAAGAAAACGGGAAAACTTAGAGCTGCCCTTTTGAAGATTGATCTCAGCAAGGCCTATGATCGAGTAAACTGGCAATTTGTGATAGCTATTTTGACAAAAATGGGATTCCCACCATGCTGGACAAACTGGATCTTTCAATGTATGTCCACAGTTACCTATAAGGTCCTAGTCAATGGAATACCTACAAGAAAAATCATTCCAACCAGAGGTTTACGTCAAGGAGATCCTTTATCCCCCTACCTCTTCATTTTGGTAATGGATACTCTATCCTTAAGATTTCAAGAACTCCAAACATTAGGCCTCCTTAGTGGGATTAAAATTAGCCGACTTTCTCCGCCAATAAATCATTTGTTCTTTGCGGATGACGCCACTTTCAGCTTCAAGGCTTCTCTCAGAACAGTCACAATTCTCAACAATACTTTAACTGAGTTCTGCATGGTCTCAGGGGAATGGTGAACTTCAACAAATCAACAATTTTATACACTCCTAATACCCCTCGGAAGTATCGAAAAATCCTCACAAAGAGACTCCAGGTCACCGAACAAAAGAACTTGGGCATTTATCTGGGCTGTAATATGGATATTGATGGCAGATCTTCGAAATGGTACCAACCATTGCTAGATAAACTCAACAATACCATTGGCAACTGGGGTAATAAGATACTCTCTCCTTCAGGAAAACTTCTACTAATCAATGCAGTCCTCATTGCCATGACGAGCCACATCATGTCCATGTATTTGTTCCCGCGGAATATAGAGAAAAAAATCACTTCAACGCTTCTACAATTCTGGTGGAAAACTGATGCGAATACAAGGCCAATTTACTGGAAAAAACGGAACATTTTAGAGTTACATAAACATGCAGGTGGCCTTGGATTAAAAAACGTTCAAGCACTCAACTACAGTGTTCTGTTTAAGCAGGCGTGGAGGCTTCACACTCAGCCAAACCTGCTACTCTCAAAGATCTTCAGGGGAAGGTATGGTAAGGATCCTATTCTATTAGCTTTGGAGGGCAAAGTGAATCGCCAAATGTCTTGGAGTGGGAAGTGCATGGTTAAAGCGGCATCACGATACGTCCAAAGTTTGAATAAGAGAGTGTCCACAGGTTTGAATATTTCTATTACTCATCACAAGTGGATAAACAATGAGTTCATCAAGTTCAATAATACTGCAATCAATGCCCCTGATAATCCTACACTTGTTTCTGAGCTGATTGATGACACTGGAAAATGGAGGGAGGCTCTCATCTTCAATAAATTCCCACCTCAAACTGCCCATGCAATTCTAAGCATTCACCTCCCAACTTGTACTGCAAACAGCTCTAAGGACGACCCTTTTTACTGGCCCCATCATCCCTCTGGTCAAATATCCATCAAAACAGCATACTGGCATTTTCTAGATAACACACAACATCATACCAAGCATACTATTTTCTGGAAAAGGCTATGGCGTTTAAACATTCCTCCTAAATGGAAAATGTTCATTTGGAAACTCCTCTGGAACAGCTTACCTGTGGGGTATGAACTTCAGAAACGTGACATACCTACTTTAGGACTATGTTCGTTTTGTAATTCTGCTGCAGAAACAACTTCTCATCTCTTTCGAGACTGTCCACTTACTGAGAAAGTTTGGCAATGTGGGGACTTGGGGATCAAGAGATACACACTTCCAGGTATTAGTTTTGAAACATGGATAATTAACAACCTTAACTACTTCATGCTCATTGATATGCAGGAGGCTGATAGTTAAAGAACAAATCATTTCATTACTACACTATGGGCATTATGGGTGGTACGGAACAAAATTGTCTTCAAGGGAATAACCCTCAATCCTCTTGATATTTACACCACCAAAGCAGCGGAGATCTCTAAGGTTGTAACTGCTCATGCCCATGCAAATTTGTTAAACACACATCGGCCTATACCCCCAAAACCCCCTGATATATGCGAATATGACCATTGTGAACCTGGACTTCCTTTAACATGTTTAAAGGTTGATGGATCTTGGGCAAAAGGTTCTGCTATGCCCAAAGCTTCTGTAGGCTGGAGTATATCTGATCATGATGGTTCTCTTATACATCAAGGATGCTGCTCCATTATAGCCGTTTCACCTTTCCAAGCTGAAGCACTTGCAATGCTTCATGGAACCAAAGCTTTACTGTTTAAAGCTTCCCATGTCTTGGTACAGACTGATTGCCTTCAATTAGTTCAAGCACTTTCACAGCCGGCACAGGCTCCTTTCCTTTTCTTATCGATCATAGAAGACATTTTACTTTTGTTTCGTTCTTTTACTTATGTTAAATGTATTAAGGTCAGTCGCCACGTTATACACGAGGCTCATGTACTTGCTATTTCATGTTAGTTATAAAAATGTTTCATTGTCAAAAAAAAATAAAAAATTAAATAAACTTTTTTTTTTTTGCTTTTGGCTTTACTTAATAAATATGACCGGTTGTATTATAACAATTGTCGTGATTTTTGTTTATTTAGCCGATATTCTCTCCGTTTTTTTAGTTGTTATATATATCCAAAAAGAATTTTTTTATTTTATTTTATTTACTTAATAATTGTTATATACCTCTTTTAGAGTGTGTGTCACATGAAATATCTATTACTATATTCTTTATTTTATTGAAATTACAAATTCTATTTGTTATCGTGCTCGATAACAACTAGAGAACAACGAAGGTAGTATTAAATTTATACACTAGCAAAATTTAATTTTGCGAAGTCAAAATTGACCAATGAAATCATACTAAAAACTCCCTATTAATTTTACTTGAAGTGGGAACAAGGATGTGCATTAAAATACAAAATCACAAATCAAATCCAATTATGACAACATATTCATAAAAAAAACAAAAATTTATAATAATCCAAAAAAAAAAAAAAAAAAAAAATAATAATAATAATAATAATAATAATAATAATTATCATCTAAATAATTTGCCCACATCACATTATATTCCTTTTTTAATTGATGATCCCATCATCTTACCTCGAAATGCTAAATATTACCGACTTTAAAAAGTCATCATAAAAAGTCTTCTTTTCCTTGCCTTGTTTATCTTTGCAACTAATTTTAGAATAAAATCATCATCAATTAATTTATTTTTATTTGAACCCTAAAAAAATAAATCTTACAATATCCAATTTATTTTCTTAATTTTCTGCAAAAATGGATAAAGCAATTAACAGGCAAAAAGTTCTTCTTGATCATCTTCGTCCTTCTTCTTCCTCTGATCACACTTATGAAGCTGTTCTTTCTGTAAGTTTCAATCTTTTAATTAAAAGAAAAATATTTTTTTTTTGTGTAATTTGTGAATTTTTGTAAATAATTGAAGTGAATCGAATGATAATTCTATGATTTTGCGATGTTTATTGTTGCGATCTGCATGTTTCAGTAGTAATTTGCATGTTTTTTCATGAAATTATTTTGTTTTTACAAGATTGATTGATTATATTCGAGGTTTTTTTTTTATTTTTAATTTAATGTTTCTCAGAGATTGAATTGAAGGTTTAGTTTAGTTTGTGTTGTTGAAATTGGTTTTGTTAGTTTAGTTATTAGTATTACTTTTAATTGGATAAATTTGATTAAGATTATTTGTTGTTTGTTTTAAGAAGGATTTGAGGATCTCTGTAGTTTTACATGGATTTAAAAAATAAGAATTTTGATTGAGAAAATATTATTGAATTTTTCGAAATTCAGCTGAATTTCGAAAAATTCAATTACACAAAAATGGTAATTATATGGAGCTAATCTGAATTTCGTTGTAATTAAGTGTCTATGTGTCTTGCTAGCTTTTCGAAACGGTGATTGTTTCGATGGCTTTTCGAAATGGTGATTGTTTCGATAGGTGATATATGGGAATGTTACAGTAGTATTTTTGTTGTGAGGAAGAAAGTATTTTATGTGAAGTGTTTTACTGTGTATTGTAGATTTATTGTTTACATTGCCTTGGTTGTGACGTTTCGTGGTTGTGGATTTGTGATTGATGCAGGCATCTAATTGCGCGGCTGGGGATTCCGCTGCTTACCACAGGACCAGTGCTTTCGGTGACGATGTTGTCATAGTAGCGTATGTTATCATTATGGGGTTCTATTTGTGGTTGGTTTTAGTTCCTAAGTAGTGAGTAGATATTGTACTTACTTAGTTATTCTGCAACTGATGTTTTTCAGAGCACACCGCACTCCACTTTGCAAGGCAAAAAGAGGCTCTTTGAAGGATACTCATCCTGATGATGTTCTTGCACCAGTTTTGAAGGTATTGCTTGTACATTACGCTTTTAAATGATTTATCTCTTCCCCAAGGAGGTTCGTAAAAATACTGGACACGATGGAGATGGAAGACGTTACCACTGTAAAAAGAAAGTATCTAAAGTTAATTTCATACAGATTGGAATCTTCTTAAAGTATGAGTTTGCTTTTGTTTTGAAAGAAGTTGCTCATGTGCTGAAAAAATGTGTGCTCTTGTGAATTACCTTATAAAGCATCTTTTCCTAAATTGAATTTTTCCCCCTCTTAATAGTTTTCAAGTATGTTAACTTATTTTTGCTTTATTGATGATTTTTATGTTTATGATGAACCCTTTCTTTTGATATTATCATTATAGGCAGTAATTGAGAAAACAAATGTGAACCCTGCTGAAGTTGGTGACATTGTCGTGGGTACTGTTTTAGCCCCAGGTTCCCAGCGAGCTAGTGAGTGTAGGATGGCAGCATTTTATGCTGGTTTTCCTGGTATGTTCTCTCTCTCCAGTGAATTCATTGATTCAAAAAAGATTTCCATTACTTTTTTTAGCTATTGTGGTGTATTGCGCAATAGTTTTGTCTGTATTCATGCATGTAAAATCAAGTTTGTAGCATTGTAATCGCGTAGTTCATATTCATTTTCAAATATGTTCAACCCTGCTATATGGGTGTTTGCTTCTAATGTTAAGCCTATTCCTAACCTTTTTGTCTGTTATCAGAAACTGTTCCTGTCAGAACTGTTAATAGGCAATGCTCTTCTGGACTTCAGGCAGTTGCTGATGTAGCTGCAGCCATTAAGGCCGGGTTTTATGATATTGGTAAGGCCTTCTTTTCATTTGAGTGATGAAATGCCATTAGCAGCTACCTGTTGTGGAAAAAGGTGAAAAAGAAATAAGAGTTTGAACTACCACTGAGATGAAGGAAGGGGAGGGAAGTGAAGGGATTTGATAGAGTGTAATTCTTCCTTCCATTATATATACAGAATTTTTATGTGAAATTTTGATTTGCAGGAATTGGTGCCGGTTTAGAGTCCATGACAACAAACCCAATGGCTTGGGAAGGATCTGTGAATCCCAAAGTAAGATATATGTTCTCCCATGTCTAACACATGATGCCATATGAAAAGGACTCCGCTTTCATTGTATTATGGGCTCGTATTGTTCTTGATGCATTATTTTCTTTTGTGATAGGTAAAAGAGCATGTTCAAGCTCAAGATTGTCTTCTCCCTATGGGTATGACTTCAGAAAATGTTGCACAGCGTTTTGGTGTAACGAGACAGGAGCAGGATCAAGCAGCGGTGAGTCGCATGATTTGTCAATTGTGGATACATGTTTGGGACTTAACTACTATGTAGTTTTATATAATGTCCTACCTCATTTTTCTTTGAGCACTTTACCAAAGTAGATCAGATATTAAAATTAAATGATTGATGTATTAATTTGTCTATGGATCATGAGACACCCGAGGATCTTTAGTGTCTTGTTATATACTCCCTCCGTCCCTAAATGTTTGATACGTTTGGAATCTTACACTATTCATAAGTTAAAGAGAATCTTTTAAATTACTTTTAATATATAAAATATAATATAGTCATATGGGGTCTTGTTTGATTCATCTTAATGAGTACATTATTAATATCCAATTATTATAATTTTTACATATATACAACAAAATATATTTAAAGTCAAACAAGTGCATTGGTATATGTACAAGTCCAAACGTATCAAACAATTAGGAACAGAGGGAGTACTATTCTAGAGTTGATCAATGATACTGAGCCTTGACTGTTAGGTGGAGTCTCACAGGAAGGCTGCTGCTGCCACTGCCGCTGGTAAATTCAAAGATGAAATAATACCAATACACACAAAGGTAATCTATATTGTAAACTACTTATGGTAATTTGTTGTCTTTCCAACTATATGCTCTGAGCAATTCCCAAATTCCTCTTTTAATATTTTACGGTCCACTTTATAGATTGTTGATCCAAAATCTGGAGATGAGAAACCTATTACTGTCACCGTGGATGATGGTATCCGGCCTAATGCAACTGTTGCGGATCTGGCCAAGCTGAAACCTGTTTTCAAGAAGAGTGGGACAACTACAGCTGGTATGAAGCATTGTAGATGTGAACCTAAGCATTTCTCACTGTAGATAAGGTTTATAGTTATTTTACTTCTTTCTTGCCCATTTTATAGGAAATTCTAGCCAGGTGACTGATGGTGCTGGAGCTGTTCTGCTAATGAAGAGAAGTATTGCCATGAATAGAGGACTGCCTATTCTTGGCGTATTTAGGTAAAATTATGTTTTGAAAATTACAACCCCCTTCTCCATTACCACCGCCACCAATTCACTACAACCTCAACATCAACTTTTGTGACCTTTTCTCCATTTATCTTGTTAAGTTTTCATTGATTACCGATGATTCGGTGTTTCTTGCATATTTGTTTCACCTCTACCATGACCTGAACATGTTAAATGGATTAGTGTTAAGTCAGCCACATATTATATCTTTTTAAGAGTTGGAAGCTTTGAACATGGATTCATTAAGATACTTAAAATGTCCAGCCACTAAAGGCTCGAGTTCACCTAATACTTTTTTACTTTCACCTTTTATCATTCTCTCTTTCTAGAAAGGCAGTCAACTAGTCAAGGACTATACTAGCCAAATTTTAAGATTTATATGGAATTTGCTCTACAATATGTCTACTCTATAAAATGTATATCTACACCAAATCTCAGGAATATAGAATGCCAAATGTCGATATTATTGTAAATCAAGAATAAACGTGTATCCTCTTGCAACCCAAAGGCAATGAGTTCTTCTTTCCTTGTGTTATACTTTACTCTCTGTTTGGATAGAAGGAAATCAAAGGAGAGGAAGAGAGGAGAAAAGAAAGGGGACAAATTCCTTTGTTTGTATAAAGAGTTGGGGAAAAAAGGGGAGGGAGAGGGAGGTTCCATTTTCCCTCCTTAAGGAACAATCATCCCTAAGAATTTGGAGAGTTGCGGAAGGAAATTGAAGCTCCCCTTTCTTTCCCCCTCCCCTTTATCCTACTTCCCTTCGCTTCCTTTCTCTCCTAGCTTGCTATTCAAACTGAGCATTAACTTTTATCTGTGCATTTGGAACTATCTAATGCTTAGTTGTTGTAGCCAGGGTTATATTTACAACTGTTCTGTCATTGTTTTCATATTTTTCTCAGATTTCCAACTGTTTTCTTTGTGCAGAACTTTTTCTGCGGTTGGAGTTGACCCTGCTATCATGGGAATTGGCCCAGCTGTTGCAATACCAGCTGCTGTTAAGGCTGCTGGATTAGAACTTGATGACATCGATCTCTTTGAAATAAATGAGGTGATAATTTAGTTGAGCATTCTAAAGTTAAGCTATGGTGGTGGTTTGGTGTAATAAATTGATGAAATGTTGCTTCTCAATTAAATTTATGACAACTTTTTACTCTCCTCTTGATGCTACAGGCATTTGCTTCTCAATTTGTGTACTGCCGGAAGAAGTTAGATCTTGATCTAGAAAAGATCAATGTTAATGGAGGGGCAATGGCAATAGGTCATCCTTTGGGTGCAACAGGTATTGACATTCTAAATTCTTGCGTGTCACCTTCCATTTGATTTTTGTGTTTTTCCTAAATCTATTCTTAAGATCTTTTGAGTTCAAACATAATCATGTCACCTTCCATTAGTTGTTTTAATTGTAAACATAATCATGTTTGATATGAACTTGAAATGAATTGTGGAGAGTCTGGTTTGGTCTTCTTGAACCTGCAAAGGTGATATATAATTTAGTACTCTAATGTGTAAAACTGCAAGTAGTGCTATCTTGTTGTTGAGTGTTGACTGCTGAGACATTGTACACTTGCTCACTTCTTCAATTAGGCTTATTGTGTTCTCTGGTATCTAGGTGCTCGTTGTGTCGCTACCTTGCTGCATGAGATGAAGCGCCGTGGAAAAGACTGTCGATTTGGGGTTGTATCAATGTGTATAGGTAAGGTCTCCCTTTAGTATGTTGGAAGCGTAACTGTGATTTCATATATCCATGTACATATTATGACTAACATTTTAAAAACTTTCCTGGCATTTCAAGGCACCGGTATGGGAGCAGCAGCTGTTTTTGAGAGGGGGGATTGTGTTGATGAGCTGTGCAATGCTCGAAAGGTCGAAACCCAGGGTTTGCTCTCCCAAGACGCTATGGCTTGGAACCGGAAGTAGTTGGTGAAAAAATTTCAAGAGTGATGTTGAATGTCACTGTTGATCATTTTACAGAAGTGTATTAACTACATTTTTAAGACTGCTCTGTTACTAGCTGGTTTGCAAAAATTACTGTAAGTCTGTAACACACATCAGAAGCCAAGTATTGGAGGAGTTTTAGATGCTCAAAAGTGAATGCATTACAAACAAAACTAGTCTAGAGTATTATACTTCATATTTCAGTTGTATTTCAGTACTAATATTTCTGAATAAAATGCTGTAATTTTGTTTCTTATATTGCTGTGTCGATTGATTTTGAAACATGTTGCTTAGTATTAGGCGCATCTTGCCTATAGAAAGTGTAGGAGACTAGGAGTTGTTTGCTTAAATTTGAAGATAGCTTAGGTTTTTTATGAGAAGAAATTGATCATCTCAATTTGAGCTTGAATCCCTTTCCCATAGGAATGTATGCTTTTCAGACCAGATATTACATAAGTCTAGCCCCTATCTATGGGGTTTCATTTCCTTTGTGTTTCCAAATTTTTTTCCCCAAATTGAAACAAAAAAAAAGTTTATACCGTTAGTATTTTCACTTAGGGTCTGTTTGGTAAAGCGTAAAACATTTTTGGATGAAAATAGTTTTTCATGAAAAATCTTTTATATCGGAAATCTCATTTTCATAAAGAATTTCCATTGTTTGGTTGTATGTAAAATGGTTTTATATTTTAATCATTTTTTATTGTTTGGTTGGATGAAAAATCAAATATTTCAATTGTAAAGAAGAGTGTTTTCCTTCCAAGTGAGATGGAAAGTGTAATCCTCCCAATTTTGGTTGCCCTTATATTCATTACCAAAAATAGGAGTGCGTATGAGACGAGACAACTCGCGAGCTACTCGGGATTGACTCGGTCAAAGCTCGGCTCGATTTAGCTCACCTCGAACTCGAACTCGACTTGAGATATTAACGAGTCGAGTCGAGCAACTCAATACTCGACTCGAAAAGCTCGCGAGAAGCACGATTTATATAAAATTATTAATATAAGTAGTTGTTGGCTAGTTTGATTGGCTTTTTATTTTGGCGGAATATGTAGTTGCTTATCAATTTTAAAACAATTTCGATTATGTTTTAAAAAAAATGTCTTTTAAGAATATTATTATATTTTACTAATAATATTTTAACTATTCATCATAATAAATTAAAAATAATAAATAAGTGTTATAATTACTTATTATTAATAATTAAATAACTATTTATTAATCCTCTTTTTTTTATCAATATGTAAGGATGAATACGGTCAATATAAATCTCGTTTGATTCGTCTTGGTGTACACTTAATTAATATATATAATTTTTATAATTTATACAATATATAATTAGAATTATAAATTGTTTTAAATGTGCCTCGACAAGTGTGAAAAGTGATTTGTTGTAACTAAAAAACGGAGGGAGTATAATTTTACCAATTATAAATTTATAACAAATATTAATTATCGTAATTTTTACTTAATTTATTATATTATAAGTTGTTAGAAGTAACATATATATATTTATAATTAATTCCCTCCGTTCCCTTTTATTTGTTACGTTTTGACTTGCTTAAATGTCAATTGTCAATGCACTTGTTTGACCTTAAATATTATTTTTTGTTGTACATATGTAAAAATTACAATAATTGGATATTAATAACGTACAAATTGGATCAAATCAAACAAGATCCAAATAACTATATTTTTATGTTATATATATTAAAATTAATTTAAATGATTCAACTACCTTATGAATAGTGTTAGAATTCTAAACTTATTAAACAAAAAGGAACAGAGGGAGTAATATATTGTAACTTTGAATTAAACGGCTTAAATGGTTCACTCTTTGGGCTAATCCGAATTAGGAGATCAGTTCTCGGTGGTTAAGTTCTAATCCCCTCCCAATTGTTGTTGTGTGTTGGGGGATTGAATACGGGTCCTTCCTACCAACTGTAGTCTCAATCACCACTACACCAGCAACCAATTGGTGTTGAGAGTTAAATATACAAGTTTGATTCTCTTTGGGGAAAAAAATGCACTCTTAATTAAAAGGGAACACAATAAAGTGATTTTGAATACATGTTTGTTTATAATTTATAACTATAATTTTGGCCTAGCCAATACCCAAGTCGGCTACAATTATCGAATGTGTTTTTGTTTTTCATAATATGCTTTTTATTTAGTGCGAGATTAGGTTTCAGGGGTTGTATAATGTTAAGTTGTTAATTGAAAAAGAAAACAACCATAATGGATTGAGGATAAAAATAACAATGTCAGGTTTTGATGCGAATGAATAAGTGATATATAATTATAAAACTTTATTATCTATCACCTAGAAACAACAGACATCAGATTTATTATGCATTGGTAGTTAAAATCTTACATTTTGTTTCAAACGTTATGTATTCAGTTCCTAATAGCTACGCATGGATTGTATTTTTATTTTAGATGATAATCTTGTGCATGAGCCTGTTGTAAAGAGTGACATGTGTCACATTCATTGAGTAATATATTGTAAGATTATAATACTCGGACATTACGATATGAGGTTAGAAATATTATAAAATGCCAACTGCATTAATAAAAATGAATTTTATGCAAATATATACTCCATATATGAGTCCACATATATAAGGTCAATGCCCGTAATTAACAAAAAGTTTACTCAACCAAAACTACTTCTTTACTCCTAAATGACATGACATATCACTGTGATTTACTGATCATCTATCGTAATAATTCACGGTGGTGTTGTATGAGGGGGAGAAGGGGATATTAAGGGTAAATCGATAAGCTAATCTTATACTTCAGGCAGTTCCTACATAAACCGGCAGATATATAGTATTGTTTTCATCGATAAATAATGCCATTAACATCATAATCCAACTTTTCTCGGCAAACTTCTCAAACAAAAGACAAAAATTTATTTAAAAAAAAAATTAAAAAAACTACCGTCGTAAAAAAAACGGTACCGTTTCATAAAATCACAGTTTCACCCTTTTTTTTTCCCTTTCTTCTATCTTCCATATTCTCTTCTTCAATTACTCTAATAATATGGCGGACCACCACCACCGCCACAACCACCCTCCTTCGACTTCTGGTAAACCCTAATTTTATCATTCGATTTCTTTGTTATTTCCGCTATTTTTAATTTTTCGATTTTTTTTAAATTTTTTTTTCTTGTGTGCAATTAAATTCAAATTCCTAATTATTTGTTGATTTTTCACTGTTTAATCGATTGTTGTGTTCTTTTTCCGATCTAGGTTATCGGTTGATCACGATTTTAGGAAATTTAGGTTAATTAATTGTGTTCTTTTTGAAGTTTATGGTGAATTTTTTTTTTTTTAATATATACATTTGAATTAGTTAATTGTGGTATAATTATGTTTGAGTTATTTTAATCTTTGATATCAATTTATTGATTTTTTCTGAATTTTCCCATTAATTTAGAGTTTTGGTTTTGAGTTTGTAATTTTTTTTGGATGTCTTTAAATTCTTAATAGCATTATTTATTGAAGAAACTAATAACTTATTTATTTTTAAGTAGGTTTATGATTAAATTTTTAGAAGATTGACATTTTTTTATTTTTTATGGATTGAGGGAGAATGTTATTGTGTTGAGTTGAGGAAAACCTGAAAAAGAGTCATTGCTTAAAAGCTCAATCTTAGTTCTCAAGCTGTGAAAAAAATGTATTCGAACGGAGCGTATTTAGGTTTCATATGTCTGTATGTGTGTGAGAGAATATCCTATTAGTTTTTATCCTTCAACCGAACTAGCCTATCGTGTTTGGCTCATTGGAATATCCTCGACTCATCGTAGAATACATTAGAACACATTGTTACGTTTTATAGTATATATCACATGCCTCCTTAATTTGAGAGATTTGCTGGAGTTGCGGGGTAAAGCATAGTTTATTTGATGTTGGTTTGTTTGACAGTGGACTTACTGTGTTAAGGAGCTGCTGTGATCTATTTGCTAGCATTAGATGTTTTCCTGCAGGAATGTATAAGCAAATTTTTGAGCTACTAGGATGATTTTCACCTTAGAAATTTGAGATGCCAAGAGTTGGAGCTTTTTCCCCATGTTCCGTGTATTTGTTATTTTTTTCCTCCCACAACTTGATAAGAAAATCTGAAGGGGGAATTTTATCCATATTTCTAGGTTTGTAACTTGTTTTTGCAACCAACACATTCGAAGTTGTGTAATTGTTGATGCTTTAGATTGTTACCTTGCTAATTAGTTGACTTTTGATTAAGTGTGATCTTCATTGTCGCTGTGCCTCAAAACATCTGACTTTGTGGCTGAGGGTCTTCTAAAGTGATGAATGTACTAAAATAGTTTTTCACTGGATTGTGATGCTTTTGTTTTTAACTTTTTTCTTGTCCTTGTTTTGCCTTTTGAGTGTGAGTGTGTAAGTGCTTAATATTAAATGCCTCAAAGAAGTGCACATAAGTTGCTTGATCAAATGTTGGCAAGTGTCTCAATATTTTTCACTTTACCGATTACGTCATGGCAGCAGTCGCTGGCTCAGATTTATATCCTGCATTCTCCTGGAGGCAATGGATTAATAGGGTAGAAACTGGATGGAAGGTAGTTCGGAAATCGGGATGCCTGATATAATTTCTTGTTTCAGATATTTGTTCACAGGTTTTCATTTGTCACCGGGTGTCCACTTGGATGCTGATTTTCTTTTACGGTGCTGGATTGAGTAATTTCTGATTGTACATAGTTGAAACCTTTGAATATATAATTCTAAATCATGAAGTGTATCTTAAACGTTACAAGCCCATAATGTTTGAATTTTATATTCATCTTTGCAGTTGAAGCAAAAATAAATGTATGTTTATATCTTGTGGACATGTTATTATGTTCATAATTTTTGAATATTTGCTTATTTTTCGTGATTGGAGTTAACAATATTTATTCATAATTTTTGAAATTATGTGGTCACAATTATCAATTTTCCACAATGCATGACAGACCAGATGAACATGCAATTGCAATACAATGAATACATAATAGTTGTGAACATATATTTCAATTATGTGGTCTATATGCTTATTGTTGATGTATATGCTTTGCCTTTGTGTATAGGAGTTCACACTGATTCAGATTTCATGGATATTGATGAGGTCATGGTTGTTCCCGACACTCCTGATAGGGTGTCTAGGCAACCGAAAAACATTAGATCTGGAGATTTCAGTTCAAGAAATTCTGGTGTTGCAAGTCGAGTTATCATGGATAAAATGGATCAGCGTTTTGGTGATAATGCCCGTGCTGCAGGAATACGTTCTAGGAATAATGTTGGTGGTAAAGCTCAAAGTCAGGGTGCAAGCTGCACCACTGTTCCTTCATCTAGTTTTAGTAAGGCTCCACTCTCTGGTTTTAGTAATGCTCCAATGTCAAATATGGCAGTGGGAAAGACCTTAAAACACAAGGATATCTATCACCGTAGCCGTCAGCGCATGGAGGATGACAAAGTATCGCTTTCTTGTATTCCAGGAAAATCATCTAATCATCATAAAAGAAGTGAGGATTCAGTTTTGGTTGAACATTGTGAAATTGCAGAGTCTCCTACATCTACAAGGGATAGTTCAAGGGTTCGAAAGATGAACAAAGATTATTTACTTCCCATTAAAAGTGGTTCTTTACATACTGCTGGCGATTCTTCTAAACCTATTAGGAATGACCATAGGGAGAAGGGGAAGGTTGTTTATGATAGTGACAACCCTGTGCATTGCGATGCTCGAATTGGGAAGCAGAATGACAATAATTTAGATCATAATACTGGTAAGGGTCTGTTTGTGTCACCTAGAAAAGCTGAGAAGAAAAGACTGGTACGTAATGGGTGTATATCCCCAAATAATATAGCAAAGGCTAAAAGGTTAGAAGAGACCTCTGGCAAGGTCTCTGGAAATGCTGAGTGTGCTGTTGCATCTGGTGGTACCCATCCTGTAATTGAAATAAGTGAGGTAACTTCCAAGAAAAATGCTGCATGCAGAGCTAAAGGCAAAGGGTTGATGATTCATGATTCTTCTTCAACGGGTCATGCTGGGAGGTACCACTTTTTAGCACAAGTTACTTTCTGTACTCCTGTTTTACCCTGAAAATAGGAAAAAAGTTAAGTAGAAAATTGTGACTGTAAATAAAATGAACTTCAAATGTTTTTTGCTTTTCCGTTTTTTTTTTTTTTTGTTGGTTTTGTTTATTGCCTCAAGGAAATTTTCTGTTTGTTCAATATTGATTTTTTTTGTTAAGCAACCCTGTTTTGTGCATCTTTTTCGATGGTTAGGCTATGAAAAATCTTAGTGTAAAATGTGGAGACAATGCAGCATAATGTGCTTTCTTGGTCAATGATTCAGAAAAAATATGCAAGAGAATTTGTTTCTCTGTGAACACCAGCGGATTTGGAGTTTAGATTGTTAATCTACATTTGACTCTTATAATATTGACAATTTATGCTGCTTTTCTGTTGACGCTCATCATTTCAGACTTCTTAGATTGCATGGAGGTGCTTAGCTGGTTAAATGATTGTTATCTAATATATCCACTGTTTCCTCTGAGTTGTTCTGTCAAAGAATCTTTGATGTGCAATTAAATTCCTCCTTGCTCCATTTGCTTATGGGTGTTATAGAAGTCTAGAAAGTATGTATGAAGATGTTTATATTCGTGTATATTACCTAGAAAGACTGGGTTGCTGAATGTGTGGTTATAAATGACTCGTTGTCAGGAGAAGTGATGTTAATCATTTTGCTGATGGGCGGAGCAAAGGGAAATGCGCTGAGAATGACTGTGTTCTTGTAGAAGATATCAAAGGCAACTCAAACAAGGTTGTTTTGGATAAAAGCACTTCATCATTTTCTTCGACATCATTTGAACAAAAGCCTGCCGTTAGTGAGGGTCAGCTACATACGCCAAACTCATCTGTTAAAAGACCTAGAAAGCAGGGTTTAAATTTAGGCAGACCTGAAAAAAGCGCAGAGGTTATTTGTTTGAGTTCTGGTGGGGAATCATCAGCGATGAAGTCAGTAAAGGAACGTGGTGGTTTTCCTCAAAGGGAAATTGGCTCTATTCAGAGAGAACTAGTTTCTCAATTAGCTTTGGATGAACCTAGTTCTGGACCGATAGATAGCATCTCACAAGCTGATGGTAACTCAGATGCAGTGGCATTACAACTTCAAGCAGATGAGATGTTGGCTCGTGAGCTGCAGGAACAATTATACAACGAGATTCCTGAATCTACCAGTAGTGAGGTTTGTCACTTTTGCTCCTTGAGGCTTGAGTTTACATTATTTATCAAGTGGTTTNAAGGAAATTTTCTGTTTGTTCAATATTGATTTTTTTTGTTAAGCAACCCTGTTTTGTGCATCTTTTTCGATGGTTAGGCTATGAAAAATCTTAGTGTAAAATGTGGAGACAATGCAGCATAATGTGCTTTCTTGGTCAATGATTCAGAAAAAATATGCAAGAGAATTTGTTTCTCTGTGAACACCAGCGGATTTGGAGTTTAGATTGTTAATCTACATTTGACTCTTATAATATTGACAATTTATGCTGCTTTTCTGTTGACGCTCATCATTTCAGACTTCTTAGATTGCATGGAGGTGCTTAGCTGGTTAAATGATTGTTATCTAATATATCCACTGTTTCCTCTGAGTTGTTCTGTCAAAGAATCTTTGATGTGCAATTAAATTCCTCCTTGCTCCATTTGCTTATGGGTGTTATAGAAGTCTAGAAAGTATGTATGAAGATGTTTATATTCGTGTATATTACCTAGAAAGACTGGGTTGCTGAATGTGTGGTTATAAATGACTCGTTGTCAGGAGAAGTGATGTTAATCATTTTGCTGATGGGCGGAGCAAAGGGAAATGCGCTGAGAATGACTGTGTTCTTGTAGAAGATATCAAAGGCAACTCAAACAAGGTTGTTTTGGATAAAAGCACTTCATCATTTTCTTCGACATCATTTGAACAAAAGCCTGCCGTTAGTGAGGGTCAGCTACATACGCCAAACTCATCTGTTAAAAGACCTAGAAAGCAGGGTTTAAATTTAGGCAGACCTGAAAAAAGCGCAGAGGTTATTTGTTTGAGTTCTGGTGGGGAATCATCAGCGATGAAGTCAGTAAAGGAACGTGGTGGTTTTCCTCAAAGGGAAATTGGCTCTATTCAGAGAGAACTAGTTTCTCAATTAGCTTTGGATGAACCTAGTTCTGGACCGATAGATAGCATCTCACAAGCTGATGGTAACTCAGATGCAGTGGCATTACAACTTCAAGCAGATGAGATGTTGGCTCGTGAGCTGCAGGAACAATTATACAACGAGATTCCTGAATCTACCAGTAGTGAGGTTTGTCACTTTTGCTCCTTGAGGCTTGAGTTTACATTATTTATCAAGTGGTTTGTGGTGTTGAGTTTGATAAAATTGTTGTGGTGAGGCTGGCTTGTGCATAATGTTAACCCAATGCTTTGGAAAATATTTTCTACAGACCCTTCCATCGCTAGGTTTGTTAGAGCAGCACAGAGACAGTATGCAGCCTGCATCTTCAAGGAGAAATCATCAAGTTCATCAATTTGTAAGTTATATCTTTGATGGCTTGATGTTCTTTGTTTACATGCCATTTCCTTTAATCACGGAGAATCATCTAGAATTGTGGCATTAGTGGTTGGCCTTTAAGACCACAATGTAACGAATCAAATATCACTCCAAGGATAGTTTAGGAATTTTGTAATAACTTAGAAGATTCTAAAATAGTTTAGAATGTTAGGTAGGAAATTGCTTATATATATAGTACCAAGGAGAGTAGGGGGGATATGTGAATTTTGGAGTGAAAACTTTGACTGTTGTGAGCTCAACTCACTGATGGAGAGTTGTAGGCTAAACCTACTTTAGAGAGTCATGGCCTCAAGCCATTTATCTGTGTAGTCTTTCATTCAATTTAATCAATCTTTAATTTCACTTTTCTAGCATTATTAGTTCTAAATTTCTGTTGGTAGTAATCTGAAATTTCTGCACCATTGTCCAATTACTGTTTTAATTAGTCAGTCCCAGTTTGTTCATCACACACAATAGCCCATATAGAGCTTACTGATACAGTGATACATCCTCCTGTAGATAAGTTACAACTTTTCTGTATTAAGCATTTAACAGATATAAATTTCACTTTCCAATAAGTTAAAAAAAAATTGATATTGCTCATGTTATCCTTTATGATACTTAATGAAGAATATCAAGAAAACAAGGTCTTGATATCGTTAATTATTAAAGTTGGTTCTTGGTATATGACCCCCAATCAAATGTAGCCTATTATTAGGAATAGAAGTTCTTATGTCAAAAATGACGAACCTACATATTGACCTGTGAATTGAATCAAACGAAATTTTAGCTGATGAAAGATGAACAAATTATTCAAATTGGTGAATCTTAGTAGGAAGAAAAAAAAGGGAATGTGTAGCTATAATTTTGAACCTTGAAATTGGCTTCCAGCGTAAAATAAAAACATAGTGACTAGTGTACAAGAAAGATCGATTTATGGTTAACCATGTGAACCTTAAAAGATGTAGTTAGGAAACTGGTTGATGTAAACATGGATTCACGACCTTAGCTAATACCAGTATCAAAGTCTGGGTGAAATAGAGAACAAAGGAATATCAAATTTTGCAAGCTGTTGAACTGCTTGTGTTCCTTAGTGGTGACCTGATGTCTCTTTTGAGATCAATAAATTTTAGAGGCAAGTATGCTGAGTGAATCTCGTGCTGAATTACTGTGCAAGTAACCCCCTCTTTGAGAATTGTTGAGAAACTGTGCTACCTCCTGTAGGAAAACTTCCATTGAGAAAGGAATAGGCATTCTATGGCTTGTTATTCTGCAACGGTATTAGTAACTTAAAACTCTTTTTTCGCATGACACAGAATGTTTTTATATCACCTTCTGAAGCAATTGGACTCTCATGAAATGAAAAATTTCTGATAGCTAGTCCTTGCATATCTATCTGAGTTGTTGCTTCTTACTAACTGGTTTCGACCTTGATTCCCTCTTGAAGGCTTAACATAGTATGTATGAAAGATTTATTACTTGTTATATGGAAAGTGTGGAAGAAATGGATTGTTTAAGGAGTAGTGAGGACATAATTACAAAGTGGATCATTTTTATGTTCAACACTTTTTGTTAACTGTAAAGAAACATTGTCAAATATTCTGCTTGTTTTTTTTTTTTCGCAGGTAGGCCCCCCAACATCATATCAAGCTTTTCAGCCTCAGTCTTTACGCAGTCGTTTATTCCGTCGAGGGGCTCACGCACGTTCCCCAAGATCGAATATGTCGAGGCTGAGGAGTAATCTACATCACCATGGTAGGAGGAGGGATAGATATTTCCCTTCAGAAATGGATGTTGACATGGTATTTCTTCTTTATGTGTATCAGTCATTTGCTAATTGTTTTTATCCTTTTTTTTTTTATAAAAGGCCTAATGTGCATCTAGGCACAAAAGGGTGTGCATCCCTTGCGCCTTGGTGTGCCTCTCGTAAGTCCATGTGCAACCATGCAATTGACAAATATGTGCATGTAACTGGCTTCTTTGCATGTTTTAGAGTTGTTTGTCTCCTCTTATATGTGTCTTTGAATAATACCTTTCTATCTTATGTAGAGGATGCAATTACTAGAGACGTTGGAAGCTGTGGTTAGTAATGATGTCAGAATGGTTAATCAACTCCTTCATGCCGATCGTGAATTTGGAGAGTAAGCTTTGGTTCTATGCTTTGCAGTTTGTTCTGCTTTTTGCTAAAAGATATGTTAACAATCTGCTGAAGTTTTTTTATTATATTTTTAATTAATGCTCCCTCCCCCTCTTGTTTGTGTTGAATGAACCAAGAAGCATGGCAGTTGCTGAATATCCTTTAGAAGTTATGCCTTTTCAATATGTATATTTTCCTTTTCTTCATTATTATGGTTATTTACTTCTTTATGAGTTCTCTCTAACTATGGGAGATTAGTTTGCCATTCACTATGCAGTTATTTGTCTTGATTCCATCTGGCAGGCTAGTGTTAAGTGCTGGTAGTGATGGCTATGTGTTATAGTATTTATTTATGTATTTTTTTTCTCTTGCTTGTGACCCTTTCATAATCAACTTCCTTTGTAGTCTGCTATTAGTCCTAGTATGCTTCTCTCCTTTGCAGTTCGGTTTGTAATGTTTAAGTGTGTGTTTCTTTTTTTTAATAATACAGAGTTTACATACTCCCTCCATTCCTGTTTAAGTGTTTAGTTGGGTTTATAGAAGTTTTTTGTAAAGAAAATAAAAATTACTTCTACACAACCCGTTAACTGTTATGGAGTGTAAATGCACTTACTCATAGAAATGCATTATTTATATTTTTACAATTAATTAATCCTATATGTTAGATGTTACTTGAACAGTGTGTACCTTCATGTGCATGACTTTGAAACATAACATTTTAGCCCTTGATATGTTTTTCAAATTAAGTTTACTATTAATTAATCCTATATGTTAGATGTTACTTGAACGGTGTGTACCTTCATGTGCTTGACTTTGAAACATAACATTTTAGCCCTTGATATGCCTTGCTTTCTGGAGGCAGATGATTTTGTGATTAAATTGATCAAAATGTATCAAGTCTTATGATCTTCTGAAATTGTGTAGAGATGATTATGAAATGCTGCTGGCTCTTGATGATAACAATCATGCACATCTTGGTGCATCAGCTGTTCAGATAGCCAATCTCCCAGAGTCCACAGTTAATGTGAGTAATTGTCATTTGTCAATGGTGGAATTTTAGAAGATGAAGAAGACAGACATATGAAACTAAATACTAAGTTCACTAACTGGGCATAATTGTTTCTGTACAGACTGATGATTCTGAAGTTTGTTCCATTTGTCTCGAAACCCCAGCTATTGGGGACACCATGCGCCATTTGCCTTGCTTGCACAAATTTCACAAGGATGTAAGTTTTTGTAGAAAATGACTACTTGCCTTTCACTTTTGATGATTGGTTTATTTTGACAGTCATTCTGGATTTTGTGGTCTGTTGCAGTGTATCGATCCATGGCTGAGAAGAAGAAGGTCTTGTCCAGTTTGCAAGTCTGATTTATGAGTTTTTTTTTTCCCGATTTCTGTTGATAAATCAATGCCGGTCTCATTTTGAACATGGGGGTAAACTTAAATGAACTCATTTCTGATAAATATCATTTTGATGTTTTACTCCTGTTCAGTGTAAACGATCCTTTTTTTTTCTTCTTTTTTGCAGATTTCATAAATTGTATAATCATGCTGCTTTTAGAGGCGGATCAAGGCAATGAGATTCCCCTCTTTTACTTGATCAGGTACATTTTGATCTAACAAAGATATCAATGAGAAAAAAAACAGCAGCTGCATATAATGTTGTACTTTTGGATCCCCCGACAATCATACTGCAATGTAATTTCATTGTACGATTTTGTGGGTTTTAGCTAAGGGCAATAAACGATGTCAGTGCCAAAGCGAGCTACAAAAATATGAGTTTTTGAGCCAAACAATTAGTTTAGGAGGTTCACACTGCAATAGCCTTTTGTAACATTAGCTATAGAGAAAGTGGGGATGAATGTACAATGTTTATCACTCATTTAGACTGGTAAACATGCCTTTTGAAAATGGTACCCAAAAGCCTTCTTTGGTGAAATTAAAGTTTTAAGTTTCTAATTGGTTCCTATTGTTTTGGTCCTAGGGTATATCTATTTATTAAATTTGAAATTCGGATGGACGAAAGACTCGAGTCTTGACCTTTTGGATTGAATTACAGAGTTCTTGAAAGGACTTGAATTCAAAATAGGTTCGAAATATCAAGGCCTTAATGCTTTATGTTATACGTAATTACGTAGTAGTAATAAACAGTTGGTGTTTATATGTCATTTGTTTTAACAACAATTCAATCCTAAATTTTTTAGCACCATTGTTTGGAGTTTTGGAGTATGTGAGCAACCAAGTTTAGAGTGTTTCTATGTTTTCAAACAGTCCCACAATACTATACATAATTGAAACAATTGATTACTACGTAACTAATTTAGTTAAGGAGGTACAAATTGTTGTGGATTAGCGTCTAAGGCCATGGATATAACTCCAAATTATTACATGCTTTGGGGAGCATGTGTCCCCACTGGTGCTTCTTATTCATGCATACACACATGGGAGTTGATAATAGGGTTTAAATGCATATAGATTGAGTTTTCACCTAGATGATTAACATCTTTAAAGTTTGAAGCCTAGAAGGTATGTTAGATTTCGTCAACAACGATCACTGTACTTCTATCTTACAATAATTTGTTCCTTTGAATAGATTAAATACATGCATTAGTCCCGTAAGTACATTTATGTGACACTAATCTTAAGAGCACGCGCTTAAAAAGCTAGTTATAGTCTCTTAAACCATCATCATATGCCGATTGCCGACTTTAATGTCAATCTTGAGAGCCAAGAAAAATCTAGAGAAGCTCTCATTTAGCTAACTAATTAATAGTGTGGAGTAGAAAGACTAGTGATGATAGATGATTGTTAGAGATAATTGATAAATGAAGAGGGTATAGTGCTAACATATAAGAGAAATTTTTTGTCAAAACATAATAATGTTTTATGTCATAAGAGATGCCAACACCTCATTAGGCTATCATGTAAAGACATAAATATATTATGGCAGTTTCTTCTTATAATATTCTTGTTATGAATTATGGGGCTTAGATACTTTGCACCTCTATCTTCTTTGATTTTAAGTTTTTTTATCATCTACTGTATTTATTTCTGACAGTTTTAACATTGAGCTTAAACATCCCTTTCATGTGTTCCTCAATATATTGGATAAGAAGTTTAGTCCTTTTCTCATTTTCGGTGTGACTTATCATAAATAGTGTCCCTCCTACTTAAGTGAGAGTTTATGATTTACTTTTGTTGCAATGGGTTATATACAAAAATGAAAAATTGCTTCCTGAATGTTATTTTTACAATAGTTTTATTGGATTTATTGAACTTTTTTTACAATCTTCAAAACATGTGTTTCCATATGGAGGTAAATAGATAATGATATATTATCTTCAATTCAGTACAAAAGAACATGCTTAAGGGCCTGTTTACTTCAGCTGAAAATAGCTGAACTGAACTGAAAGTTTTTTAAGAAGGATTAATGAATAGCAAAATAAGAGAAGAACTAAATTGAACTAAATGAATTTTAAACTAAAGTAAACAAACCCTAAGTCAGTGTCTACCACTACCACATAGTTAGACCATTGCACTCTGATTTCTAATTTGTCAAAATCGAGTCTAATCATAATTATAATAATAATTAATAAGTATACTTATCCTACCTTAATGGTGGAATATACTCCTTTAATTTGACACCCTTATGATTCTATAAGTGAATAACTTATTATGAGTTTATGGGAAATATAATCATGAAATGCGGTTAGTAAATGACAAAAGAAAAAGGGGTAAAATATTTGGGCCAGAGAAACTAGCCGTCTGCCACAAGGAGACATGACCACATAACACATGTTCACATGGGTTTGCACATGAATAATGGGTTGACGTACCATTTTCATCAATGCTTACATTATTTCAACTATAAGTTATATATCACCTATATTACTTGTATAATTAGTAGCAGTATTCTAATCATGGTGTTACATGTTTATTAAATTGTTGATTAACTTGGGAGGTCAAGGCAAGGTTCAGCAGCTACACTTATGATTTAGAGTGCGTTTACTTTACTTTCTGAGACATGAGTAGAGATAATCGATTTGAATTAAATGCTTAAATTTATTGAAACAAATATCAAATTCAAGTCCATCATTTTTTCGGTATGGTTATACTCTCTCCGTTCCTTTTTATTAGATACGTTTGGAATCTTGACACTATTAATAGGATGTGAGAATTTTTAAATTGCTTTTAATATATAAAACATAATATAGTCATATGAGGTCTTGTTTGATCCTTCTCATTGAGTATATTATTAATATCCAATCATTATAATTTTACATACATACAACAAAAGATATTTAAGATCAAATAAGTGACTCGACATATATATGTGCAGGTCAAAACATATCAAACAAAAGGGAATAAAGGAAGTACTTATTAAACAGGATCTATAGATTGCTTGGTGCATGGGAAATCTTCCAGCTGATTAATGGAATATTACAATGTTAGATAATAGCTAGACTAGTTACTAGGTTGGTAAAGAGAACACAAATGATGAAAATGATAGTTAGTGGTTTATATTCTAAATGTTGCCATGTGCTGTATATACAAAATCTTTCTATTTCTAAAAGTAATTATGAATGTGACAAAAAATGAAGCTTATAATAGTTTCTGAATCAACTAACTACATTATTATTATATGTAGCAGCAAATTACTACCTCCTTATTATATTAATTGCAATGATTTGACATTTCTCCTCGTAATTCATCATATAGTATACGAAATTATAATCAAATTTAAATAATGTTTTCAAAGAGAAGTATATCTATGCAAAATCCTTTAACTAATTAATCTGCACTTGACTTAAGCATATGTTGGCCATAAGTTTGGATAAAAGGTTCATAACACTAACACATAATCTAAAGTCGAGGTTTCATTCTAAAATTAAATCATCACCACAAAAACACAATCGATCTAATGGGAGGTTTCATTCTAAAACTAAATCATTAACTTGTGAAAAAAAAATCATCGATATCTTTTATGCTACGTACATAATTACATATGAATGTATGGTTGTATATGTTAGTATGTTACCATTAATTAGGGTGCAAGAATAGGTACATGAGTACATTACTACTTCTTCAAATGCTCGGTACCTAGCCATTAGATCATGAAGCTTATTGTCACATTATATATGCATAAAGTAACTTATAGCAAGGGCTTTAATTTATTTTAGGTTTACTTTATTAGTCAACAACATGAAAGATTCATGTATCACTTTGTTCCATGCTAAATCTACTCGTACCTCCTTATTTTATTGGATTTAATTAATATTGACAAACACAACATCTTGGGAGGATGAAGGTCGGTAAGACACAAAGCTTAATAGCACAAAAACTATTTTTCACAATTCCTCCAAAAAAAAATATATAATTTATAAAAGAAATATTAATTTCTAATAAAAATTATAAATTTCTAAAGGTAATTTGGACTTATAGTATACATTACGAATTCTACGAGGTCTTCATGAGTTTCATTTTTATAATCTCTTTTTTCAATATTTCTTTATGCAAGTTTCTATAAAAATCCAACGTTGGAACCCCATCAATGTGGATCGTATTAAGATTGCACTAATTTATCATTTTATTCGAATCTAAAATCTGTTTCAATAATCATGTTCCGTAGTATTCATCATTTTATGACATTAAACTTGATATTAACTATATGAATTAAAATCATCTCGATCTAATTTGTTAATCTCAATATCTAATACTCTGTATTTCTTAAGATAACTTGGTTTACACATTGACAAACTACCCTTACTAAGCTAATATACGTTAATAACCGGTCTATTAAATATAGCGTAAATTATTTGTAAAATAAGTACTCCTGCCGTTCTCTATTTTTCTTCACATATGCTTTTGGGATGTTCTATATTTTTCTTTACCAAACAATTTTATTAGGTTTATTATATTTTTTTATTAAGATGGATCCATAAAACACCCACTATTAGTTGCAAGTTGTTTCTCTTTCATCAATTATTACCCCACCACTATTATTATATCATATATCAAAATGAGAGGGTGAACAATGAACGACAAGAATAATAGGGAACGGAGAGAGTAGATGTAACAATTTGTACTAGCACATGTCTTTAATTATGCTACTAAACATTCCCAACCTTGCCCCACTTTTGGTTGGCAAACAAGTAGAATATAATAATATAATATGATTAACATATACACTTCCAAAAGTCATTGCCTATATATAGTAAGAAGAACTTCATCAAAAAAATGCAATCAAATAACTTTCATAAACTAACAAAAATCTATATCAAATAATCAAGAAAAAAAAAAAAAAAAAAAAAAAAAAAAAAAAAAAAAAAAAAAAAAAAAAAAAAAAAAAAAAAAAAAAAAAAAAAAAANGTAGAGAACAACAACAACAAAGAAGAGAAATAATAATGGGACAACAACAAAAGCAAATAATGCAATGCAACAAAGGCAATGTTAAGAAGTTCAAGAGAAGTAGTTCTAATGTTGAAGAAGATGGTGTTTCTTCTGCTATTCTTTTTCTTGCTTGCATTGCTTGTGCTCCTTCTACTTTTCTTTGATATTTGTTATTATTATTATTATTAAGTAATTAATTTTATATTTATTGAGTATATATAGTTAATTATTGTAGAATATATATAATGCATTTTTATTTTCTTAAAATTTGACCTTACTTATCATTATTCATTAATTTACATTGTGACCACTTTTTTTTTATATGATATTTTAATAGTGTTAGTCAATGAAATAATTTAGAATTTTCTGAATTATTTAAGTTGCATTAAGCTTATGTTGAGACCATTTACTAGTACTTTTGTTGGAGATAATGGAAAGTGAAAAGGTGAGGTGATGATAAATCTTCTTTGGATCTTTTAATTTCCCTTCCATTATGTTGTCTTTGAGACCATTTAATTACCATCTTCTTTGGTGATAGGCACTATACTGAATTTCGTAATGTCTTGTCATGTCGTGCTATGTCGTGTTGTGCTTAGTCCGGCGTCTTGCCATCCTTAACCTAATAGCTAAGGGTGATGACTATTTGGTGTAACACTACAGTAACTGTAACAGCAGACTGTACTCACTAAGCAATGCTCTTGTAGTCTTGTGATGCTTCTTACAATCCTACTGTTTATTTGTGCATTACTCCTGAAATATAAGCCACTTACAATGATATAAGATTATACTCCGTATACAGCAACATAGCATGAGCAGCATATAATCAAGAATACAGTGAAAGAACCACAACCAAGTTTAATGTGGTTTTTTGTTGAGAGTCCAACTTGTAACTTAAAAATTACGAAATTTAAGTATATTCTTGCCAGCATCAAACACTTTCATAAATTCGCGAACTAATTAAGGTAAACTATATGCAAGCAGCATCAATATTTGTTGTAATTCAGTACTTAATACTACCTAGTACTGAAGATGTACAGAGGCACCGTGTTCTTCAGTTCTGTAGCAACTAGCAAATTGGTCCTATCACACCGATTCTTCTTGTGTACAATAACATTTACGTAGTACTAATCTTCTGTTCATCTTCATGTTCTTATATTCAACTCCATTTTCCACAAGATGAATCTTTGTTTTTCGTCTGTCATAAACGTCCTGCATGGCTGCACAAGTACACGATTATGAAAGAATGCACAACTGAATACAAATCAGGGCCTTTAGCGTGAGGGTTAAGGGAGACAACTGAATACTGATGTAAACCAGAAAATGAATTGGGAACTAGGAGCAACATTATCGTGAGCCTGAAGATCATCACGTTTCCATTTGCACAATTTTTATTTTTATTTTTATTTTTCAAAACACCCGGATATTTCAAAAATTATAAGAAACAAAATCTACAATTATAAATGCAATACACCAAAATTCAGCAAAGCATAAGTTTGCAATGGCATTGAATAACTATGCAACTCACATTGGGCCGAATTGCTTAATCAAAATTGACTGAAGGGTCTGAAACAACCAGTGGAATATATGGTTTATACATGGCAGTTAAACTTGATACTTATTACTACAGACGGAAAAATCCGGGCAAAATTCAGTAACAAAGTTGTTTCTGAAACCCACCAACACTTCCTCTGCAACCTTGAAAGGAATTGGAATATTTAATACTGAAGTTGAACAATATCACAATAAGTTTGTATGACAGTAAGAATAAGCAAAACCACAGCAGCTATTGTAGAAATCATTGACCATGGATTGCTGAAGTACTCTTGTCGAAGTATAGCCTTCCACCGATTCCAAGGAGTACCACAATAGTCATTCAGGCGCCTACAGACATCAGCATAATAGAAGGTTGATCGCGAATAAGTAGTTCCTTTCGAGATGTTGCTGAACAATCGGTATACATCTTCACTGCTACCGGGGGAGTTCAAAATAATCCCATGATTGACCAATACTTCAACATCCTTCCTGTCATAGATAAGACTGTCTAAGAAAAGAACATAATCAACCACAAAGGATTCTCGAGGGTAGTGACATTGCTCAAAGGCAACCAGGTTTCTGAGTTGAGATTCTGTATAATTTTCCAGCATTAGCTCGGGTATATAGAGCACCCCCTTCTCGAATTTGATGTTGAGAAACTTGTCATCTTTATCAACCATTAATGTCACACCAGATTCATGGAGCTCAGAAATTCCATCAGGGAATTCCCAATCTTGATCTTCGTAGCAAATCTCTTTCTTCTCGGGTGGTAGGTAGTAAGTCCTTAGGAAATCAACCAAATGTAAGATCTTTGTTTTTTGATAATGTTTAGGGACCTTGCCAAGCCCTATGAGGCACTCACAAGTGAGCTCCAAGAAGCTAGGGGCTTTTTCGTTGTCTTCAAAAGCAATGTTGTATAAAATTTCAAGGATGACAAAAGGGATTTGATTTTCTAGCAATTTCAGATCACGTAGAATTGCTTGGCTTAGAGCTGGCCTGTGGAATATACGGTCAGTGGGATCAATCACTGAACCGTGCCACGTTAAGAAGAACTCAATAATAAAGCAGCCATCAAGCACTAGCATTTCTGTAAACTCTTTGCTAGAGAGAGCGATGGATGCCAAATAACAATCTCGGGCTTCCTTTTCCCATTTCATTGCAGCAGTTATGTAGTCCTCCAAATCCCTATTACTGTTTCGTTGAATAAATCTCCGTAGATATCTTAATTTTTGTTCCTCCATGGCTTGAAAATGTGGATTTCCACGATGAAATGGGCCAATGGAGATAAGGGATGGAGTGTAGGATTTTTCATTTATTTTCCGCAGGTTTCTAGGGATTCTGTAGATACAACATTTCGAGGACAAAGGAGGTAGTGTTTCACACTTTTTCTTGATGGTATCTGCTAGCTCATCAAGAGGGTCCTCCATTGAATCTTGAAAGTCCACCTCCTATGACAGAAGAAACATCATCAGGCATACATAAAAGTTGCAGAGAGAACTCGGAACAGGACGTAATAACTTGATAAATGAAGTAAACTTTTGCATATAAATAAACCAGGAACAGGGCTATTTACCTCAAAAATAGAGAATGATTGGAAGCTTTGAGGTAAAATAAAATAAAATTGTACAGCTAAATTAAGATAATTTCCACCAGTTCTGGTTCATTTTGAATTCCTGAAAAATAGTAACAAAATAGGAGCAAAAATTAACTTCGAGATTGCACACAACAGGCACCAGACTTCAACAGAATATATAATTAGACATGGCCAGAATCTTAGAATCTAATTAGAGGTAGATTCACATGATGAAAGGGCTGCATTTATAACTGAGTATCATTCGCTACCTGAAATTTGTTAATTGACCACCCAACCATCCGACAATAATATATTTAGTATAAAGCTGCAAGCACCAATCTTGCATTATTTCATAAGTAGATGGACTACAATCTAGTAACAAAAATCACAATACCAAATATCAGGACTACCACTTGTAGAAACCAAATAAAACCTCCTCGAGCCTTCAAACCACAAGACACCATTAAAACAGATTCTTTCAAGCTTGAATTTTGCATGAAAAACCCACAAATAGAGTGCACCATAGATCAGATAGTAGGAAATAGGCGATGAAATAAAGGGGGAAAATACAAGGGGCTTTGTTTCAAAACTGAGGAAAGTTGCTTATAGGGGCATCAATTCTTACTTGTAACAAAATTGAAAAACAAACCACAGTGATACATTGGCAGCTTTGACAAGTTCCAAGTGTAACAAGTTATTCAAGAAAGCAAATATCAGTGGATTGCTTCTTATCCCATCTTATTAAACCAAACTAAAGAAGAAAGAATTGGAGGACTGCTTCTTTATCATCTTAACACACCAAAGAAAAGAACGAAAATATTCTCGCCTTTTACTCACTGTTTGCTCCTCCCTTTCCTCTCCAACCATCTTGGGAAAATGAGACAGCTGAATTTATATTTCTACAAAATACAAGCTACTAATGCAACTTCCTACAGCAGTCTCGAAAACTCGATAAGGGAATGTAGGGAACTAACAAAAGGAAGTTGAAAAAGATTATAAAAATGCACCCTTTTTCAAACTTTGATTTGTGGGTGAGTTGTTTTACACTTTGCAGATTGTTAAATAAGCATAAAATCAAATCAAGACTGTGAAAAACAATGATTGGCCTCGAATCCACATCACATTCAAGAATCAAAGGATTAATAGGACATAATGAGGCCAATTAATCAAAGAAACATATGGATTCCTACATCATATATCACAACGAAATCGAATAATTTTATTGATTAAAACACATAACTTGGATTAGTGGCCTTCTGGGGTGCAAGGGAATCAAATATGATTCTCAAAACTCAAAAGCTTTAATCAACATATTCCTCTAAAATTCATAAGAGAATGTTTCTACTTTTGATACAACTTCAATTAGCAATTGAAAGGGACACAAAAACACCCAAATGGATCAATCTCTTCTGAATTAAATCAACAATTGTTTTTTTTCTTTTTTTTTTTTTTTTTTTGGTATTTTATATATCTTCAGAAATTAGCAATAATATCAGAAATCAAAACAAATAACCTTGTTGTAAGACATTGTAACTTCAAAGTTGAATACTTTAAACATATGCAAGTAATTTCTGTTATAACTGACTTTTTTTTTTTTGGATTCCATAATAAGGAAGAACAAAATTACATTACAATACGAAAAACTTATGTCTTTCAAATTAGAATTAAATTTAGGTCCAATAATCAAATGATTATTGCAATATAATCAATACACCAACAACAAATTAGAAAAAAAAAAAAAACTAAACTTGATTGTAAAAATCAGAAAATTACAGATAACAAAATAACATGAAATTAGCCAATGATTAAACTTTACAGAAATAATAATAATAATAATAATAATAATAATAATAATAATAATGGAAGAAGTTAAGAAGAAAGAGAGTTATGGAAGATTAATGGCGATTATTACCTGATTAAAATACACAAGAAAAATGGAAGTTGAAAAGAGTGATAAAGAAGATCAAAGTCAAAGTATGGTCAAAGCAGATGAAATAGAGATTGTGTTATTGAGCAATCTTCAACCTTTTTTTCTCCTTGGTGTTAAAGTAGCAAATAAACCACCAACTCCTACCTAAGGAATATTATATACCCCTCCGACCTTCCGTTTTTTAAGTTGCAACAATTCATTTTTTACATTAGTCAAGATGCAATTTTAACAATTTATAACTCTAATTATATATTTGTATAAATTATAAAAACTACATATTAATAAAGTACACGCTAGGTCGAATCAAACGAGATTCATATTGACTATATTAGTCTATATATATTGATCATAAAATTAAATCAAAGCTTAAAAGTTAAATGTTACAACTTTTAAAATAGTGCACCTAAAAAAACAGAGGTAGTATAAATTTAAGTATTATTTAGGGTTTTGTGATTCACGTTGTATTAATTTTTACTTTGCCTATAGGAAATTTTAAACATTAAATCATTTGTCTAGCTTTGGGTCCACAAGAAAAATTGATGCTTTTGTTTTATTTTTTGTTTATGGGTGAGGATGTTAAATCTCTGAGCAAAATTGTCAAAACCTTTTGGTATGCAACTACTTTAAATAATTTTATTTATTTAAAAGCTTGTTTAATTGCATTGTTTACGATCAACTTGTTTTATGAAAAAAAAAAAATAATAGTAGGTGAATATTCTTCTCTAAATCATCTAATTATGTAAATGCTTGTCATAATTTTGGCCTATGAACTTGAACCTATTGTAATATAATTATGAGACGTATTGACTAGTGACTATTTTACAAATACAATTTCAATCAATCTGATTATATAAGCTTATAAACGGACATATTTTTTGTTAAATTATGAAAATGTTTGTCGTATTGTACGCAATTAGGGCCCACATTAATATAACACGTTTGTAGAAAGAGGTGATGAGAAACGAAAAATGGATTATATAGAAATTCATTTTACAACATTGAATTTTCTATCATGAATTTGAACCACTTTAAGGCTGATTGGTTTTGTCCATTTGTAATCAAAAGGAAGTATTAGTTGAACAAAATGTAATCAAAGGTTTTGAGTTGAATATTGAAGGACAAATTGACATATGGTACACACTACACAAGCATTACAAAATAAGCACAAAAAAAAATATATATACGTAATACTTTTCTAGCTAAAGACCGTCTCTTTTATGGATTAGTAAAGATGAGAACGAAGTTAATAGTGATTTTTGTTCATCAATCAAACACGTATATCATCAAGCTTCTTTGGAAGTTATTTCATTGAAACGACAGTACAGTAGGTTTGTATGACAGTAAGAATAAGTAGAACAACAGCAACAATTACCGAAATAATTGTCCATGGATTACTGAAATAATCATGCTTTAGGATCGCCCTCCATCGATTCCAAGGTCTCTTGTAGTATGCATTCAACTGTTTACAAAGGCGATAATAGTAGAATCCTTTTGCTTGATAAGTTAATCCTCTGCATATAGTATTGAAAATATCAGCCAAATCTTCTGTATTCCCTAAAGAGTTCATTACAATCCCTTCACCCATTAGAATATCAACATCCTTAACAGTTGTGATTATTGTGTCCATGAACACAACATAGTCGACTATGTAAGAGTCGAAATGGTAGTGACATTGTTCAAATGCTGATAAATTCAGAAGCCTTGATTCCGTATAGTCCTCCATCTCTAACCTTGGAATCCTTAACACACCGTTAAAGAAATCTATATCGAGTAAGGACTTATTATCCTTTACCACCTCAAATTTGATCCCGGAATCATGTAGCCTCTCCAAACCAGGAGGGAGCTCCAAATCATCATAATCACCCTCATTTGGATCCCTAAAAACTGTAGGAAGATAGCAAGTTCTTAACAAATCAACAAGATGTAACACTTGACGGTCTTTAAAATTCTCCAAAACATCCATTTTTTCCACCAATACATAACAACATAACTCAAGGAATGATGGCATTGTCCTCATACCATCAAAATTGCCACTACCATCATCATCAGTGGCGGAGTCAGGATTTTCAATTTGGTCCGACACCACTTCACCACCATCACCAAAAGCGATCTCATACAAACCATCCAACACAAAATATGGAAGCTGATTTTCAAGTAACAAAACATCACGCAAAATCGCAACTTCCATAGACGGTTTTTGAAATATACAATCAGTCTCCTCTGCTCTATCAAAAAACCACACTAGAAAGAACTCAATCACAAAACAAGCATCCAACAAAACCATCTCATTGAACTCCTTGCTACTTAGCTCGATTTTTTCGACGTAACATTCTCGAATTTCCTCCTCCCATTGCCTAATATAACTCAAGTAATCCCTCAAATTTTTCTTCTTATTTCTTCCTAGGAACTTTTGCAAGTATCTCAACTTTTGTTCTTGCATTGGTTGTAACTTTTCTTTGTAATAATGAAAAGGACCAATTGAAATTAAGCATGGTGTATAAGCTGATTTATTCACATTTCTCAGTGTTGTAGGAATTCTATAAATGCAACATTTGGTTGATAAAAGAGGTAATTTTGCAAAGTTTTTTCTAATTGAAGTTGCTATTTGATGAACTGTTTCATGATTTTCTGTATCCATAATTCTCTTCTATTGAATTCTAGTAATTGAATTTGTTGTTGCTAATCAAAACTAACATATACTAAAATAAACTTAATTTTAATATTTAAAACTCATTTTTCATGAGATCAATTACAAAAATTCTTAGAAAAAAGTGTAAAATCACACTAAATACACAAGTTTAATTATAAAAATAAAAATGGATGAAGAGATAATTACCTGTGATCCAATAACAAAACTAGAATCAAAATCAAAGCTTTGAAGAGTTAATCATAATTAGAGGTTAAGATCTTCATCTAGAAAACAATTAGAAGGAATTTAAAGGAGTGGGGTTTGTTTGTGGTGGATTCATAAATTGTTGCAAAAGCAAAATAAGAGAGGAGGAAAAGTGGAATTTAGTTTTGAATATGTGATCATACAACAATTTGAGCCCACCACTTGGTCGACATAATATTAGGGGGATTTGACTCTTTTGAGGGTTTGGAATTTTGGATATGGAGTTTTAGGTGGCAACCGTACACCATTAAATTTGAAAGAGTAACAAATAACTTAATTGATTACGGTTTCTTTCTTGATTTTAGGATGTTTCGATATCGATTTTCATTGTACACAGTGCACCCTTGTGGCTCTTAAGCTTTTAAAGAAATCAAACTTGGGTGTTCGACAACATAATTTGGTAGCTTTGCTTTTGAAAAGTACGGGTAGTAGTTTGTAAATAATAGTAGTTGATGTTAATAATTTTTGAAATAGTTACGGAACGCTTCATGACTAATTTCAAGAAGTTTCAGTTGGGTCCAACAAATAAGTTCAGATAAGTTTAGGTTTCATAAGTTAAAGAAAATGCACCGTAAGCCGTATTAGCTATGAATATCATGAATTATGTTTATGTAGGTGAACTTAATTCGTATTTTCAAAAAAAAAAAAAAAAAAAAAAAAAAAATTCCGGTTATTTCGTCAACCACGATCACTATACTTTCTATCTTACAATAATTGTTCCGTGATAGATTAATACATGCATTAGTCCCGTAGTACATTTATGTGACACTAATCTTAAGAGCACGCGCTTAAAAAGCTAGTTATAGCTCTCTTTAACCAGCATCATATGCCCGAGTGCCGACTTGATGGTCAATCTTGAGAGGCCAAGAAAATCTAGAGAATCGTCTCATTTACTAACTAATTACTAGTGTGGATTAGAACGACTAGTGATGATAGATGATTTTTAGAGATAATATAAATGAAGATGGTAATAGTGCTAAACATATAAGGAGAAATGTTGTCAACATAAGAATGTTTTATTTCATAAGAGATGCCAACACCGCATTAGGCTATCATTAAAGACATAACTGATCTTATGCATTTCTTCTTATAATATCTTGTTAGACTTATGGGGGCTAGATACTGGCACCGCTAGGTCTTTGATTGGAAGTTTTTTGATCATCTACTGTATTTATCTCTGAACATGTTTTAACATTTGAGCTTAAACCTCCTTTCATGTTTCCCTCAAATATTGGATAAGAAAGTTTAGTCCTTGTGCCACAGTGGCGGTGTGGATTATCATAAATAGTGGCCCGCCTACGTAAGTGAGAGTTTATGATTTCTTTTGGTTTGCAATGGGTTTATATACAAAATGAAAAATTGCTTCCTGAAGGTGGTTTACAATAGTTGTTTGGAGGGATTGAACTTTTTTGACAATCTTCAAAACATGTGGTTCCATATGGGAAATAGCTAGGATATATTATCTTCAATTCAGGACAAAAACATCTAAGGCTGTTGTACTGCAGCTGAAAAGAGCTGACCTGAACTGAAAGTTTTTTGAAAAGGATTATGAATAGCAAAATAAGATAAGAACTCTTGAAGCGAATATCACAAATAATAAATTAAAAAAAAAACAAAAAAAAAACACAGAGACTGGGGGGACAAACTAAGGAAACAACACGAAACAGGGGCGACCACGACCACATAGTGAGACCATTGCCATCTGATGTGCCGAATTTGGTCAAAAGCGGAGTCGAACATAATTAGAAGAGAAGGAATAAGTGTCTGAGCCGACCGAATGGACGGAATAGACTCCGTTAATGGGACACCCGGATGAAGCGGAAGGGAAGACCTGAGTAGGAGGAGGGGAAAGGAAGCAAGGAAATGCGGGTAGTGAAATGACAAAAGAAAAGGGGGGAAATAGGTGGTCCAGAGAAACGAGCCGGCTGCCACAAGGAGACATGACTCACAGAACACCTGTTCACAGGGAGTGGCACAGGATTAAGGTGTGGACGTACCAGGGGCAGCAATGCTTCATTATTTCAACGATAAGTTGTAGATATCACCTATAGGACTGTATAATGAGTAGCCGATGCTAACATGGGGTTGACTTTGGAGGAAAGGGTGGATAACGGGGGAGTCAAGGCAAGGTCATCCTACACGGACGGAGTGAGAGTGCGGGACGGGACGGGCACGGAGCAGAGAGAGATAATCGGGTGAATTAAATGCACATAATGTGAGTGAAACAAAGAAGCACATGCAAGCATCAAGATATTGGGCGGTAGGGCGAGACGCGACCCGTAGCCGGGGGGAGGAAGCGTGGGGAAGCGGGACCTATGAAGAGGGAGGGAAGAAGGGGGGATGGGCGGGGAAGAGAAGAGAAACAGAAGAGATGCAGAGGAAAAAGGAAAAAAAAAAAAAAAAAAAACAAAAAACAAAAAAACAAAATAACACTACAAACAAAAGGAGAGAAAACGAAAAAAAAAAAACAAAACACGAAACCAAAAGAAAAAAGAAAGCCAAAACGCAAAGCAAAATAAAAAAAAAAAAAAATGAAAAAAAAGAGGAGAAAAAAAAAAGCAGTGACAATCAAAACGACAAAAGACAAAAACAAAAACCAATAGGCAAGGAGCAAAACCAACACAAGAAAAACGAAAAATACAAAAAGAAACAAACAAAAAACAGAGAAAAAACAACGCAAAGAAAAAAGAATGAACCTAAAAACCAGAAAAAACAAAGCGACGAAGAAAAAAACCACCAAATAAAAAGCTATCACAAAAACTAAAATGAACGAGCCAAAGAAAACAAGCAAGAATATGAGGGCAAAAAAGAGAACAAATATAAACGGAAGAACGCACCACGAGAGATGAGCCACAAAATCTACTAACCTACAACAAAAGACACAAACCAAAACAGCACACATAAGAACTCAAAAAGACGAAACGGCCAAAAAACATAAACAAAAAAGATTGAAAGTAAAAAAAAATCTAACCGAAAAAAAAAAAGGTCAAACAAAAAAAAAAAACATCAAGAGTCTTATTTGATCCATGACGCATGGAATATCTTATTAATATCCAATCCATTATAATTTTACAACATCCAAAGATATGGAGATCAATAAGTGACTCGACATCTATATGTGCAGTCAAAACATCAAACAAAAGGGAATAAGGAAGTACTTATTACAGGAATTCTATAGATTGCTTGGTGCCTGAAATCTTCCAGCTGATTTAAATGAATATACAATGTTAGATAAGAGCGAACTTTCTAGGTTGGTACAGAACCAAATGTGAAATGAATAGTTGTGGTTTTATATCTTAATTTTGCCAGTGCTGTATATACAAAATCTTTCTATTTCTAAAAGTACTGTTACTGTCAAAACTGAAGTTATAATAGTTTCTGAACAACTAACTACATATTAGGTAATGTAGCAGCAAATTACGTACCTTCACGTATGATATGATTGCATGAGTTGACATTTCTCCTCGTAGTCATCATAGAGCTCGAAAGTATAATCAAATTCATAATTTTGTTCAAAGGAAGATAATCTATGCAAACTCCTTTAACTAATTAATCTGCACTGACTTAAGCATATGTTGGCCATAAGTTTGGATAAAAGGTTCATACACTAACACATAATCTAAAGTCGAGGTTTTCATTCTAAAATTAAATCATCACCACAAACACATCGATCTACTGGGAGGTTTCATCTAAAACTTAAAATCATTAACATTTCTTGTGAAAAAAAAATCATCGTGATATTCTTTGTGATGCTAGCTTACATAATTACATACTGACTGTATGGTTGTATAGGTTAGGATGTTACCATTACTTAGGTGCAAGATAGGGTACATGATACATTACTACTTCTTCACATGCTCGGTACCGTAGCCATTAGATCATGAAGCTGTGCTGGTCACCTTATATAGCATAAAGGACTTATAGCAGGGCTTTACTGAGTGTAGGTTATACTTTAGTAGTCACAACATGAAAGATTCATTAGCACTTTGTGGCCAGCGAAATCTACTCGGACCTCCCTTATTTGATATTGGATTACTTAATATTGACAACACACATCTTGGGGAGAGAAGGTCGTGTAAGACAAAAGCGGAATAGCACAAACGTTTGTTTCACAATTCCTCCAAAAAAAAATATATAATTTATAAAAGAAATATTCATTTCTACAGACAAATTTAAATGTCTAAAGGTACTTTGGACTGATATATACAGTCAATCTACGAGTCTTCATGAGGTTTCATTTTATAATCTCTTGTTTTCATCTTTTCTTTCTGCACGTTTCTATAAAAATCCAACTTGGAACCCCAGCAATGTGGACGATGAAGATGGGGCCTAATTTTATCATTTTATTCGAATCTAAATCTGTTTAATAAGCAATGTTGCCGTCTAGTAGTCATCAGTGGGTAGGATCATTAAACTTGAATTACTATAGAATTAAAATCATCTCGTATCAATTTTGTTACGCTCAATATCTAAGCTCGTATCTCTTAGATAACGGGGGGTCACATTGACAAATCTCACCCTTAGAAGCTAATATCCGGTAATAACCGATCTATTAACTAACAAGCTAAATTATTTGTCAATAATTATCTCCTGCCGCTTCGCTATTGATTGTCTTCACATATGCGTTTGGGATGTATCTATATTTTGCTTTACCAAACAAGTGTATTAGGTTGTATTAGTATTTTTTTTATTAAGATGGATGCCATACAAACCCACTATGAGTTGCAAGGTAGGTTCTCGTTCAGTCAATTTACCCCACCACTATTCTTATACTCTATATCAACATGATAGGGTGAACAAGGAACGACAAATACTGAACGAGAGAGGAGATGTAACAATTTCGTTACTAGCCATGTCGTTAATTAGGCCGACTAAACATTCCAACCTTGCCCCATTTTGGTTGGCAAACAATAGAATATAATAATATAATCTGTATTAACTATACACTGCCAAAAGTCCATTGCCATATATAGTAAGAAGAACTTCATCAAAAAATGCAAGCAAATAACTTTCATAAACTACAAAAATCTATATCAAATAAGCACGAACAAAAAAAAAAAAAAAAAACTAAAAATGTGGTCAAAATTGACGACGCCACAAAGAGAGAACAACACACAAAGAAGAGAAATAATAATGGACAACACAAAAGCAAATAATGACAATGCAACAAAGGCAATGTTAAGAAGTCAAGAAAAGGAGTTCTAATGTTAAGAAAGGTGGTTGCTGCGCGATTCTTTTTCTGCTTGCATGGCGGGGCGCCTTCTCTTTTCTTGTGAGAGTGTTGGATGAGTATTATTAAGTATTAATTTTTATATTTACTTGAGTATTCTAGTTAATATTGTAGAATATATATAATGCATTTTTTATTTTCTTAAAAATTTGACCTTACGTACAGTCTTTCCTTAATTGACAGGGTGACCACTTGGTTTTATATGAATGTTAATAGTGTTAGCAATGAAATAATTTAGAATTTCTGATTATTTAGTTGCCTGAAGCGGATGTGAGACCATTTACAGTACTGGGTTGGAGATCATGGAAGGGGAAAAGGTGAGGTATGATAAATCGGCTTGTGGACGTTTAATGGCCCGGCCATTAGGTTGTCTTGAACCATTTAATACCATCTTCTGTGGTGAGAGGCACTAGACGCAGTTCGTCTTGCGTGTCATGGCTGCGAGGTCGTGTTTCTGCGTCCGGCGTCTTGCCATCCCTTACCTAATAGCTAGGGTGAGGACTTTTTGGGGTAACACGAAGTAACTGAACAGCAGACTGGTACGCACTAAGCAAGGCTCTTGTAGTCTTGTGATGCGTCGTACCTCCACTGTTAGTGTCGGGGCAGTACGCCTGAATAGAAGCCACTGACAATATATAGATTAGACTCCTATACAGCAACATAAGCAGGAGCAGCATCTAACAGAAATACCGTGAAAAACCACAACCAAGTGTAAATGGGGTGTTTTGTGGAAGGCCAACGGGGAACCTTAAAAAGTAACGAAAATTGAAGTAAGATGCGGGCCACAAGCAACACGTGCATAAGTCGCGAACTAATTAGGTAAACTATATGCAGCCGCAGCAAGAGGGTGTAATTCAGGACTTCTACTACCTAGGACCGAATATGTACAAGGCACCGTGTTCGCAGGTCGGTAGGGTCAACGAGCAAATGTCCGCACATCCGGCTGCTTGTGGACAATAACACATTGACGTAGTACTAAGCTTCTGTGCATCTTCATGTTCGTAGATTCACCTCCAGTTGCCACAAGAGAAGCTTTGTTTTTCGTCTGTCGAAACGTCCTGCATGGCGCCAGTACACGATTAGAAAGGATGCACAACTGAATACATCAGGGCCTTTAGCGTGAGGGTTATAGGGACAACTGATACTGATGTAAACAGAAAATGAATTGGGAACTAGGAGGAACTCTTATCGGTGACCGAAGATCTCACGTTTCCATTCTGCCCATTGTTATTTTTAGTTTTTATTTTTCAACCAAAAACAACGTGATTTTCAAAAATCTATAAGAACAAAATCTACACTTATAAATGCATACAACCAAAAGTCAAGCAAGCAATAGTTTGCAATGGCGTGATAACGATATGCACTCACATGGGCCGTTAGCCTTATCAAAATTGACTGAAGGTCTGAACAACCAGTGGAATATTGGTTTATACACGTTAGCCGTAGACTTATAGTATTACTACAGACGGAAAAATCGGGCAAAATTCAAGTAACAAAGTAGTTGTTCTGAAACCCACCAACACGTCCTCTGCTACCGTTAGAAGGATGGAATATTTAATAAACTGAAGTTGACAATACACAATTAGTTTGTATGACCGTAGATAAGGCAAAACCACAGCAGCTATTGTAGAAATCATTGACTCAATGGTTGCTGAAGTCCGCTTGTCGAAGTATAGCCTTCCAACCACGATTCCAAGGAGTCCACAATAGTCTAGTTTCAGGCGCCTACTACATCAGCATATAGAAGTGATCGCGAATAAGTAGTTCCTTTCGGATGTTGCTGAACATCGGTATACACTTCACTGCTACCGTGGGATTTCAAATATAATACCCAAATTGACCATATTCAACATCCTTCCTGTCACTAGATAATACTGTCTAAGAAAAGAGACATAATTCAACGCACAAGGATGTCTTCGAGGGTAGTGACATGGCTCAAAGCAACCAAGTTGTTCGGATATTGGAAGATTCTGTATAGATTCCACATTAGCTCGGGTAGAGCTGAGCACCCCCTTCTCGCATTGATGTTGAGAAAACTTGTCATCTTTATCAACCATTATTTGTAGTCACCCCAGATTCCGCATGGAGCGCAGAAGGATCCACAGGGGTCCCGAATCTGTTGACTTCAGTCAAAGCTCTGTCGTTCGTCGTGAGAGAGGATAGTCCGCTAGGAAGTCAACCAAATTGTAAGAGCTTGTGGTTTGATACATGTTTAGGGACCCTGCCAAGGCCCATGAGGCTTCACCAAGTACTCCAAGAAGCAGGGCGGGTTTTCGGTGTCAGTCAAAGCAATTTGGGGATAGAATGCCAAGGAGACGAAAGGAGATTTATGTTCTAGACAAGGTTCAGATCACTAGAAAGTTGCTTGGCTGTAGACTGGCCGTGGGAATAGTACGGGTCAGGGATCAATCACTGAAACCGGTGCCACGTTAAGAAACCATAATAAAGCACCATCAAGCACTAGCTTTTCGTGTAAACTCTTGCTGGGGCCGAGACCAATACAGCTGAGGGGTCCTTTCCAATTCAGCGCGCATGTCCCATCCTCATGTGCATGGCATCGGTGAGTGAGGCAAAGCTGGTTCGTGGAAAAGCGCGTAGAGATATCGTAATATTTTGTGTCCGTCCAGTGGCTTGATAAATGTGGGATTGCCACAGAAATAGGGCCATGGAGAAATGGCGGATAGATTATATGGCGCAGGGATGGGTTCAGGATTGCGTGTCTGAGGAGGACTGGAGAGCCGTCGAGGACAAAGGGGAGTTTTTGCACACACTTTCCTGATGGATCTGCATACTCACAAGGGGCCCCATTGAATCTTGAGGTCCACCTCCAGGACAGAAACGAAACATCAAGCAGGCATCAAAAGGTCAGAAAGAACTCGCGGGAACAGGATGCGTAAGAACGAAAAGGAAGTATAGACTTTGCGATAATAAACCAGGGAACGGGCTGATGACCGACACTAAAAAGAGAGAATGATTGGGTAGTGGAAGGTAAAATAATAAAAGTTGTACAGCTAAATAAGAGTAATGTCCACCAGTTTCGGGTCAGTTGGAAGTTCCGGTGAAAAAGATGAACAAAATAGGAGCAAAGATTACTTCGAGATTGCCACACACAGCACCAGACTCAATCAGAATAATAATATATTACCATGGCCAGAATCTTAGATCGATTAGAGTAGTTCACATGATGACAGGGCCTGCATTTATAACTGATATCATTCGCTAATACCCCACCCAGAATTTGTGCTTTTATGTGACACACCCAACCATCGCAATAATATATGGTAGTCTAAAGGCAAGCACCATCTGGCATTATTTCAAAGTAGAGTACTACATCTAGTAACAAAATCATCAATATCCAAACAGAGACTACCAACTTGTAGAACCCAAATAACAACCTCGCGAGCCTTCAAACCAAGACACAACATCTAACAGAATTTCTGGTCAAGCTTGAATTTGCAAAAACCCACAAATAGAGTGCACCATATAGATCAGTGTAGTAGGAATAGAGCATTAAATAAGGGGGATGAACTACAAGGGGCTCTTTTTCAAAACTGAGGAAATTGCTTATAAGGGGCATACAATTCTACGTGTTAACAAAATTGAAAACAACCACGTGATCATTGCAGCTTTGAACAAGTTCCAATGTAACAAGTTATTCAGAAAGCAAATATCAGTGGATTTCTTCTTACCCATCTTATAACCAAACTAAGAGAAAGAATTGGAGGACTGCTTCTTAGCATCTTAACACGACCAAGAAAAGAACGAAATCTATTCTCGCCTTTTCTACTCACGGGTTTCGCTCTCCCTTTCTCCTCCAACCATCTTGGGAGAATGAGACAGCTAGATTATATATTTCTAACAAAATACAGCTAACAAGTGCAACTTCCCTACATCGAGTCTCGAAAACTCGATTAATGTGAATTGGAACTAACAAAGGAGTGGAAAAAATATATAAAAATGCCCACTTTTTCAAAAACTTTGATTTTGGTGAGTTGTTTTACACTCTTGTCAGATAGGCACCGTTAATGGAATTGAATTTTATAAGCATAAATCAAATCAAGACTGTGAAAACACAATGATGCCTCGAATCCAGACATCACATTCAAGAATTCCAAAGGATTAATAGACTATATGAGGCAATTAATTCAAAGACACTATATGGATCGCACATCATATATCACAACGAAATCGAATAATTTTATTGTTAAACACCTAACTTGGATTGTGTGGCTTCTGGGTTCAAGGAATCAAATATGATTCTCAAAACTCGAAAAGCTTTAATCACATATTCCTCTAACATGCATAAGAAATGTTTCTAACTTTTGATACAACTTCAATTACAATTGAAAGGACCAACAAAAACCCCAATGGATCAATCTCTTCTGAATAATCAACAATTTTTTTTTTCTTCTTTTTTTTTGTTTTGTTTTTGGTATTTGTCATATATTCTGCAGCAAATTAGCAAAATATCAGCCATCAAAACAACATAACCTTGTTGTAGACATTGTAACTTCAAAGTTGAATACTTTAACATTGCAAGTATTTCTGTTATAACTGACTTTTTTTTTTTGATTCCATAATAAGAAGAACAAAATTACATTACAATACGAAAACTTATGTCTTTCAAATTAGAATTAAATTTAGGCCATAATCAAAATGTTATTGCAATATAATCAATACACCAACAACCATTAGAAAAAAAAAAAAAACTAAACTTGATTGTAAAAATCACGAATTACAGAATAAAAATACAATGAAATTAGCCAATGATTAACTTACAGAAATAATATAATAAATAATAATAAAATATAATATAAAAATAATGGAAGAATTATAGAAGAAAAGAGTTATGGAATATTAATGGCGATTATTACCTGATTAAATACACAGAAAATGGAAGTTGAAAAGAGTGATAAGAAGACAAAGTCAAAGTTGGTCAAAGGCAGATGAAATGAGCATTGTGTTTATTGAGCATCTCAACCTTTTTTTCTCCTTGGTGTTAAGTAGCAAATAAACCACCAACTCCTACCTAGAATATTATACCCCTCCGCACTTCCTTTTTTAAGTTGCCAACAATTCATTTTTTACATTAGTCAGATGCAATTTACAATTTTAACTCTATTATATTTTTTATAAATTATAAAACTACATATTACATAAAGTACACGCTAGGTCGAATCAAAACGAGATTCATAATTGACTATATTAGTCTATATATATTGACATAAAATTAAATCAAAGCTTAAAGTTAAATGTTCACAACTTTTAAATAGTGCACCTAAAAAACAGAGGTGTATAAATTTATGTATTTTAGGGTTTTGTGATTCACGTTGTATTATTTTTCTTTGCCTAGGAAATTTTAAACATTAAATCATTTTTCTATCTTGGGTCCACAAGAAAAATTGATGCTTTTGTTTATTTTTTGTTTAGGTGAGGATGTTATCTCTGAGCAAATTGTCAAAACCTTTTGGTATGCAACTACTTAATAATTTTTAGTATTTAAAAGCTTTTTAATTGCATTGTTTTACGATCACCTTTTTTTATATGAAAAAAAATAAATAGTAGGTGAATATTCTTCTCTAATCATCTAATTATTAAATGCTTGTCATAATTTGCCTCTATACTTGAACCTATTGTAATATAATTAGAGACGTATTGACTAGTGACTATTTACAATACATTTCAATCAATCTGATTATATAAGCTTATAACGGACATATTTTTTGTTAAATTAGAAAAGTTTTTGTCGTATTGTACGCAAGTTAGGGCCCACATTAATATAACACTTTTGTGAAAGAGGTGATTAAACGAAAACTGGATTTATATATAATTCATTTACAACATTTGAATTTCTATCATGAAATTTGAACCAACTTTACGGCTGATTGGTTTTTGTCCAGGAGAATCAAAAGAGTAATTAGTTGAACAAAATGTAATCAAAGGTTTTGAGTTGAATATTGAAGGACAAATTGACATATGGTCACACTACACAAGCATTACAAAAATAAGCACAAAAAAAATATATATACGTAGATAACTTTTCTAGCTCAAAGACCGTCTCTTTTATGGTGATAAGATGACGAGAACAAAGTTATATAGTGATTTGTTCCATCAAAACACGTATATCTCAAGCTCTTTGGAAGTTATTTCATTGAAACGACAGTACAGTAGGTTTTGTATGACAGTAAGAGATCAGTAGAACACACAGCAACAAGTCCCAAATAATGTCCCACGGGATAAATTCATGCTTTAGGATCCGCCTCCATCATTCCCAGGTCTCTGGTAGTTGCTTCAACTGTCAACGAAGAATAGGTAGAATCCTTTGCTGAAGTTAATCTCTGCATATAGATTGAAATATCAGCCAACTTCTGAGCCCTAAAGTTATTACAACCCCTTCACCATTAGAATATCAACATCCTAACATTGTGATTATTGTTCCATGACACACAGAGTCGACTATGAAGAGTCGAAATGGTAGTGACTTGTCAAATGCTGATAAATTCAGAAGCCGGACCGAAGGTCCCCACCAACCTTGGGAATCCTACACACCGTAAGAAATCTATATCGAGTAAGGACTTATTATCCTTACCACCTCAAATTTGAGTCCCGAACAAGGGCAGCCCCCAAACCAGGAGGGTAGCTCCAATCATCACAATCACCCGCAGGGGGATCCTAAAAACTGTAGAGAAGAAGCAAGTTCAAACAAATCAAAAGAGTAACATTGCAAGGGTCGAAAAGGCTCCAAAACCATCCATGTGGCACCAACAAACAACTAACCAGAATGAGGCAGGCCCGCAAGTACCAGCAAACTGGCCACGACAGCATGCAAGGCAGGGGCGGAGCGCAGAAGCATATGGTTGGTCCGACACCACTGTGCACCTAGACCACACCAAACAATCTCATACAAACAGCCAAACCAAAAAGGGAAGCGGATCAAGAACAAAACATCACGCAAAATCGCACCATAGACGGTTTGGAATATTACAACAGTCCCTCGGCACAAAAAAACCCACACTAGAAGAACTCACCACAAAACACACCACAAAACCATCTCATTGAACCCGGCTACAGCTCGATTTTCGTCGACGTAACATTGCTCGAATGTCTCCCCCCCATGGCCAATAAACTCAAGGAATCCCGCAAAGGGGAGGGGGGCGGGCGGAGGCTTCTCGAGGAGGGGGGCGAAGTATCCTCTGAGGGGGCTGGCAGGGGGGGAAACGGGGCGGGGGAAGAAGGGAAAAGGGACAAGGGAAAGGAAGCGGGGTGGAGAAGCGGAGGGAGCCCATTGGCGCGGGGGGGAGGAAGGCTAGAAAGGCAACAGGGGGGAGAAAAGAGGGAAGGGGGCGAAGGGTTTGGGCGAAGAAGTGGCTAGGGGAGGGGAACGGGTGAGGCAGGAGTGGCGGGGAGGCCAGAAGGCGCGGCGATGGGAGTCAAGTAAGGGAGGTGTGGTTGCTAGAAAACGAACATAGACTAAAATAAAACGTAAGTTTAAGATGGAAAACGCAGGGTTTGGGGCAGGAAGAGGTCAAGACAAAAAGGCGGTAGAAAAAAACGGGAAAAGCACACAAATACACAAGGTGGATGGAGAAAAGTAAAAAGGGGAGGAAGAGATGAAGGAACCGGTGATTCCACTACAAAACGAGAATCAAGCACACACTTGTAATGGGAAGCAGAAGGAGGGGTAAGAGCGCAGCTAGACACAACATTAAAGGAATGGAAGGAGGGGGGGTTGTTTGGGGGGGTGCATAAAAGGTGGGGCAAAAACCAAAGAAGAGGCAGGAACGTGAAGTTTTAGTTGGTGAATAGGTGGAGCAGACAACAGTTGGCCCACCACTGGGTCAGACAGAAGATGAAGGGGAGTTACGCTGGGAGGGGGGGATGGGGGAGAGGGAGGGGGGAGTGGCAACCGGACACCTAAATTAAATTGGAAAGGGAACAAGAACTGAATTTAGGACGGTTTCTTCTGGATTTTACGGATGTGTGTCGAGCGCTATCGATTTTCAGGGACCACAGTTGCACTCGGTGCTGCTTAAAGCTTTTAAAGAATAAAACTGGGGTGTTGTCGCAACACTAATTGTGGTAGCGATTGTGCTTTGAACAGGACGGGTAGTAGGGTTGTAAATAATAGTGTTGGGAGTTAATAAATTTTTGAAATAGTTACGGAACCTCATGACTAATTTCACAAGCAGAGTTTCAGTTGGGTCAACAAATAAGTTCAGATACGTTTAGGTTTACTCAAAGTAGTAAAGAAAATGCACCGTATCCGGTATTACTATGAATATCAGGAGTAGGTTTGATTGTGCACTAGTAATGCGTAATTATCAAAAAC
>PYUH01000221.1:1000238-1057667 GCA_016808085.1 Suaeda aralocaspica
AAAAAAAAAAAAAAAAAAAATGATGGACTATGACACTTAAACAAGTTTATAGTTTATGTATATTTTAATATTACAGATAAATTTTGTCTTATTAATCAAGGGAGGAGTACATGAATTTGTAAACCAACATAGTCATTAGTGAATCAATAGAAACTTATTCAAATTTCATGGAATATCAACAACATTATGCACCAAAAGGTGTCTAATTAACTTCATTACAAAGTTTAGGACACCAATTAAAGTCTTATTATTAAGGGTATTACATAGACATGACAGTACAGACGGTTTGTATGACTGTAAGAATGAGCAATACAACAGCAACAATAACTGAGATAATTGTCCATGGATTACTGAAGTAATCATGCTTAAGCGCCGCCCTCCATCGATGCCAAGGCTTATCATAGTATGCATTCAACTCTTTACAAAGCCGAGAATAGTAGAATCCTCTAGCTTGATAAGTTGTTCCCCTGCATATAGTATTGAAAATTTCGGCCAAATCTTCTGTATTGCCTAAGGAGTTCATTACAATCCCTCCATTCATAAGAATGTTGACATCCTTTGTTGTCGTAATTAGAATGTCTAACAACACAACATAATCAACCAAGTAGGAATCGAAATGGTAATGACACTGCTCAAATGCTGATAAATTCAGCAGCAATGATTCAGTGTGATCCTCCATCTCTAATCTCGGAATTCTTAGTACCCCGTTACTAAACTCTATGTCGAGCAAGGACTCATAATTCTTCGCCACCTCAAATTTAATCCCGGCATCATGAAGCATCTCTACACCAGGAGGAAACTTCAACCGATCATTGGAAACACTTTCATTTGGATCCCTAAGACATAAAGGGAGATAACAAGTTCTTACAAAATCGACAAAATGTAAAACATGACTATCATCATTATTGAACTTCTCCGCCATGTCCTTTTTCCCTATCAGCACTTCACTACAAAGATCAATAAAAGTTGGCATCGACATATCATCCTCCTCCTCCTCATCGTCGCCTTTGACACCAACATCATCACCAAATGCAATACTATACAAACCTTTCAAGATAAAAAATGGAAGCTGATTCTCTAACAACAAGATATCGCGCAGGATTGCAACTTCCAAAGACGGTTTCTTAAAAACACAATCAGGCTCATCCGCTTCATCAAGAAACCATATCAACAAAAACTCAATTATAAAACAAGCATCCAACAAAACCATCTCATTAAACTCCTTACTACTTAGCTCGATTTTTTCGACATAAAACTCACGTACTACTTCCTCCCATTGCCTTATAAAACTCAAGTAATCAAACAACTTATTCTCCTCATTTCTTCTAAGGAAATTATGCAAGTACCTTAACTTGTGTTCTTGCATAGGTTGTAGCTTTTTCTTGGTATGGTGTAAAGGACCTATAGAAATTAAGCATGGTGCAAAAGCTGATTTGTTTGCTTCTCTAAGGTTTGGTGGGATTCTATAAATGCAACATTTTGTTGATAAAGAAGATAATTTCTCTGTTTTTTCTCTTATTGAAGAGCCTAATCCATGGATTATTGCCTTTTCATCTTCCATGTTTTACTGTCTTTCGCTCCCAACTAATTTTTGCTGAACTGGACTAATAATAATTGTCGAATTTGATTGTTATAAGATTTGGGTTTGGATTATGATTGACTTTTTCTCAATCTATAATGTTTTTGTGCTAATCAAAACCTTTTAAAATAATGAAAATATAAGTCCTAAAGTTGGAATGAAAAAAAAAATAAAAATGAAAATGAAACAAGCTTTTGCAGTATTATTTGTGACAGCAACTAAAGAAATTAATTTTTGGATTAATAATGAAAAGATGATTACCTTAAAACAATAAATATGAAACCAATAACAAAAGCAAAACTTTGAAGGATCTTCAAGAAAGAAGCTCTCACTCTTAGATGATATGGTGAATCTAGGAAGTGAGCAGATTATATCACAAGCAAATTTAAGTCATAAAGGAAAAGAAAGATGGAAGTTTTTGGGAGTTGAACATTTGAAGTAAGTTATTGTTTTGGGAGTTGAACCGTTGAACATTTGTAACTCTTCTGTACTTGTTGTTTTTATTATGTTTATAAGTTGTCCACTACTTCCGTACCAACAAATAATTGTCTATTTGGTCAAAACCAGAGCTGATCAAGGTTCGGTTCGGGTTGGATTTGTCGATCTGAAACGGACTTTGTTGGGTTGGATTAGGGTTTTTTCGAAGTATACTTATAATATGTTGGGCCAAAGCCCATGTTATTTTCGTGTCGGAATTTTGATGAATGGTGATTACTTTTTGTCATAACTAAAGTCTGTATAGTTGGTGAAGAGTTGATCTCGTAAGTCATAACCTTAACTCTTTGAGGTTTCTGGTTTGATTATCACCAAATGCAAGTCAACAAAACATATTTTGAAATTGCAAAATCTACTTAATTATTATCTAACCATTTGTTAATCATTAAGGGCATCTACCCATTTCTTCTTTCATAATAAGTTCAAGGTTATGCAATTATAAGAACATTGCGTATCTACATGAACTGTATTAGTTTTCAAAAATATATAATGAGAAAAAAAAACATTATTTTAATAATTTATTTATTTTATACAAGATTATGTTGTCATAAAAAATAAAAGAAAATTGTGTTTAGTGAGCCCCACGTGTGTTTATAATTATATGCCATGACTTGTAGCATCTTTACTCTTTAGGTGGGTGATATGCTCATTGGGGTCTAATTTTTGGACCAACATGTCATGTTATTTCTCATTGTGGTTGGAGATGCTCTTAGTCAGCAGATCCTTGTATATTTCTACAAAGATAAGATAAAAGGCACATATAAAAAGTATGAAATTGTAACTAAAACCTGATAATCTGTACTGGTGAAACCTATAGTGCCTGGTGAACATAAAAGGGAAATCAACCCTAATTGTTCAGTGAATCACCTAATTCTCCCATTAGCCACATTCGCTCGATCTCCAGTCTCGTTTCAAACACTCGACCAGTCGGCCTACATACTACATAGCAAAATTATATATATATGTATATGAATAAGCAAACTATGCTTGTAGATATACATTAACAGCCGCTTATAAAAGAAACAATAGAAGGCGAGGAGGAACAAGGCATAAATAAACAAAACACCAGCACAAGAGAAAAAAAAAAAAACTCGTATTTTTCATGTACTAGAAATGGAATTCATGTTGTATATAAGGTCATACAACTACAATTACTAATGCTTAAGAGCAATGATACTACAGGCGGTTTGGATGACAGTAAGAATGAGCAAAAAAATGGCAGCAGTGATTGAGATTATAGTAAAAGGATTGTTGAAGTAATCATGTGACAAAGAAGCCTTCCATTTATTCCAAGGTGCTTTCGAATGAGCAACCAATCGCCTGCAAATATCCGAGTAGTAAAACTTGTGAGCTTCATAGTTTGTTTCTCTGCAAATGGTGTTAAAGATATGTGCAACTTCATCATTGCTGCCTAGGGAGTTTTTTACGATCCCACTACTTAGAAGAATGTTCACATCCTTTAGGGTGGTAATCAGCACATCCATTAGAAGCACATAATCAACAATGTAGGAATCCGAATGGTAGTGACACTGCTCAAACGCCATTAGGTTGAGTAGAAAACACTCCGTATGATCTTCAACCTCTAGTTTCGGAATGTAGAGAACACCGTCTTTGAACTTAATATCAAGCAAAGAATCACTCTTGTAAACCACAAATTTGATCCCGGCATCATGGAGATCCCCTACACCGGGAGGAAACTCCCAACACGCGTCATGAGGTGAAACATAATTCTTCTCCCTAACCCGTCTAGGTAGGAAATAAGTCCTCATGAAATCAACCAAATGCAAGATTTCGCCACGCCTCCTAATCTTCTTAGGCAGCTCTTTTCTCCCTAGCAACACCTCAGAGGTAAGATCAGTGAACGAAGCCTCAAACGACTTGTCATCAAACACAACATCATACAACCTTTCGACAACGAAAAAGGGTAGCTGATTCTCAATCAACAACAAATCCCTCTTAATTACATGCTCCAAGGACGGCTTTCCGAAAATCCTATCATCCTCATCCACTGTATCCCAATACCAATTCAAGAAAAACTCAATTATAAAACAACCATCAAGCAACATCATTTCCACGAATTCGTCACTAGTCAAACCAACATTATCAACATAGCAATCCCTTATTTGTTGCTCACATTCTTTAATAACTCTAAGATAATCCTTTAATGTTTTCTCCTCATTTCTCCTAAGAAAATTTTGAAGGTACCTAATTTTTTGTTCTTGCATCCCTTGCAAACTCTCAATCCCATGATATAGGGGCCCTATTGCAATTAAACAAGGTTCATAAGAACTTAAGTTGACATTTCTTAATGTTCTAGGGACTCTATAAATGCAACATTTTGGAGATAAAGGGGGTAAATTTGCAAACTTGTCTCTTATTGAATTTGCCATTTGATGAATTCCATCTTCCATCTTCACTATTGATGATACCCTTTTCCTCTGAACAAATTACAAACCCAAATCAATCAATCATTCATTTTACTAATTATTGAATCAATGAATCCCCATGATCTAATTTACATAAATTAAAGGAGTTTCTTAGCAATTACTGCTAATTAAAATTTAACCCACTAAAATTAATCGAAGAAATCACAAAACCCAGAAAAAACAAGTTCAAATTAATCAAGGGAGTTTGAGATTTAATACCTTTCTATTACTTCTATGAGTTTTGGAGCTCATATATGATTAGCTCAAATTAATCAACAACATCAAAAAAAAAAAAAATTTAAATGATGTTTATAACTCAAAAATTTAATCAAAGATTGAAGCTTTAATTAAATAAATTAACAAGATTCAAAAGATGCAAAAGAGGTTTTTGAAGATCTTTGAATCATGTGAGCAAAAAATAAGTGGGGGTGGAAAAGTGAAAGGTATCTTTTTTGCAAGAAGAGAGAGAGAGCAAATGGGGTTTTTTGTATTGTTTTCTCTTGCTTTGATGAATTTGGAGATTGGTATAATGTTTAGGGAATAATCACATGTTTTACTATTAATTAAATGATAATAAAATCTTTGAAAAATATACTACTATAAAAAAAAAATTATTAATTAATATAATGATGAAATGTAAGATGGCCACTTTGACAGTTGAAGAGCATTGTGAGTTTTGGATTTACTGGGACAAGTTAGAACCTTAATGATTATATTATTTGAGTGGGGAGGGGACCATAGTATGATGCTTCATTGTTTCTTTGGCCGAGCTTGTTGTACCCTATATCACTCTGGCGACCTTGTACATTTTGTCATTTAGCCGAGCTTTTTTGACGCGGATTTTGGTATGTTTAGTTTGAACTTAAACAATTTTCATTCAATTGAAAGAACACTAATAAGGGTTTAATTCCGATTTAAGGCTCCATCCACATTTGATTCACGAATTATAAGATTTTTTGAGATTAATTTGATTAGTTTCACTCTCCAATCAAACTAAACTCACTTTTACTATTATATTAATGATAATAATCTTTGAAAAATAAATTAATTTATGATGAAATATAAGAGGGCCACTTTTATAGATGAAGAACATTATTGGTTTTGGATTTACTAGGACAAGTATGAACCTTCAATGCTTATTGCTTTGCGGAGCTTATTTTTTGTAGTTAATAATAATTTATATAAGTGGTTTAGATTATAGTCATATTGCCTTAATTACTTTCGGTGCCCAATACACACATTTAAGAAGGATATAGAATCCTACAAGTGACAAAGATCGAATCCAAAACTCCTACTTAGTTTCCTAATAGCTAGGGGTGTGCAAAACCGGAAATTTTCCGATCCGAAAAACCGGAATTCCGAATTTTGTTTTCCTTAAAAATCCGAAATCCGATTTTTAAAAAATCCATTCCGTATCCGATCCACTTTTGTATATTGAATCCTTAAGGATTTTGTAGATAGAAAACGGAGTTGGAGTGAACTAAACTAAAAGTAGTTGAACTGAAATGAACTGAACTGAATTGAATTGAAGTGGACTGAAATGAAGTAGTAATTATAATGGAGATGAGCTGAGCATAACTGAACTGTATTGAATTGAATAGAGCTGAAATGAACTAAATCGAAGTGCCAAAAACTTAAATCCAAAAGAACAGGGCCTAAACCGTGAAGATTGAGCCGGAGCATCATCCTCGAGTAATATCTTACTTGGTGATAATTCGCAAGTTATCATCAATGGTACAATCAAAATGGTCGTAATCACAAAGGGACGACAAAAAGTAACAATATATATTGAATTATTGAGCAGCTTATTCCATTTCCATGAGCAACATCCGTTTAAAAATCATGACGGCTCATACTCTCTTAGGTTATAAACTTATAAACATTATCTTTCAAACATACACATAACACATTCATTGTATCTTTACAATAAATAAAGTGTCAATTCTAAAAAGTACTGTAGAAAAGTTGAAAAACTTGCCATAAAGTTGTAGAATATAAAATTAATATATAACCCATATAAATAATACTGATCACTAAGTAGCTAATCCAGGTTTAATATGGGCGTCACTATTAACTGTGAAGTGGAAACACCACAATAATAAAATTTTCATCAAAAGTGGTTAGTGATTGATTGAATTAACGTCATCAAACATTCGTCAGAAATACAACAAAGCTACTATAATGTTGAATTTGTTAATGGTAGTTGACCATTAACATCACAATCAAATTGTTACTAAAAATTGATGAATACATTAAGATGATTGGGTGGAATGGTGTTACGCATGCTTCGTTTTGGCTTTTATTTTGTGCATGTGTCAATGTGTGATGTGTGTTTTTTCACATCGTTTTCTAATCATGTTGGCCAAAATAGGAAAATAATAGATTTAATTTAGGTTTAATTATTATTTAGGTTTTTCTTGTCATTTGATGAAATGTTTGGCTACTAAGTTTTCGATTTGATTAATAATTGGTGAGTTGAAATATCGTACTTAAAAGTCAATACGTTAAGTCAAGCAAGCAAGTGATATAAGTTTATTGAACCTACAAACAATCAAAAACCAATTATAGATTAGTAATTAACCTACGCTAAAAGGACTCATTAAAATTTCGAATAACAGAATTCACATTTTTTTTTTTTTTTTTGGTGTTAAGCAGCCACAAGAATGGGGTAAGAGTCGGTCTCAAAATCTCCTGGAATCGGAAATGAGATTTCACCTAGGATAAAGATTAGCAACAACAATAAATCAGGATGGCCCACTGGGCTTTAATATTGATTAAGAAACTAAGCCCATTTCACCATTTCTCTGATGAACCTTCACATTATCCAACCCAAATACTAAAAGCCCATTTCCAAAACCCTAATTTCCCAAAATCACACAAAACTCCAAAACACAACACAACACAAATAACCCCTCTTTTCTCTCTCCTCCTCCATCATCACCACCCTCCAAAACCTAGGGTTTTCACCTCCATTGAATTCTTTGAATTGAGCAAAAATGGTGAACATTCCAAAAGTGAAGAAGACATACTGCAAGAACAAAGAGTGCAAGAAACACACAACACACAAAGTGACGCAATACAAAAAGGGAAAAGACAGTTTAGCGGCGCAAGGAAAGCGTCGATACGACCGTAAACAATCAGGTTATGGAGGTCAAACTAAACCAGTGTTTCATAAGAAGGCAAAAACGACGAAAAAAATAGTGTTGAGACTTCAATGTCAGAGTTGTAAGCATGTTTCTCAGCATCCTATAAAGCGTTGTAAGCACTTTGAAATTGGCGGTGATAAGAAAGGAAAGGGTACTTCTTTGTTTTAGTTTTCTTGTTTTTGAGATTTAGGTTTTTGGAAACGTTTTGTTTTTGAGGTTTTCTCTTTTTTGTAAGTTTGGATCGTTTATTTGGTGAAATGAATGAAGTTTTTTCGATTTGATTAATTGTTGTTGTTTTTGGAATTGATTTTGTTTAATGTTTGTGATTTAAATGATTAATGCAAGTGATTTGTTTAATATTTGTCATTTGAATACCAAAATTGAGTGGTATAAATATGTAGTTTATATGATATTTTTTAAGTCGCGTTATAGCTCTTATATGTTGTTTGGATGATCGTTACGATGTGCTCATATTATCGGAAATTCAGAATGGTACTTTGATGATTGTCTTGTGTCAATTATAGTACTGATCATAAGCAGATTCAGGTTTCGTGTGTTACAACTTATGTGTCTTTGCCCTTATAGTTACAGTGTCTTGTTTTGTATTGCCGGGCAATGTCGCTCTTTAGCTAAGCCGAATGCTTTTAGACATTGATATGAAGGAGGTGCTTTTGGTTCTTTGTCTTGTGAATTACCTAGTGATGCATAGAGCCGTCGGTTATTTGAAGGATTTTTTCCGAATTTAGCCACAAATGGGAGATGCAAAATTATCACTATTTATAAACAACATAATTTCCCTAAGTTGATAACAATGGTCAATGAAAAATGGTTCGTGATAAAAAGAGATTTTTTCTACATGAAAGTTTATGTGAAAACTGAAAAGAAAAGCACATACTGTGATTACACTCAGATGAAAAGCTAGTTAAAATTAGAAAATGAACTTCTTTCACATCATAATATCATAAAAATTGAAAATAAATTAAAAGCTTAGATTTAAATTTTTTTTTTGGTAATTGAACATTTAGTGGACTAATCTAGTAGCTACTCAATCCGTTCTTCAAGCTCTTTGTGCATAAGCTGTATCTTGCAAGTTGCTCATCAAGGTTAGACTAGAGCAGAAATTGAGGCTACATTCACAGGCTATTACAGTCACTTGAAAGACTTCTGCCATCAGCTGAGCTTTCCAGCATCATGATGATGGGGTCTCCTTTGGTTTTGTGGTATTTATTTCTGGAGATGGTGGTTGATGGTGGTGGTGGTCATGGTAGCTTTGGTGGTGCTGATGTGTTGGTTCTGTTCTGTGGTGACGAGGTGGTGTGTGCTTCTTAGGAGGTGGCTTTGCATGATGAAGCCGTGGAGAATGATGACTATGGGGGGGCTTTGCTGGATGGTGAGATATTCTGGTACGGTGGTGATGTGCTGGATCTTGGTGGTGATGTGCTGGATCTTGGTGGTGATGAGATAAGGGGGGACTGTGTCTACTGTGTCGTGTTCCATGATATGGATGATAAGGATGGCCATGGTTTTGATGATTATGGTGAGGTGCTGGAGAGTGATGTCCATGGAGTGTTGGTACGTGATGATGGGCTATTGGAGTGTGATGCCTATGATATGCTGGTGCGTGAGCATGATTCCTATGGTATGGGGGAGCATGAGCATGATTCCTATGGTATGGGGGCGCATGAGCATGATTCCTATGGTATGGTGGCTGGTGATGCCTATGGTATGCAGGAGCATGATGCCTATGATTTGCCGGCGGATGTGCGTGATTCCTATGGTATGGTGGTGTATGATGCCTATGATATGCAGGTGCGTGATGCCTATGATATGGCGCATGGTGATGTGTTGTTGGGGGGTGTGCGTGGTATGGTGATCGATGTCCTCTTCTTATGTGATGAGGTGGTGGAACATGGTGCCGATATATAGGTCTCCGGTGATGGTGAATTATTGCATGGCCATGGCTATGATTTCTTCGTCTATGATGATGGTGTCCATGGTGGTGATGTTTTACCGGCTCATCGAAAGGAGGTGTGAAATATGGATGTGGGTGCCATGGATCCCAATGATCCCAATGATGATGAAAATGTCGGCTGTGATGTTCTGAAGAGTGATGTGGGGAGTGATGTCTGTGAATTGGTTCCCAATGATGATGTCTTGAAGAGTGATGTTGGTGTTGACGCCTATGTATTGGGGGTGCCCAATGGTGATGCATTCTCTCATGGTGGTGCCGGTGACGATGATGTGGTCGTGGTAGGAGAAACTTGTGTGGCGGTCTATGCTTATGTGGACGTCGTGGATGAAACTTGTGTGGAATTTTCGGTTTATGTGGGTGTGGCTTAAAATGGTGTGGCAACTTGTGACATGGGTGGCATGGTGGAAGTATGATCCTTGGTGGTAAATGGTACGGTGGGATGGTCTTGTGGTGTGGCATGAAATGTGGTAGCAAGAAGAGTTCATGCGATGGTGGCGGTGACAAGATGAGGTGGTGGTATGGTGGCGGAGCCATTGGCATACTTTCAGGTGGTGGAGGTGGAGGAGGAAGTGGGACTGGCTGTGGGATCGGTGGATGTGGCGGTGGTGCATAGTTAATGTTATCAGCGGCCATAGTGACCGAAGGAAAGGTGAGGAAAACAAAGGCAACTAGTAGTGACACAAGTAGAGATGCCATTGATGATGAGATATGGAAAAAGAGCGGTAAGGTTATAGTTGGTTGGCAAATGTGGATTTCAAACTGTACAGAAACTCAAATCTTTAATCATGATTGGGGCAAAATTAAAGGCATTTTTTTGGGTCAGCAATCTTTGGTGAAGAACCCTCTAAATTAGGGAGATCATTTCCATATAATACTTGAGGTTTCAACTGGATTGTAGTACATTTGAGAGAAATGTAAGCAGTAAATTAGTCACAATCTTTGGAAACATAGATGAAATTTCCATCTTATTAGACGGTAACATTAATTTGACTACCAAATTACCTTCCAACATATGCCGATTAACATGATCTTAGCTTGGGAACCACTAGCAGTTCATTTTTACTTCATTTGTTGGGCGTGAGTTGGAAAATTACCATATTTTACCTCGAACTCAATGGCAACGATAGTAATACCTTTGTTTCTTGTGAAGCAATGAAACGGAGGGAGTAATAAACTAGTAATTTAATGCATTTTAAAAAACTTTAGTTAATTATTGTGTCGTTGGATACTGTTGTGCTCTTTGCTAAGTTAATGTTTTTTGTAATTAAAATAAGCTTCAAAGGAGTATGCTTAAGGTTTCTAAATCTCCATGAAGGTGTGTTAATTGCCAAACAAATGTTGTAGATTAGCAATTAGATTTGTTATGGGCATAGTAAGATGAATACGGAGTACTTATAAGTTATAATCGTTTATGCGCATCATTGTATGGTTTTTCTCGATCCTTTTTAGAAGATGGGGGAAAATACCATTATGATGCAAATGTTTTTGCTTAGCTTGATGGTATTGTCACTTGGTGTTTTTGCTTATGGAGTATTCATGCTCAGTGAAATATGTATGCATGCATCTACATGAAATAAGAAATTAATATTTACTATTTAGGTGAGTTGAATTTTTACTAAGGTGCATCAACTCATCTTCAAACATACTCGTGTGATTACAAATACAATTTGAATTTTATTCCATTCTATTTGGTTCGATTATGATGTTAGTTGTTTTGACTTTTGAATGTAAACTTTCTAATATTTTCATCTTATCAATCTTACATTCTCCCATTCAACCTTAAGAAAAAATACCATTTGTCATTAATTTGAGTCGAGATCTTCTCCATGACTTGTGAGATTTTTTCTCAAATTATTAGCTTTTCAAATTTCGTATTAATATGTAATCAAAATCAACTACGGGGTATAGAACTATAGAAGTTGGGTGTTGAAGATAATGCCCATAGAGTATAAGTTTTTGTAGTACAACTTATGAAGAAAAAAGAAAATAATGATACATATGATAGAATGTAGATCAATCATGAATATACCCATAAGGCGTAACAGAACCGCTACAAATGACAATGTCATTTTAATGATGTAATATAGAACAATATTAAGACCACAACCATCATTGATCATTAGGTTATTCAGTAAACAGTATACCATATTATATTATATTATATTATATTATATTATATTATATTATATTATATTATATAGTTCTGAGATAAAATCTCATTACGCATGACAAAAGTGATTTGTAATGGCCTTCGTTACATATAAAGAACTAGTTTAGTACAATAATCTTTAAAATTAAGTAAGTAATCTTTGTTTTCAACCTTAATGCCTTGAGTACGTTGAACATGTATCTGCACTCTTTCTTCCTGTTTCCTTTATCCTGCACAAGTTACATAACAATAATTACCAACGCAACAATGATAACTAACTTGTACTACTTTCGTTTTTTTATGTACATTTTTTTTTTGAGAGATAATATTTTTATTCGTTGCAACTAAAAAAAACAAACAGGATAGGCAAGAATGAAAATCGATCCTAAGATCCCCTTAAATCAAAAGTGAAGTTTTAACCATTTGAGCCGCCCCTGATTCGTACAAGATTGTATAATGTTATAGTAACGTTGTTAAGTTGTTATTTAATTTGTACTACTATGTTAATACCTAATTGATTGTCTTCGTGTTCATATTGTAACTTGAACCAAGCTACAAATAACTAACATTATGGGCATATGCATGTGACTATGTTCCCTCAGTACATGCTTAGTCAATACAAAATTAAAGATGAAGAAAGAATACATCTAAATGAAATTCAGCTCAAATGATTATACTCAATCAATCAAGGCCTAAATCTAAATTAAATGACATAAGAATACATCTAAAAAAAAAGTAAAGCATTATTAGATCAAATTACTAATAATTACTATGAAAAAGACATAAACATTGTTACCTTGTCAACTAACAAGTCCAAAGATGTAAGTTGTTGAAGTACGTAAAATTTTTATCCTAGGAGTGTGGAGGAGGGGGTGGGTAAAAGATGAAGAAAGGTGGAAGTGGCGACTTGCCGACTGGTTTATTATGTCTACGACGAATTGGTGGTTGTGGCAATGGAGGAAGAGATGGAGGTGGAGGTGTCGGTGACAACTTGTGAGGTGATAATGGAGATTTGGGGGATGGAAAATGTGATCTATGCTTGTGGAATGGTGGTGCAGGAGGTTTTTGACTCAAGTGAGGTGGTGGTGGGATTGGTGGTGAATACGCGTGATGTTGCCGAGGTGGCGGTGATGGTGGTAGTGGTGGTGGTGAGTATTCATTTGAGGGTTTGAGCTCATAATTTTGATGAATATGTATGGAGTTTGCTTTAGACAAGGGGAAGTTAAAAGAGAGTAGAACTAATAGTAAAATGAGTACTACATTAGCAAATGTTTCCATCTTCAATTTGCAAGTTTCATGCAAAAGGGTACAATCTCTTATATATATATAAGATGGGTTAACTAATCTATTCACTTTAATTTATTTATTGTATCACATGACATGATACTCGATTTGATCTACTGTGCTGTTTTGTCCCTAAACATATCATACGCGTATGAATAATTAACTTAAAGAAAAACACCACTACATTATTTATTGTACGCTCAACTTCAAATTAAATGAAATCAAGCTAATGCATAATGGTGGATCCCATAAGTTCATATAAGCTACGGTTTGGTTTATTGAGATTTAATTAGCTCTAATTAGTTTGATCTATCTTATAAGTATGAAGAATTCCTAGTTAATAAACATATCACAATGGTAAAAATGTGAAATTTATAATATTATATAATACAAATAAGTTGTAATATGATGTTTTTAATCTATAATATTACCCCTGTTTCACATTATTGCAATGATTATACATTTTTCCCCTCTTCATTATATCAAATCGTTGCAAATAATATAAAACAGATGTAGTATAATGATATTAGAAACTCGTGTAATATGATATGCCCTATAGGTGATATGATGTTAATATACTATTATACTTCGTATAAGTAATTGTGATATGATGTATTATGTTAGTGATATGATATTAATACACTTTAATCATTGTGATATGTTTAACTAAATACATCACTGTGATTAACCCGACACCCCTCTATAAGTATTGATTAATAAAGTCCAATAAGGTACAAATAAGTCCAATAAGTTAAAATCTTATAACTATAGGAGACATTAATACACTTCTTTGGTGCCCCTAGGAAACATGAAATAGGAAAGAGCATACTAGTCCTTTTCAATTTCGAACCGTAAATCGTTTTCTCAAAAGTTCTTTAAGCTTGTTATCTTTTCTCTTTATAAAAGTTTCAAAAAAGGGCAAAGCAGTCTTTTTCAGCCTCTATGGACCGTTTTTGTGGTCGTTCGAACCCTGACAAGCTGCTCGAGGGGCCTATTTTTAACCACCATGTAAAATTTTCGACAATTTTTTTAAGAAACCCCCCATAAAATTTGAAACACGTGTCTTATATCCTTCATTTTCAGCATCTGGAGGGTAATCTCGGGATTTGACTTGTGTGTCTGAACAGGCTATCGCACACCTATCAAAAGTAAACCAAACGACACTAACTAATGTAGCTAGGGTAGTAAGGATCGAATCCTTAGGGAAGCAGTTAAACTCTATTAGTTCTAAAAAGCTTAAACTGTGTAAAGAGCCTTGGTCGAGAAGTATTGACTAGCTAACTGACTATTGACTAATTACTAACTAATTACTGGAAATGACGAAGAATTAAACCAATAAACTAAGCCTAGGGTCATTCGGGTCACCAAGAACAACTAATGGATTCACTAACAAAGATCGTTCAATCTCACAACTATCATCAAATTAGGGCTCACTAATTCTCTCGAATCTAGACTCCCTCGAAACTCATCTAGCGGCTCTCGCTCATGCCTAGACTAATTCCGCCTTTATTTCAGTGGTCTTATTGTGGTATTTTTACCTCTCGGCATCAAATTCAACATTACCAAAATTACAACTAAATCTGCGCACAATTCAATTGTAAACAAAGAAACCAATAATAGGAAATTGACTACTAATTATGGGATTGAAACAACCTAATTTAATTGTCCATTGATTGATCAAGGTTTCCTAACCCTAGAAATTAGACTACTCACTCATAATTATGAAGATCAAACAAGAATAATTATAAAAACCCTAATTGAATTCATGAAGTAATTAATAACTAAACTAATATCATAAACAAAATTAACTAATTAATTAAACTAGAAAAACTAAAAAGCATAAATTAGACTGAAATAAAGAACAAATCAGAAGAATTACCAAATCAAAAGTGGAGAAACCATTGAAGACTTGAATTAAATTGAATTTCAAAGTTATGAACAAACCCTAATTTCCCTTAAATTAATTTGAGAGAAAAAGTGCTTAAATTCTTCCTCAGAGAGTAATTTAAATTATGAAAAGCATAAGTTGTTTCTGCCTAGAGAACCGTGCTAATGTACCAAGTTGGGCTTCCAAAGCCTAAGTACGAAGGAAATAAAAGAAAAAAAAAAAGTCGGGAAAAATCGTCTGATGCGGGCGCATAGGAGGTTTATGCGCCCGCATCAGACTCCAGAATGCCCTTTCAGCTGAAATCTTGATTAAATGCGCCCGCATGTATTGTTGTGCGCCCGCATATGAACGTCAGAAGCTTTTTATTTTGCTTCCTTTTCTTCTTATTTCTTCATAAATTCTTAAGGCTTGTTTTACACATTCTTGACACGCATTTCCATGCACCTTCATTTTATCCCGTCTAGGCTCTTCCGGCTTCGTTCTGAGCCTCGGTTTTCGTGCCTGAAATTACAAAACATACCAAAACCGAGCATAACAACCGTGGATGATAAAAATCAACTAAAATGCTCTAAAATTGCCGGAAATTAATCAAACTTGACGAGACACTTCAAATTAGCTAAAGAACATCGAATGAGCTAAAATAAAGCCAGATTAACAACTTCTAGGCATAAAATTGACTCGAAGCAAGGGGAAAAACACTATAAAAACCACACATATCAGTGTCCTTCAATTCGTTCTAAGTGACCTTAAGACTCTCGATGATCAACTTTGAGATCTTAAAATTTGTTATCTTCCTGCTTTAAAGAGATTCGAAGAAAAAAGAGGGCACCACCTTATGGTCATTCATAACCCCAATAAGTTGCTTGAGGATCCAATTTTGACCTTAGGGGCACCATGTAATATTTTCGTCAATTGTTGTCCTAGGACCTCTGTAATCTTCGAAAACTATTATACACTGTTTTTGGAGTTCCGGAGTTCCGAGAAAAAAAGTTGTCGAAAATTCTCTAGGGTGCCCGTATGTAAAAAATATGAACCCAGCCCAAGTGATTCAGGGTGAAATGACCATAAGAGGGATGATAACAAGGTTTTAGACGGGGCTTGAAAGAGGCTATTTTTCCCTTCTCCGAAAGAGGCAATAAGAGGGATGATTATAGGTCTTTAGGGGCTGAAACCAGTGTGGTGGTCCATAGCACATGGTAAAAAAAACGGGGCGAAAAAAATGACAGGGCTCGGGACAACCCCTCCGGAGGCCTCATCAAAGGCTATTATCCACTATTTTTTTGTGGTGTTTTAGGGTCCCGAAAAAAAAATTGTTGGAAATTCTCTGGGGTGTACGTATTGTTAAAATATAAACACAATTAAACAAAGCGATTCGAGGTAAAAGGGCCTTATTTATGAGGGATGATAACAAGGTTTTAGATGGGGACTATGAGAGATTGTTTTTCCCTTCTCCGAAAGAGGCTATAAGAGGGATCATTACATGTCTTTAGGGGCCGAAACCGGCCGTGAGGAGTCCTATATATGGAGGTCCATAGCACCTAGTATACAAAATGGGCAAAAAAACGACAGGGCCTAGGATGGCCCTTTCTGACCCCTCAATCAAAGGCTATTATCCACTCTTTTTTTAGGAGCCAGGATCGGGGAAAAAAATTGCAAAAAATTCATCGGGGTGCCCGTATGGTCAAAATATGAATCCAGAGCAAGCGATTTGGGGTGAAAAGGCCATAAAGGGGATGATAACAAGGTTTTAGACGGGGCTCAAAAGCAACTATTTTTCCCTTCTCCGAAAGAGACTATAATAAGGATAATTACAGAGGTATTTCGGGGCCGAAATCGGTCGTGGAAGGTCTTGTTGCCTTCCATAGCAAGTGGTAAAAATACGAGGCAAAAAAAGACGGGGCCTAGGACGACCGCTCCTGAGAACTCAATCAAATGCTATCCACTTTTTCTTAGGGAACGGGGGTCCCATAAAAATAATTGCCGAAAATTCTCTAGGGTGTCTTAATGGTTAAAATATGAACCCAGATCAAGCGATTTTGGGTGAAAACACCCTAAGAGGGATGATAACAAGGCTTTAGATGGGACCCGAAAGAGGTACCTTTTCCCTTCTACGAAAGAGGCCATAAGAGGGATAATTACAAGTTTTTAGGGGCCGAAACTAATCATGGGGATTCCTGTGGTAGTCCATAGCACGTACTGAAAAAACCGGGCAAAAAACCTGTGGGGCCCGGGACTACCCTCTAGAGGCCTCAATCAAAGGTAATTATCCACCTTTTTTTTTTAGGTTTTGGGGTCCAAAAAAAAATTGTTGAAATTTCTCCGGGATGCCTGTATGGTAAAAATATGAACTCAAAGCAAACGATTCAGGGTGAAAAGGCCATAAGAGGGATGAAAACATGGTTTTAGATGGGGCCTAAGAGAATTTTTTCCATTCTTCGGAAGAGGCTATAGGAGAGATGGCTACATAGATCTTTAGAGGCTAAAACCGGTCGTAAAAAGTCTTGTGGTAGTCCATAGCAAGTGGTAAAAATACGGGGAGAAAAAACGACGGGGCCCGAGACGGCCCCTCTAGAGGCATCAATCAAAGGCTATCATCCACTCTTTTTTGGGGAGTCGGAGTTCCGGAAAAAATGCCAAAATTTCTCCAGGGTGCTCCTATGGTAATAATATAAACCTAGACCAAGCAATTCAGGGTGAAAACAATTTAGTCAATCTTGCTTAAGTTGTTTGATAAAATTTCATCACATTAAAATAACGGATAACACGGTAACTCATCTAATCACAAGATATAATAATGTTGAGTCTAGAACTATTTTTACGAGCTATGAGCTATGATATATATATATATTTACATTATTTAGCCTTTTAAGTACGGTTGTACACCAAAAAAAATCGAAAGCTTAAAAAAAAAAAAAGATTTATTATCAACTTTGAAAAAATAAAAAATAAAAAAAAATTGGAGGGAAACCAAAAGCTTAAAAAAAACAGAAATTAAAAAAATAAGCGATGGAAGTCTAAGTTTTCCCGCTATATTTATAAAAAAACACCCTCATTTTTTGACATTTTCATCTTCTTCAACCAAACTTCTCTTTGCTCCAATCAAATCTAATAGTGTTCGAAAAGGAAGGGCTATTTTCGAACAGAAGATCAAATGTTTGGAAGAATACGATCTTCGCCGTCACCTGCGGAATTGTTAGAGTTGGATCGTCCTTCTTCCAAATTTTTTAAGGATGATTCTCTCTCCATTTATGGTATTTTCTTCTTTTTATTTGATAATTCATTCTTGTTATTGATTTGAGCTTTTGGGAGTTTCAATTGATAATTAGTAGTAAACTTTTTGAGGAAAAATCAATTAAACAAAAGTGTTTTATCTCTTTCAATTTGTTCAGCAATTATATTATTTAAGCTGCAATTTGTTATTGTTGCAGAAGCTACGCTTGCGAAGCTCAAACGAGGTTCGCAACATAGTACAGCTTCGGAACATGATGTGAGTCAGACATCCCAAGGTGTTATGGAATGTGAAGCGAACTCTAATTCGTTTGAGGGTTTGCCAAAAGGCGGTAATGGTTTGTGCAGTGGACAGCCTGCTAACGGTTCTTGTCCGGTTGTGATGTCGAGTTCTACACAGGAACAAGGAAGGGGCAGAGAAATTTCGATACTCTATCTGTTTTCTAAGTATGCTGGTGATCGAAAAAATCAAGGCTCGAAAAGTTAGAACAATAGTTGTTCTTCAGTAAATTCTTCTGCTTGCTCGCCTGATTCTCAACTTACAGGCTGTTCGAAACTTCAGTTCTGAATCAGAAAACATTGTTCTCAGAATTATATGTAAAATGGATGTAGAAGGATGTCGAGTTTATGTTCGAATATTTTTTGCAATGTACACTGTTGTTGGCTGTAAGTCTGTAACCCTGTTAGTCGTTAGATAATGCCATGAGTTTCGTTAAATCCCGTGTTTTCTTTTTTGGAGTCTGTTAGTTCTCAGCAGTCAAACATGATTATACATACATATTGTTGCAACAAGGCACTATGGATGTGGAAGAACATGCCTCGATCCTGTCATCATTAATTCAGATACAACTGCAGCTCCAAATTCTTCGAAAACTTGTGATTATATATGTGAAATACACAATGTTACAGAAAATTTTGCCACTGAATTACATTTGAAATATGCGGCAGAATCAAATTAAAACTAAGTGTCAATGAAGCCTCAAAATTGTGCAACACTCTATCAATAGATTATTACATAAAAAGGGTCACAGATCACTCTATCAGCCATGGTGCTTGAGCAGGGGTCCATTGACAGATTTCGCCTTCTTTGAACCAGAGACCTGCAATATGAATGACAGTAAGATAAGAAATGGAAATGATTTCAACTGCATCTATGTCATGTATTCCTTGTTGATTAAATGACTACGATAAAAGCGGGCAAAAGAGCATAGATGCATAGTAATCCTTAATCACAACATGACATTACAAACTAGCAGCACTGCCATGGAAACTCTTCAGTCATTGTAAGAGAGTGAGTGAGTGACGGAGCTTGAATAATTCTCCCTGCTGATGGAGAGTTTTTGTGTGCTCCAACTTATTGAAAGAAACAACCATATTGATACCTCACCAAAAAGCCGTTGGGGACCAAGATGCAACTCATCAATTGGTCAGTAGCCAAACATAGACTAGTTTAAGGCTCTTTCACCAATTTGTTCTTCACATAAATAACTCCAATTTAAGTATAATTGAGCCGTAGATCCTTACCTATTTCACGCTTTCCATTTTCAGGGCTATCACTTCCATGGATCACATTCCTGCAAGTATTAGGCCAATGTTAGGAATAGCATATCTAATATGTAAAGTCCAAAATAGCGCCATAGTTGTGCTTTTTAGATACTATGGCATTAGTGGAGCTCAAAGAAAAGTGACCAACCTTCCCGTTTGAACAGCAAAATCTCCTCTAATAGTTCCAGGTTCAGCTTGAAGAGGATCTGTGGCCCCTATTAGCTTACGTGCTGATGCAACAACTCCAACACCCTCCCAAGCCTAGCCAACAGCAAATTTTGCCTCAAATCTTCTACTTAGATACCACTCTACAAGTAAGTGAAAGGAGACTAGAAAGGTTTATAAATGTTACCATACACACAACGGGACCAGAAGTTATGTATTCGATCACCTTCTGATAAAAGGACTTGGAGCTGAGATCCTTGTAGTGCTCCTGTAAAGATAAGCCATAATAAGAACCAACATGAACACCAGCCATACTTACAATAATCACATCACAAATCTATTCTTCCATTGGTCAGTATCAGTAGTTCTATATCACACAAAGAGCATGTCTAGTATAGAGTCGGAAATGAAATCATTTGAGTGTTTACGTTACCTATTGTTTGATATAAGAGGAAGGCAATGGAGTTGATTCTAAAGGGTAACCATAATCCCTCTTTACCCTTCCCAACTCTTTGGTAACAAAAACCCTGAGTCTTCTGATTTAGTCCCATTCATTACCTTAGTACCAAACAACTAGTAGTGATAAGTGATAACACTCTTCATGTTTGCTTTCATTATACAGTATTTTCTTTTCTAATTCTATACCAAACATCCCCTTAAGGATCTATCCAATCCTAAGTTACATGAGCTCAGCTAAGAGACTCAATCATGGTCTCATGGGAACCTGCACAAGTGTCGAAAACGACCATTTATGAAGATTTTGCCTAAATATAGTTCAAAACGAAGTGTCCAAGTATCATACTACAAGGATTCCCCGAGGTTAATCAAAATCAAAGACTAACATACAATCAATCAATCAAGAAATCCTTGAATCCAGTTGTTTGATAAAATCTTGTCTCAAAGTAATGGGACACAAACTTCCAATCAATTGTCTTAAATTAGGCATAATCATATCACAAAAATCACAATTTCTCAAGAAAAAAACTGCACATCAAATCAAAAAAGTTCATATTTCACTAAAACATTGAAACCACACAATTAAAAATGAATAACACAATTGATTAAAAATTGCAAGAAAAGAACAGACCTCAGCTAACTCTTTAGGGCAATTGTACATCTTCAATCCAATCAACTTAAAACCCTTATTCTCAAATCTAGAAATTATCTCTCCAACCTGAAAAAAAATCAAATTCCATCATTAACCCACTTCACCAAAATTCCAACCCAATAAAACCCACAATTTCTTTCTTTCAATTAAGTCAAAAAAAAAAATTGAAAAAAAAAATAATAAAAAAAAATTAAATGAATGAATTGATTAAAATTACAAACATACAAGACCACGTTGAACTCCATCTGGTTTAACCATAATGTAGCTCTGCTCAACATTCTCCTGCAACACCCAAATAATAAAATAAAATAAAATCAATTAAAGGAAAAAAAAAAGTAAAATTGAAAAAAAAAAATTGAATAAAAATTGAAACTTTAGAAGAATTACAAACCATGGAAGCGACTAAATGAGGAAGAAAGATGTGGGTTTTAAAGGGTTTTTTATGAGGAAGAGAGTGAGAGATGAGAGGGCATTTTGGGGAGAAAAGATGAGATTGTGTGTGAAATGCTGCTAATTTTTGTTGTTGGTGGTGGTGGAATCGCTGATTACGGTGGTTGTTGCGGTGGTGGTGGGTGGTGATGCAGTTGATAGTGGTTACTCCGGTTAGTGTTTCCATTGATGTTCAAGCTCCAATTTTTTTCTCACTAAAAAAATTATGGTGTGTTTGGGTGTAGAGTAATTCGTAAAGATGAGGAATTTTTTTGGGGCTTTGTTTTGTTTTTGTTTTACTATCTTGTTCATGATTCATTTATCCTCACGCCCGTCTTAGAAGAGCCCCGCCGTAAAGGATTTCAACATACGAAAACGCTCTCATTTTTAGATTTTATAATATACTATTGCTGTAAATATATTATAACATCTAAATATTATTATTATAATGATCTTATTTCATTTTTTAAAACATGACCTGTAATTATTTTGCCACGACCCTATATGTATTACTAATTCCCACTTTAACACCATACAATGATGCCATTACAACAATAAATGACAGTAATATTTGATTATTTTGTCCATAATTGAGGATTTGAGGGACGGTAGAAATGTAATTGTATACTTGTATCACTTTAAGAAATTTTAGAATCGTTTTACTTTCAAAGTTCGAAGCATATACTTCAAGTGCACCTTATAAATACGGAGTAGTAGCTGATAAGTATTAATATAAACGACAATGATATGGGTTTTGGATTTTGAATTTCAAGGGATGAATTTGAATCTGTCAAGAGATTTGGTTACTATTCAGTTCAAGTTACATACCACAAACTACTTGATAGTTGATACCATATGATAAATGAATCTATATGTGTATGCCAATGCTCATTATGCATGCTACTCTTGTTGGAAATGTGAGGAACTCTAGTTACACCTATTCACTTAACATTAACAGTTCAAAGGAATCAAAGTTCGCCCGAAATAAGGCATTTGCTTTCGATTTTTTTTCCATCAAAAATTACAAGATTATTCAAAGTGAGCCGCTTTTTCTGTATGATCTCTTCCCTTACTCTACAATAGAATTCAAAGAGCATTAACAAAAAAAAAAATGAATACACAGTCGTCACCCAATTCAGATGCCAACTGCCTGTTCCGTACCCATCCATCTCAAATAAACAGCCACAAATAAGAATGAACATGAGTAAAAGCCACATATCCCTGGAATTCTCGCTCAACATTCACTTTCAAGTTTCAACTATCGCCTGCGAAATGTCCTTCTAAAGAAGTGATATCTTTGTGTTTCCTTCTTCATATCCTTATCTACATGCAGCACCATTGGAAGTTTTAATTCCTAATATATGAATAAAGTCAACTCTGAAGGCGCTAAGTCAGCAGAAAATCAAATGGTACCTTGAAGTCTACCAGCACGATACAAAGCTTCCTCTGCAATTGGTCGCCATTGTTGAGCACATGAATAGTTCATGCCCATGCCAACACTGAGACCTCTTAATAGGTGCACAGTTCGAAGAACAGAAAACAGTTCCTCTGGAAATGCCTTCATAAAAACCAATCAAGAAAACAGCAGTATTTTCAGGTAATATTTGGGGGAATATTAAAAAGAGACAAGGGAAAATTGAAAAAATGTACCTCAACAGAAATCTTTTTAATAGAGGATCCCTCAGAAAAAGGCTGCAGCATCGTTACTCCCTGAGGTAGGTTTGTGTCAAACATCGTTTGTGCTAACTTCAGCATCTCCTCTTGTTCGTTCTCACATTTACACAAGGTTCCAATACCAAGCTCCCTATGCATGGACAAGGCGAGAAAGGAAAAAAGGATAAGAATTGGTGCATGACATTCACAAGAACGGGCTATCCGATTCTTATACTCTGTATATGTAGACAGTATTTTGTTTCATACTTATGAGGATATATAAACCATAACTCGTAAAGATAAATAAATAAGTTCCAAAAAAAAAAAAACTCTTCCTGTATCAACCTATAGCTCTCAATTGCTCGTATAGGATCATTATCAGCCATAGCAATAACTAGATTTGCATAGCCAAGTCTCAAGTTCTCCGGGAGGTCTTTCACTTGTCCATAATCCAGCAATGCAACCTAAGCAGTAATTAAATTCAATTAGCAAGGAAGAATCAACAATCAATTTCAAAGAGCTTAGTTTACATAAGAAAATTTACTACACCTTGTAACTTAAATTAGAAATTTTAGAAGTACTGACCTCGGAATCTTTGCATATTAAAATATTTCCTGGATGAGGATCAGCATGGAAGAAGCCACTCTTCAATATCATCTGTCCATATGACAAAGCTAAGCTTTTCAGGATTTTCCTGCACAAGAGAATGTTAGCACAAATCTACTCGAAAAAAAACCCCCATAAGAAACATCACAGTTTCACAGCAACAAATCTTGAAGTGAAAAACTGCGTTATATTCTCAATGACCAAGGGAGGAAAGAGCAAAAATTAGCGAGGCTAAATACATGCAATAATATCATCCATCAGTAGCCAATTAGAAAGGCACAAAGTAGGAAACGGGTTAAAAGAGAATGCATACTTCTAGATGGAAAAGTGGGCTTACTGCTTTGCTGCAGTTGCAATTCTTCCACTAGGGTTGACACCTCTTTTGGCCATTTCATCACCAAGTTTCAAGATTGGGATCCCATCAATGTACTCCATCACCAATATCCTCCTGATAAAAGAAAATATTTAAATGTTTCATTGCATGGACGTATGGTACAATTCATCCATATGCTAAATAAATTTATATGAATAAGAAGCTGAGCTACACCAGCTGCAGATCAGATATACGCCTAAATACCAAAGCATTTCCATTCAAGATGTATGGAAATACTGGTACGTAAAGTTGTAAACACACTAAAAAGCATGCACACATGTGATCTACCACTTGACCAGACCCTCCACGGACAAGAACTTCATGAGACAAAATTGCAGGCTTTTGCAGCCATCAGTTTCTAAAATATTGGATGCGTGCTTAAAAAAACCTGATATGATTATGACAAGCTGATAACAGAAGTCTGTATATGGGCTATAGCTGCTTAAGCTAACAAACCTAAGATGCTAGACGGTGCAAGAAAAAAAGGTATTGCATCACAGGTTTAGTTCACAAGGAGTAACTTACCTACTGATCATGTCCTTCATGATCCGAGGTACCAGGACAGGGCTCTTCTTGTTATTCTCATACAGGAAATGCCTGATTCTATCCATCGCTGCAGCCTCTCTTGTAAAGTCAAATTCGTATGCGATCTGAAGATATATGAAGAATTTGGTACAGGATCAATATGGACAAACAGATAATTGCTTAATGAGGTACAAAAAGATCAGCCCAGAACCACCAAGTAAGACTGATTATAATTTATTATGGAAATGTTTGTTCTGATTGCAAGAAGTTACCAAGTCCAGTTGTCAATGCACACCAGAACTTAAATTTTGAAGAGCAAACTTTGGAAAGGACTAAGCATATGAGCATATCCCTGAAACATGAAGCTAAAATTCTATGAATACGCCATACAAATAATATAGTTAAACTAGTCTTGTACCATAACTCATCTGTAATTCACTCCTTTACCTAGTTACATGAAAATAAATTTACACAAACATTTATATGTCTTTTCCAGGGATGAAATATAAATTGGCTGTAATTTGACTGCACTTGTACAATTTGGTTAACTGTGAGAGCTCTTAAGGGATGAGCAAGGGTCATCTTCTTTTTCAATTCTCTTCAACAAGATGGAAAAATCTATCTATCAACCATCAAGCTTATGGTTAAAAATCATTCTGAAATTTTTAAATATTATTAGCAGAAACATAATCTTGAAAATCATGCAAAGGTATAAAAGGAATTTAGGTTGAATTTTATTGGATTTAGAGGTAAACAGTTGTAGGAATTTTGATCCTCATGCACAAACATATAAGAAAATGAATTCCATCACGGCTCAAGTTATAATCATAATATTACTGCAAAGTGCAAACTATAACTTTGGTGAGCTTCCTTCACTACCATTAATTAAATCAGTTAATCCCAGCTCTAGGCTTATAGGAAAATAAGAAATAATATGTTTTCACCTGTGTCTCCATTTCCTTTGTCACAGAATAGAGATCAAATTTGATGTCTGTCTTTTGCATGTACAAAGCAAAAGCTTGCAAATTACGAATATCAGTCATCATCAGTTCCTGAACTCCAGGATGTTGGACCTACAAGGTTTTCAGGCATTAGATAATACAAACAACATCACATTTTCTAAAGAGAACATTTAAGCTAAGCTATCTACCTTTACAACAACATCGTCGGGGTTACCCTTTAATCTTGCTCGGTGAACCTGTGTATGAAGAGAACACAAGAAATGCATGAGATCAAGAAATAAAGCTGAAAGAGAGTAAAAAAATATATAAAACAGCATAATCTAAGAATATCCATGAGAGCAAGAAATGGTGCAGTAGACAGAACATTACAACACAGACGACTCATGTACCATCCACTATCCAATACTGCTTTCAACAATCACAACATCCAAAAAAATCCGCAAGCCTTTTATTTCAAGCAGTAAAAAGTAACGTCCATCAAGAATATGAATTTCATATAGAGACTTTATGCATGTTGCAAGCCCTAATTATATCAACTCATCTATGACATTCCTGAATTTCAGTCAGGTCATTGAGCGTAAGAAACTATCAATTGGTTTCATGAGATTTTCAGATATTGCAGAAATCTTAAAAAGGAAAGCAGAAACCTTTTCACTGTTAAACCGCCAACATTCAGTAGGAAGACTTAAAAACAGGATTTAATGAAGAAAGAAGAAGCTCAGCAGTTCAAATGGACAAACCTATAGGAATTTCTCACATAATCACAACTTTCGGCTCAGACAAAGAAGTCCAAATCAAAAGCATTAACATAGTGAACACTTATACTAACAAGGAAGTACCTGAGCAATAGAGGCAGAACCAAGTGGGTTTACATCAAAGCTGTCAAACAATTCACCAATGCTTTTGCCCAACTCTTTCTCTAGTACAAGTTGAACAACTTCATAAGATGTAGGGGCAGCTTGATCACAAAGCGTCACCAGCCGTCGCACCCACGCAGCAGGGGCCAAGTCAGGTTTCCCAACAATTTGGGCAATCTAATTGAAGCCTCGCCACCAAAAGCATTCAGAATTCCAACTTTAGTCATTTGGCAAATATAGAAGCTAAAATCTTTTCTATGGAAAAATCCATAGCAAGGAATGGACACAATCCAATAAATAGAAACCACTATTTAAGTATTTAACTACCAACAGAAATTTATAAAAGTACCAATTTTAAATGACACTAATCAATGCTCCTTCCTTTCCTGATGCTGGTTCACCCCTAAATTAACTACTTTGTGTTCATAAGTTTTCATTCCCACCTGATACCACCCCTCTAAGAGGGAATGGATGGCAATGGAAACATGTGATAATAACACAAACTTGGGGAGAAGATTGCTTTCCCATGGGGACTATAAAGTACCAATAGGGTAGTTCAAGTGGTTAAAGCTTCCTTCCCAGTTCCAAATTCCTAGAATCGATTCTCATTACTCGCCCTGGTGACTTCCAAACACCCCCAAAAAAAGTACTTACCCTGGGTCTCCTTGCTAGATAACTCAAAATCCATTCTCACCACCACAATTTATACCGGCTAACGAACGGACCGTAATTGATATGCAAAACTAATGTTACACCCCAAATGACTAATTATACATGCTAAAAATGATAGATAATTAGGTTGATGGGATACAAAAGCAACTAAGCAACACAGTCTTCAACATAAGTTCTCCGACAACTACAATTAAGCTACTTTGATTCAATTCATGGAAATAACAATATAATTCATTGTTCATAGATAAAATCGAATTAAACCCAATTCAATTCAATTCAATTCAATCAAAATCAAAATCATATATTGAAAAAGTAGAAAACCTTAAGAAAGAAACCACCAAGATCATAACACATGTTGTAAATCTTATCAGCAGCAAGTTCATGTTGTCTTTCCCACATTTGTTCTTGCTTTTTTACATCTTTCTCAAAACTAACTCTTACTTGAAATACCTGCCAAAATCAATACAAAAAACAATACCCAATTACATTATACATAAAACCCATAACTTTAATTCATCATTATACAACTAAAGACTTCAACTTTAAATTTAGAAATAAAAAAAAATTATAAAAACCCAGAAAAATCAGACCTTATAACCAGTGTAAATTTCAGCAGTTCGAGTCCAAAATTGAAATGAACGTTGCCATGGTCTCAATTGAGAGGTCAACTTTTCTCGAAATTCATCTAATTGAGGTACTGGATTAAAAGGCATTATTTTGGGGTTTTTTTTTTTATTTAATTATATTAATTTTATATTTTCAAACTGGTGATTAATTAGATGATAGCCTGATAGTAAAGTGGAGTATATTCAATCTATAATTGGACAAACAAATGTTCATACGATTTTGCAATTTGTGTGAAAATTTCAAAGTTTTAGTATTTAAGAAAATAAAATTAAGAGAAAAAGGAGAATTTTGAAAGTGAGATTGAGTGAGTGAGATTTTGAGTAACAGTACACCAGAAAATCAGAAATATGGGGTACCCAGAATATTGTGGTTACAAGCCACTCCTATAATTTGTAATGGATAGAGAAGGAGGGATGCACCTCAGTTTGTTAAATATTTTTGCTGGTTTCGCTGATTTTGGGATTGGTTTTTATTATCTATCTTCACGACTCCTTAACAATAGAAAGAAAAAAATATATATACAAGATGAAAAACAATTTGCGTTGGGAGTAATCAAAAGTAATGTTAATACATCCACATACACGTATTTCGTATATTGATATATCATGGAACCAAAAAAACACAATTTTCAATACTCTCCCTCTCACTCGTGACAACTTAAGGTCTGTTTACTTCAATTGAATTGAAAATAGCTAAACTGAACTAAACTGAAAGTTTTTTATGAAGGATTAATGATTAGCAAATTAAAAGAAAAACTGAACTGAACTGAACGAAGCTGAACTGATTTTAAGCTAAAGTAAATAGGTCCTTAGTCATCCTAGGATGAATAGATACTTATACTATGAAAATTCAAGTGTGACATGGGCATGACATACTTAAATTGTTGAGCATTAAAAGCATGGGAGTATTGGAAAGAAAGTGTACATAAAAGCATGTCAACTATATATCCAACATATTTCCCATACTACAAAATAATTAAAAATAGTCTCATTCCCAAATGAAAAGGAGAATTTTATTTAATGTCTATTGACTTGGTTTAATTTATCACATGGTGAATCACAATAATCTAATAAGGAGAAATTATTTAAACTACCTACTACAAAATAGGTAGATAGATGTTGAAGACATCCAATTATTCACCTCCAAAAGACTATATTAATACATTGTATTACAATTTTTATTTCAAACCTTGCTTTGTCTTAATAACATTCAATTCCTTTCAGGATCTCGTAGATTGATGCTTCCTTGACCATCAACTTGGTTCCTTGTTTTGAAAACCTTAGTCATTTTCTTACCCATCATCCAATTAATATAAAGTGTAATTCGTTTGAAAGGATTAAGCAACTTGATGATTAAAAATTTGATGACTAGCAAAATAAGCAATGAGCAAAGAATGACAGTTACAATAGCAATCCATGGCTTGACAGTGAACATGGCCGCGAAGAGACCCATCATGAACGTGACAATTGTAGCGTAGAATGCTGCTAGTAGCAAGTTTATGCTGAAGTCCATAATTACTACTGAATTGCGCTTGTTGTTAGTTGCCATAATCTTAAGGAGGCAAACTAATACCATCATTGATAGGCACAATGCCACCACATCCGAGATCATAAAAGCTTGAAATGTTGCCTTTTGTAACATAATTGGAGTCCCTATATCTTCGAATAATCCACCGGGAACTGTGAATGCTGCTGTGAACGTTATAGTTGCTAAGAGAGCCGCTATTATACCCATTGAATTTACATACGTCTTTGTTTGTGTTGTAGGAATCCCCCATACACTTCGAACACCTACCAATTCATGTTTGTTCTTGATACTTTTTTCAACCTGGAACATACATTACACATCACATATTAAGATCACGTATTCATTAATTATTACACTTACAACAAACGTGCACACATATTAGTATCACGTACTCATTACAGGCTCATTATAGCTAGTAATAAAAAGGAAATAAGTAGTAATTACCTTGGAGGGAAGGCATGTTTTTTCAGCGATTAGATCAGCAGGGGTTTTACCAGCTTTGTTCGGAATGTCTAAAAGATCGACCAGCCACTGACGTTCACGTCCCCTTTCGTTATTATCCCAAATGTCAAGGAAACCTTGTACAATGTCAAAGCGATTATCTTTTATTGCCATATGCAACGGTGTGTTACCGTCCTTGTCTCCTTGTTTCAATGCTTCTCTTAATGCTTCGTTTTTGAGTAGGAGATGCACATAGTAATTTGATGGATGTTTTAGCAGCAAGTGCCAAAATGTTTTGTCTTCGGCGTCACAAATTCCTGCTGCTTCAGGGGATAAATCACATAATATTGCTGCTGTAGAAAGGTTTCCGACTTTAAACGCTCTTAATAATGGGGTGAGATGATCTATATCAGGTGAACTGGCTGCTTCCTTATTCGCGGCCACCATTTTATGTATGTCTAATCGCTTGAATTGTTCCATTTCAACTTGAAAAAAAATAAGGATAACCACATTAACTATCATATATATATATATATATATATATGTACAAGAACAAAAATAAAAGACGTGTATATTCAAATTGAAGTAATCCGACCATAAATAATACAAAGTATGGTAACACATTATCTACTTTTGTGAGACTTGTAAATTGTATGTAGCAGATATTGGAAAAAATTATTGATTCTTTTGTAATTAGGTTGGCTAAATTAATTATATTCCGATCCTTAAATTACATACATGTTAATTGTCATTATTAACATATAGAGTTGGTTGTAAAAAATTACCATTGTTATGTCGAGCGATTAGATGAAGTGGCGTCTCCTGTCGTTTGTTAACTACACTAGCTGCCATCCTATGGTGCTCTAACAACTTGAGGGCGAAATCTTTGTTATTTGCTATGACTGCTTGGTGGAGAGGTGTATTGCCATGTTCATTCTTCACCAACCATGGTAGGTCGTAATGATCTCCATACTTGATTGCCTCTTCTTGATTTTTATCTATACATTTCTTGCATATCTCAAGTAAAACTTCTGATAACTTCGATTGACAAAACGACGATGAAACAAAGTCATTGATTGTAGTGGTTTGTAGCAGGGCATTTGGTGAATAATTAATATAAATCTTGGTATCAATAGTATTTTGCATTAGTATATGAACTGGAGTGTTCCCATTTTCGTCGGTTTGAGAAACAAGTGATGAATAGATTTCAAGAATTTCTTCAATAAACCCTACAAAGTCATTATGTATTATGCGACTTTCATTTTTTATGTTCATCAATTTGTGAAGGATATTTTTTGCCATTGAATCTTTTGAGAGTACAAAATCTAATCCCAAGTTGCGCATTTTTTCCCTTAGGAAGGTAATGTCTGCTTTGTCAGCTGAAACTGATTCGTCCTTGGTCATTTTTCTTTGCCGCAACCTCTGCAGTGTTACATGCATGCATGTCAAACAAATTCAACATCTATCTATCTATCTATCTACTATATATATTGTTAATGTTGAAATTGTTGGAATGTAACATATTGTAATACGGTAACATTATATATATATATATATGTTAATAACGTATGCATACATACATATACATACCTGAAATACATTATGTTTTTGAATCAAAGATGCTCCACAAATGCCGTCAATGTTGTTAATGTTGAGTTTGGTAGAAGATTCGAGTAAAACTCGCACCATATTAGTGTCTTTAAATTTAGCAGCAAGGTGTAACGGCGTATTTCCTTTGTTGTCTTGATGGTTTCTCAAGGCAAGTATCTCCTTCCAACAAACCAATCCACTAACGTCTTGGTAAGTAGGCATCTTATTAACAAGAAGATGTAAGATGGACTTGCCTGTGGCATCGCACACCTCTGCTGACTGCGGACAATGAAAAATGAGTAGTTTTATGATACGTGAGTTATATGGTGTGCTCAGCAACGCTGCTCTAAGAAGAGGAGTCATCCCTTTCGAGTCCGGCCAACTTGCTACAATACTTGCTTTCTCTACCAAGAATTTTATCATGTTTGACATATCTTCTCCAGTTTCATGTTTAAACGCTAATCCTGCTCCTCCTTTATTGATTGGGTCCTTTATTCTTGCCACCATTGATTCACTCTCAACTACGTTTAAACATATTTTAATTTAATTAGCACAAAAATTATATATTAAGCTAGTATTATATTGGACATAAGATGATCCAGAGATTAGTCCAGGCCACCTTAATTACGAGTTTAATTATATATATATTATTAATTACCATTTGTACGTATATATATATATATATATATATATATATCTAATGCTATTAAAAAATGAGAGTAGAAGACAAGATTAAGGATAAGCAATAATACTTACAATAGTTAACGTGTTGTTTCATTGCAATATGAAGAGGTGCTTCGTCTGATTTGTTGAGAATGAGAGCGAAGCTAGGATCTTTCTCTAACAAAAATTTAGCAACCTTGATATTATCATGTATGAGTGCAACATGTACAGGAGTGTTACCCTTTACATTCTTCAGCCTCCACGGCCGCCTCTCGTCACCTTCACGTACGTCAACTCCCACGGAGTATTCATAGAGTACTTCCATGATATCCAAATTTCCGACTTCAGCTCCAATATGAAGAGGGGTGTTTCCGTTGGAGGTTTCTTGATCACTAATTAGCTTATAATTGTTTCGAAATTTAGCTAGAGCCTTTGTTATGAACTTAAGTTGCTCATAACGGATTGCTATGTAAATGAGATTCTTTTTTTGACGAGTTTTTCTAAGTAAGTACTCGTCTGTTTGGTTTTCAAGGATTTCAATGGTGCCTCTCATGGCCGCGAAGTAGAGCTCCTTCTCCATCTCTACTATTGTCTCAACATTTTCCATGGCTTAGCTTTATCTAATTTCAATTCACAAACTTTGACTTAGCTTATAGAGTTTTAATTAGTGAGATAATAAGAGTATGTAGTATGTATGCCTTCATTGTTTTGCATACAATATATAGAATCAAATCTTCTAGGGATACAGTAGTTGCAGTAGTCATGAAATTAATATTGCACTACTAATTAACTAGGGAATTAAAAATAAAGACTCCTTCTCCTAACTTCTTAAGTCTGCATTGTTTATCTGAATTATCGATATATAATATATAAGCTACTATTAATGTATTATACAAAATAATAATATGTTCACGTAACCAATTTATATGATAGTGATGTTACATTATTGAACTATTTTGTAGTGGTAATGATAATTGACAAATTCTATAGTGAATTTGGAATTTTGGATCATACCTTAGCCTTAGTATTGCATTAAGGTCATTCTGATCAACCTAATTAGAGGCTGAGTGTGATTAGTGACTAATTAGCAATTGTGGATCTGTATATTATTACAGTCGAAGTGTGATTAGTGAACAATGTTAAATTAAAGGAGTACGTAATACTACATATTGAATTATTGAGCTAGTAGATGAGATGAGTAGGAATAATCGATCTTACACGGTAATTTAAATATTAATAATTAAAACTCCCTTTATTTTATTTTGTTAGTTACGCTTTGACCGAAGAGTATACCGGAAACGTGCATGTTATAAGAGAATAGGAGTGAATGAGTCATGAATGATCCGGTGTAAGATATAGTGAAGCTGTCATGCATGTGCAACCTTCAAAGTCATTTGTTGTTGTTGTTGTTGTCCTTGAGTTGTGTTTTACGGAGACAGTTGACTTTTTGGCTTATACACATTGTGATTTCACACACATTCACCGTATGATGATTTTTAATTTTATGATGTAAGCTTGCTACCTATTATCCATTATAGACTTAGACTTTTTCTTGTGAATAAATAATTATCTATGGATTTTGGCTTTTCATCAACAAATATTGACAATTGGACATCAAAAAAAAAAATAAAAAAAATGACAATGGCATATAGCTAATATTTGTTTCACTGGGCAAATGGACACACCTTATTGGCAAATTATAAATTTATCATTGAGATTAAAATAACAAGATAGATAAATGGTTTAAAGCATTGAAATAATTTATCTTGGAAATAAATAAGTAATCCGTTTTATTAGGACTGAAGTCTCTTTTAAGTTCTAACTCAGTCCAAATAAATATTTATGTACACATTTTTATTTTTATTTTTTTATTTCACAAAAATATTGACTTAAACATCGGAGATAACTCGTGTGAAATATCTCCCAAGACTACTTCACATGCGATACTCTGTAGTCCCAACCATCCTTGAAGGTTGATAGATTCACCTCAACTCATAACTCGTCCTCTAATTCTCCATTAATAATATATATTTTGAAGTTGACCAAATATTTTATTTGTTACAGACGTTAATGTATGAGAATGACATACTCTATCAAAGAGCGTTTGAATTTACTTTTCATGGTGATTGAACACACTTTCTTAATCCAACTAGAAATATGCAAATTATTTGTTTGATTCATTTGAGTGATGCATGAGACGATTGTATTCCCATCGTTGACTTTTTTATTCTACTTTTTTTTTTCTAGTTTGAAGCATTTGAGGAAATATATGTGCAGAGCGCCTTTTTTTTCCGACTTGAAAACTACTTATTCTGACTTGAAAACATAGCTCCTCTGACTTGAATTTAGTCTTAAAGATATGCAATGTGACATGTTAAAAAATTGTGACTTGAAAAATGCCTATTTTGCTTTAAAATGCATGTCATTGACTTGCAAAGATTTTTGTGAAATTATAAATTTGCCCTCATGCATCTGGGCCAGCTCACCTCTGGATATATATTTTCTCAAAATATTTTAACCTATAGCTAGGGTGTACTAATTTTGGTTGAAGTATAGATAGTCTGATTTCTTAGGCACTAGTCGAGATTTATTCACTAGATCTTAAGTACATATCACTTTCTAATAAAAATTATACAAGACGGTCTTAATTATTTGGTAAGACTACTAGATAGTTGAATAAAAAATATATATCGATTAAATTAATAAATCCAATAGTTAAAAGAAAGTCTACAAATAATTGATGATCTCACACTTATATATACGGTTTTATCGAAAACTTGTTACACCTTTTAATTTAATCAGCATCCACGTAGTAGCTAGATATCTTATATATGGATAAGAGTTTTGCATGTTTGTCTTGTTTACATAGCAACATTGATCTCTAATTTGTATTAACATAATATAAAAACAGAATTTTGGATTAAGAAAATATATCTCATGGAAAATATAGCAGAAAATCCTTTAAGGTCAACTAGATACTTAACAAAGTTTAAGGCAAAAGAGAGAAAATAAAACCTATGCATAAGTATGTATCATATCCACCATATCAAGGCTCAAGAGGATAACCATGGTGAATACTAGAGCGACATGATCTAATTTTTTTGTCTAAGATTCTTTTGGTGATTTTTTTGCGCAACCGAGTAACTGGCTCTAAAATGATCGTGGTATAAAAATTGAGAGTAGCATTTCGAATAGGAAGAAGCAACTTAGTCACAATAATTCTGTGGATAAGAAGAGAAGGCAGCGAGCACAGAGCCAACGTGGTGATAGCAATCCATGGTTTGACGGGGTAGAAGGTCGCGTACACACCTGCCATGAATGTCAATAATGTAGCAACAAATGATGCTAAGAGCAATGTTACCGCGAAATCTTGTATCATCACTGATTCGCGTTTGTTGCTAGTAGCCATGATCCAAAGGAGACATATCAAAACCATAGTCGATAAGCACATAGCTATCACGTCTGATATCATAAATACTTGAAAGGCTATACTTTCGATCATAATCGGAGTTCCTACATCTTCGAATAGTCCACCAGGAACTGTAAATGCTGTTGTAAACGTTATTGTTGCCAGAAGAGCAGCTATTACGTTCATAGAGTTCATATAATTTTTCAATTGTGACTTAGGAATGCCCCATGAACTACGAATACCCATCATTCTACTGTCACTCAAAATGCATTTTTCGATCTGAATGTTTGCAAAGTTATATATATATATATATATGTTAATTAGTGCTGATGATATATAACAACTTGCATTATATTCAAACGGCGTACAATGTAATAATACTTACCTTGGTTGGAAGATATGGTAGTTCTGCGATTAAGTCAATGGGGGTTTCACCGGCTTTGTTAGGTACTTCTAGAAGATCCAATAGCCAAGTATTTTTGGGTGAGTCGGTGTTGGTTTCGCTAGCATTGTTTTGTATATTAGTAAGATCCCATAGCCACAAACCCTTGTACAAAGTTTGTCCCCAAATGTCAAGAAAATCTTGTAGTATATCAAAACGTTGACCTTGGATTGCAAGGTGCAATAGTGTATTTCCATAATTGTCTTTTTGGACCAACAATTTTCTTAATGCTTTATTTTTAAGAAGACGATGAACAAAATAATGAGATGGATGTTTTACAAGCAAATGCCAAAATGAGTTGCCATCATTGTCACTCATTTTTGCTGCTTCTGGGGAAATTATGCATAGCAACGCGGCCATAGATATGTTACCGGACACAAAAGCTCTATGTATCGGGGTGAGCCCATCCTGATCAGCCGAAAATACAGCTTCTCCATTTGCTTCTACCATTAACCTTATGTCATTTTCAGCATATGGTTCCATCTCATCTTAATCAACATAAATAATAGCCATCATCACTATCATATATAGCATCATTTGAGATTTTATATGAACAACGCATATAGGGTGACTTAAGTCGAAAGACTTACCATTATGGTACGTAGGAGCTCCAGCGAGTAGATGAAGAGGTTTCTCCTGATAATTGTTGGTTATTCCAGCCGGACTTTGATCGTACTCCAACAATTTCAGCACCAATTCTCTATTTTTGGCTATGACTGCTTCGTGTAGAGGCGTGTTACCATCTTCATTTTGTACCACCCAGGGTACCTTGTTGTGACGCCCTACATTGTTGTTGTTGCTTGCCTCTTGTTGAATTTTGACAATGCACTTGTTACATATTTCTAGCAACTCTGTTAGAAGTTTTGTTCGCCACAATGATAAGAGTTCAACCATGTCAATATTTCTATTGTCACGGCCATTCATAGGTTGAAGATCATCAGAAAAATTATGTGGTATTGTGTGAACATGAATTTTTATATAGTCATTATTTTGAACAAGAGTATGTATAGGAGTGTTCCCTTTTCCATCTCTTTGATGAATAAGTTGCGGAGATGTTCCGAGAAGTTGTTTGATGAATTCTACAAAGTTGTCTTTCATTATATGGCTTTCTTCCTTTATCTCCATTAATATATGAAGGAAATTTCTTCCTTCTGAATCTTGTGAAATTGCGAATTCATTTCCGAGCTTTTCCATCCTCTGCCTTAAGAACTTAATGTTTGGTTTGTGTGCTGCTTCCGACTCTGCCGGTGTCATTCTTCTTTTCCGTAGCATCTATAATATGACACAAACAATAGCAATATATCTTGTTCAAATAAATTAAACACGTACAATAATGATCAATTAAATAAAAATTTCTTAACATGGTACATACCTGAAGCACATTTTGTTGTTCAATCAAAGATGTTGAAGAAATGCCATCACTATTATTGATGCCTAGTTTGGTCTTGGATTCGAGCAAAACTTGCACCATATTGATGTCCAAACTTCTAGCAGCAATATGTAATGCGGTATTTCCTAGATGATTCTGATGATTCCTCAAAGCATATATTTGCTTAATCTTAAGCAAGCTTTTAGCTTCTTGGTAAGTGGGTATCTTGTTTATAAGTAGGTGTAAAATAGAGTTGCCATTAGCATCACACACCTCCGCAGATTGCGGAAAATGTTTGAGTATCAATCTTGTGATTATGATACTCAGATAGTCAGGTTTACTTAATGTTGCTGCTCTATGAAGCGGTGTTGAACCAGTTGCATCAAGCCAACTCGCGACACTACTAGCGTTCTGTACTAGAAATTTTATCAAACTCTTACTTGATCTCTTCTTTTTCTCTTTAGGTGGAGACTTAATCACCAATGCTGCTCCTCCTTCATGAGTTTGCTGTCGTATTCTTGCCATGATTGATTCACTCTCAGCTAGTTTCAATAACACAATTACACAAGTCATGATTCTTACTCATAATATAATCTATGACTTATAGGTTGAAACTCCCTTCATTATTATTATTGTTTTCGACTTATGTTATGGGGTCGAAGATTCATATTTATAGACCGATACTCAATGTACTTTTTAAAACTTTTGATGACAACTGAAGCATTTTAAAATTTTCAATGGTAGCCCGGCCTCAACTTTTGTAAATTCTGATCTAGCTACAATCATGCATGGCATAATCTACAGTTATTTAGTCTAATTGGCAAAATCTAACCTAAAAATATCTTAAATACGGAGTAAGTGTATATATATGTTTAAGGATATATTTGTGTCTACAATTGACCATGATTTTTAAAAGTTTAAGACTTTATAGCTTTATTTTGGGGAAATCAAATATAGTAAAGGGTAGTATAAAGTGTGTAGTATACATTGCTCATTGGGAAAAAAACGTATATGCCCCTATTACATGTTTTTTTTTTTTTTTCATTGTTTATAAAGTATAGGATCATATTTTGATGTAATAATTTTTTATGTTTGAACATGTACATTGAAAATCAAAACGTAATCAATATTTCAATTAAACACAAGGAGTAAATAACAAAAAAAAAAAATAGCCAATGAGCAACTTAATTACCATAGTTATGAACATGCTTGATTGCAAGATGAAGGGGTGTTTCTTTTGAGTTGTTGAGTTCAAAAGCCAAGTCAAGGTCTTCCTCAAGCAAAAATCTAGCAACCTTGACATTGCAATGAAGAAGTGCAACATGAACCGGAGTATTGCCCTTCGAATTCTTCAACATCCATGGCTTCTTTTCATCACTACGAGGATTAATTTTCGCAGAATAATCATATAGTACTCTCATAATCTTTAGCTTTCCCATCTCAGCTGCAACATGAAGAGGGGTGTTCTCATTGGAGCTCTCTTGATCACTAATTAGGTTATAATTATCAGGGAATCTCTCTAATGATGCTTGAATGAACTCTAGTTGCTCATATCGGATTGCTATGTGAATGAGATTCTTTCTTTCTTGGGTTTTTCTAAGTAAAAACTCGTCACTTTGGCCTTCAAGAAACTTTACATTGCCAAACATGGCCGCGACATAGAGCTCCTTCTCCATTATTTCTACTATAACTTCTTCATTATTTTCCATAACTACTTCTTAAGGCTTGTTTGTTTTAGGAGGTTTATGAAGTTATGAGGTAATTACTAATTAGCAACTCATCATTAATTGCTTTGCAAGCTAATTAGTTAGAGTTTTGAATTTTCATCAACAAGTCAACATGTATTCATCTTCAACAACCAAAAATATACAAAAGTATATCAAATGATTAAGCTAAAATTATGCTTGCATTTTAATTACTTTTAATATAAATGGTTGCAAAACTTAAGTATGTATAGTTGGTATTAAGATGATGAAAGTAATAATAATATAATGAGTAGGTACTCCTACTATGGTAGTGGAAACAATCATCCCCTCCCTAAGTCAATTTTGTTCTTGTGTCAACTCCAGCAGCCACCTTAGAGAGTAATTTATTAGGGAGGAAATTAGATTTAAGTGCATGCATGAGGTTAATTATGCTTAATTAGTTTACTCCAAGTTTGATTATTTTTAGGATCCCTCATTATTACAATATTAATCCACTTTGGATGGCGCATTTTGATTTTGTCAACAAAATATGATATGGTGGAGTACTACACATATGAAAGAAGCAAAATAAACTTGACTTATTTGAACCATCGAGGGGCTAAGTCCTGCTTTCCTCAAGGGTCATCGAATCTTCTATCTCACAATTTCGTGTACCATTTATTCAATCGTGTGTCACCGTCTTTTACTAATGGCCATTGTAATCAAAGCAATAGTTGAGCTAACTAAGCTAAGGTGTAAAGTTCTTTACAAATTAAGCTACTAGAGTTATTATAGAACTTTACCCCAAATATAATGTAGAAAAGCCCATGACCAATTTAAATTCCTAATTGTAGACTTTGCTGCTATCTAAGCTAACCATCAAAATCAAGGCTCAAGAGGATAACTCCGGTCAATACGAGGACGACAACACGCTTTAACCTTGTCTACAATACTATTGGCAACCTTTGTGCATAAGCGAGTAGCTGGACCTGAAATGATCTTCATATAGAAGTTGAGTGTAGCGTTTCTAGCAGGGAGAAGCAAACTGGTAACGATAATTCTGTGGATGAGCAGCGAAGGCAAAGAGCATAGAACCAAGGTGGCAATAGCAATCCAAGGCTTGACAGCAGAGAAGGTAGCATACACACCCGACATGAAAGCCAGAAGTGTCGCAACCAATGATGCTAGGAGCAATGTTACCGCGAAGTCCTGTATCATCACTGAGTCGCGTTTGTTGCTAGTGGCCATGATCCAAAGTAGACAGATCAGTACCATTGTTGATAGGCACATAGCTATCACATCTGATATCATAAAGATTTGGAAGGCTATGCTTTGGATCATAATTGGAGTGCCTATATCTTCGAATAGTCCACCAGGAACGGTGAATGCTGATGTGAATGTTATTGTTGCCAAGAGAGCCGCTATCACATTCATGGAGTTCATATAGTTTTGCAATTGTGACTTCGGTATCCCCCATGCACTACGTATACCCATCATTCTACTGTCGCTCAAAATGCTTTTTTCAATCTGAATGTTAAAAAGAAGAAAGTATATGTTAGCTAATATATGCATCGAAACAATACTTGTAGATATTAATTAGTATTTACCTCGGTTGGAAGAGATGACAATTCTGCAATTAGCTCACTGGGGGTTTCGCCAGCTTTGTTAGATATTTCTAAAAGATCCAGTAGCCAAGTATCTGAAGGATTGTTGATTTCACTAGCGTAGTTTGGTATGTTACAAATATCAAAAAGCCACAAACCTTTGTATGATGTGAGTCCCCAAATGTCAAGAAAATCTTGGAGTATGTCAAAACGATGACCTCGAATTGCCAGATGCAACATTGTATTCCCGTCTTTGTCCTTCTCCGCCAGCAAGTCTCTTAATGGTTTAAATTTAAGAAGGCGGTACACAAAATAGTGAGATGGATGCTTGACAAGCTGGTGCCAAAATATATGGCCCTCGTTGTCCCCGACTTTTGCTGCTTCTGGGGAGACAATGCACAGCATTGCAGCTGTTGATATGTTGCCGGCATTAAATGCTCTGTGTATTGGTGTTAGACCTTTTTGGTCAGGCAAAGACACCGCTTCACTATTTGCTTTCACTATGGACTTCAAGTCCTCTCTGACAAATGGCTCCATCTCATCTTTGCCAATGTAAATACAACCATCAGTACAACTATTTGAGATCGTATGTAAAACAACAACAACAACAACAACAATTTCGACTATGACCATTGACCAGTCTTAAATTAAAAAGGGTCTAATCATGTCAATCAAAGTGAAGCAACATATTTGATAAACACAGGGCGGAATAATTAAGTATATGGTTTATTAAGTTGAAAGACTTACCATCATGGTTGATAGGAGTTCCAGCGATCAGATGAAGTGGTGTTTCCTTCTTTTTGTTGGCTAAACCAGCTGATTTATTATCATGCTCTAACAAACTAAGTACTAATCCTCTATTTTTCGCTATAATTGCTTCGTGCAAAGGCGTGTTGCCTTCTGCATAATTCTGCATTAACCATGGCAGCTTGTTGTTGCGACCTCCATTATTGTTTGCATCTTGTTGAGTCTTGACAATGCAGTCTTTACACAACTCTAGTACATCTGACAAAATTTTTGTTCGCCATAATGATGTGAGTTCAGCAGTATCATCGTTGTTCATATGATCGACATCATCATTATCATCACCACTCATATGCTGAGGCTCGTTAATACGAGTGTGTGGTTGTGTGTCTATGCGAATTTTGATGTTATCATTGTTTCGCACGAGTATATGTACAGGAGTATAGCCCTTATTATCCCTTTGGCCAACAAGTTTTGGAAACTTTTCAAGAACTAGTTTGATGAATTCTACAAATTCTTCAACCATTATGTGGCATCCACCCTTTATTTCTAACAATATGTGAAGGAAATTTCTTCCTTTTGAATCTTGCGTCACTGAAAACTCGCTGTCTAACTTCTCCACTTTTTGTTTTAGGAAGTTTATGTTTCCTTTTGCTGCTGCTTCTGTCTCCACCAGTGTCATTTCTCTTTTTCCTAGCATCTGCAGTGTTACAAACACAACACACACTTATAAAAGATGGGACTTGTAAGAAAGCAAGCCGCCCAAAAATCAGATTGTTAGGATCAATTTTTCCATATTTATATAATCAAACTCGTTCACACAATGTATTGCATGCACGTAAATACACAACTTAATTGTAATAATAACATGTTTCGTACCTTAATCACATTTTGTTGTTGAATCAAAGATGTTGCAGATTTGCCTTCTCCATTATTAATGTTTAGTTTGGTATTGGATTCAAGTAAAACTCGCAGCATATTGATGTCTTTAGAACTTGCTGCAACATGTAATGGTGTATTCCCTTTGTTGTCCTGATGATTCCTCAAAGCGTATATTTGTTGAACCTTTAACAAGTTTTTAGCTTCTTGGTAGGTCGGTATCTTGTTTATGAGAAGGTGTAAGATAGACTCGCCATTAGCATCACATATTTCCGCAGATTGTGGGAAATGTTTGAGCATTAATCTTGTGATAGTTAGATTATCAGGCTTGTTGAGTGTTGCTGCTCTATGAAGAGGCGTCCAACCATTCTCATCCGGCCAACTTGCGACATTACTTGCTTTCTTTACCAGAAATTTTATCATACTTGACATGTTTTTTTCTTTGGCAGACGAGTTAACCGCCAATGCTGCTCCTCCCTCATTGATTCGTTGTCTTACGGCCTCCATGATTGATTCGCTCTCAGCTGAGCTCAATTATATTATACAATGCAAGCATACGCACAAGCTAGAAGTTAATACAGTATTCGCCTCCCCTTAATGTTATTAAAAGTCAAAGATGTGCGTTAGTAACATGCACAATTGCACACATGCCACATTACACTAACAAAAAGATGTGCATTAGTAACATGCACACAAGCCGCATTATACTAACAAACAACAACAAAAAGACGAAAGGCGTACATAACATTCCAAACTAGTTTGGATCAAGAACAACCTTAGCTTATAGAGTTGGTACACGTACATAAAATTTCTTTTTCCATTCGATAGTCATTATACATTAATCTATTTGAGCCAGTGTAATAATTTTGGTTCGAGGTGCCTCACACTTTAAAAATCCTTTAGCTAGTGTAAATACGAACGGATCAACAAGAAAGATTCGGTGAATGTTTGGATTCAATAGCATCAATTAGAAGTAGCTAGCTAGCAGAAAAATATACTGATACAATAAAAAAGAGGAGATAGAGCAACGACGTACGTACCATAATTATGAACATGTTTCATTGCAATATGAAGGGGTGCTTCCTTTGATTCATTTGCAATAAAAGCCAAATCAACATCTTTTTCGAGCAAATATCTAGCAACCTTGACATTACAATGATCAAGTGCAACATGAACAGGAGTGTTGCCCTTTGAGTTTTTCAACATCCATGGCTTCACTTCACCTTGGCGGCGTTCAATTTTGGAAGAGTAATCAAAGAGCACAGTCATAACATTCAAGTTTCCCACTTCAGCTGCAATGTGAAGAGGTGTGTTATTATGGGAAATTTCTTGATCACTAATTAGCTGATAATTTCTGGGAAATCTTTCTAATGAGGCTTTTATGAACTCGAGTTGCTCATATCGGATTGCTATGTGGATAACATTCTTCTTTTCTCGAGTTTTTCGTAGTAAAAACTCGTTGGTTTGGCCTTGAATGAAATCTCCATCACCTTTCATCGCGGCAACATAGAGCTCCTTCTCCATTATTATTGGTTCTGCATTTTCCATGGCTTGATCTTGTTTCAAGCCAACTTAAGACTTTGATTTTGAAGGTTTTTTTTTAGGAGGGAAATGAGGCAGTTAGTAGCTCTTGTTCATTGCTTTAATTTTGCAGACAATTAATTATAGACTTTAATTTAAAAGTCCACAATGCATGTTCATCTGATTAATAATAGCTAGTGTACTAATACAACCAACTGTCACATGAAATAATTAAGGTAGACCATATGTATATGTTATTAGTAAATGTTTGATATCAGTAGTTGTTATGAAGTTGTCGTTGGCGAAAGTAATCACAACCAACTTCAACCAATGCAACTAGTAATAGACAATGATTGGAAGATTTATACAAATGATAGGTCCAAATAAGGTCTTGCATAATTTTATGGCTATTATTTCTAGTTCAAAACTTTGAGTAGCTCTTGTATTAAAAATTTCTACCTTCATCACAGCTGATGCATGCGAACATCGTTGACTTTATATAAAATCCATAGTCAACGAACATTTTATAAATTTAAAAAGTACGAAATATGCAAGAGACTAAGATATAATAAATTCATCACTTCAGAGTATATAAAAGGTTAAGTTATCAGATAAAAATAATGTTGGCTTAATAAAAACAAAACCATCAAAATCCAAGACATTTGGACAGTTGGGGTGTCCTGCTTTCTTCATTATCCACTCCTATCTATCTCCAACTATCAAAATAAAAACATACAACTCCAAACATCAAAGAAACAAAACCATATCAAAATTCCCAGAAAATTGAACTCAAATTCAACACATTATGTCTTGTTTATCAAAACCAGTTTCTCTAGTTTCACAAACAACATTACACAAAACTGTTATCAGACATTCTTCATCGTTTTCGATGACCACAACTACCAAAGCTATGGCTAAAGAGCTGTATTTTAATCATGATGGTTTAGTCACTAAAAAACTTCAGGTTTTTATTGATTGTCAAATTTTTATTTTGAACCCAGTTTTTGGTTTTGTGTTCAGGAAACATAATTAACACTGTTTTTTTTTTAGGCAGGGGTGAATTTGGTGGGGGATTTGCTAGGAGTGACATTGGGTCCAAAAGGAAGAAATGTGGTTTTGTCTAACAAATATGGACCTCCCAAAATTGTTAATGATGGTGAGACTGTTCTCAAACAGGTTATCTACTTCTCTATAACTTACCTTATGTTTAAAGAAAATATTTTGCGACGCATCTAGAATTAGTTGTTACATTGTCCCATCATGTCTTATTTGAAAATATCGGTACATAATAGTATAATAAACACCTTTATAGTAGTTGGGTACTCATTTCTATCCATTTAGTTATTTTTTGATTTAAGTTGTGACATAGTGAACTTTTTTCGAAAAGGTGACGAGTTGTCTAGGGAGATATTGTTATGTTATGTTATGTTATGCTTGATTTAATGGAGTACATCACAAGTCATACGGTCATACCTCATAAGCTCATGATCAATAAACTTCAGGGTTCGGACACAATAGTATAATAAAGGCAATGTGGCCTAGCTAATTACAAGCAACTAAAATGTATAGTGGTTAGTTAGAGTTTAATTTCAATGAGCTTTTGGGTTGTTTGTTTGTCATGTTATAGATTGAGTTGGAGGATCCTCTAGAGAATGTTGGGGTAAAGTTGGTAAGACAAGCCGGTGCTAAAACTAATGATCTTGCTGGTGATGGTTCAACGACATCGATAGTTTTAGCTCGTGGACTCATTGATGAAGGTGTAAAGGTAATCATATCTCTATCTAATATGGTCACAACAGCTGAAGTACTAGACTAAGGTCATCCATTAAATGCTTCAAAGTTGCCCCAATTTAGTCATGCTCCTTTAATCCTCACACTAAAGGTGCAACTCTTAGGTCATAACAGCTGGCAGGAATCCAATTCAAATCTCACGTGGAATCGAGAAGACAGCAATAGCCCTGGTTTCTCAGCTAAAATTAATGTCTAGAGAGGTGAACTTACTAATTAATCTCTTGTTTCTCGATGTTTTACCCACATTATATGCGTGTAGATAGATTCTATTACTACTCAAGTGAAAGATGCAAATTGCTGCAGATTGAAGATCATGAAATTGCAGACGTGGCTGCTGTCAGTGCAGGAAATGATTATACAGTAGGCAATATGATTGCTGAAGCACTAGAAAAAGTAGGGAGGAAAGGTGTTGTAAGAACTGAGAAAGGTTCATATACAGAGAATAGATTACAGGTTGTAGAAGGAATGCAGTTTGATAGAGGGTACTTGTCCCCTTATTTTGTTACAGATCGACGAAAAATGACAGTAGAGTATGACAATTGCAAAGTAGGTTTCATTTATCCTCGGCTGTATTTTATCACATCCTCTTCTGAGGAGTAATCAGAGCTTATGAATACTCAACTTGCAGATTCTTTTGGTTGACAAAAAGATCACTCATCCAAAGGAAGTGTTTAAAATGTTGGAAAAGGCAGTTGAAGGAGATTTTCCAATTTTGATAGTTGCAGAAGGAATAGAGCAGGAAGCTCTGGCTCCGATAATAAGGAACAAGCTGAAGGGCGCTCTGAAGGGTGTTGCTATCAAGGCTCCTGCCTTTGGAGAGCGTAAAAGCCATAGTTTGGATGATATAGCTATTCTAACAAGAGGTGGTTAATCAAACCATTAGTTTCTTAGTCTCAAGTTTATTTATTTACATTCAGGAAAGCATCTATAGGCAAAAAGCCTTTTTTTTTTTACAATGGGTTACATTTCATGTTCAATTCATTGTGTAGGAACTGTAATCCGAGATGATATGGGCCTTGATCTAGAAAGGGTTGGAATTGATGTATTAGGAACAGCTACTAAAGTGATCATAACTAACAAATCTACTTTAATCGTTACTGATGGAAGCACAAGGCAAGCTGTTGAGAAGAGAGTTTCTGAAATCAAAGCATATGCTGAGGTAAGGTTTCAAGAACTTTGGCATGTTATAATCTTACTAATACTTGCAAAATCAAGGGCACCGAAACTGAGGAATTTTGAAGAAAAATGAACAAATTTATCCCTGGGATTGTAGGAAATACTTTGTAAGACGTGGTGTGCATTTTCATGGTCTGTTAAAATATGAAGATTTAGCATGTAAAAGGATAGCTAATGTTTTAACAGTTTCCTTTCCTGATGTTTAGCTGTTAATTTTCTATACGTGCTTGGCACTTGGCAGAATGTCGAAGAGAATTTTCAAAGAAAAATTCTGCATGAAAGAATAGCAAGGTTATCTGGGGGTATAGCTATCATTGAGGTAATGCATCACTTTTTTACTGATAAATAAATACAATGTTGTGGAAAGAATGTGAAAAGAAAACAAATTTGCTGCAGGCGGGAGCACAAACACAGATTGAGCTGAAGGATAAACAATTAAGGATTGAAGATGCTTTGAATGCAACTAAGGTATTGTTCATAGAGTATATAGCAATTTGAGGGAGACATTTTATATGATGTAACAGAAATTTTGCAGGCAGCAATTGAAGAAGGCGTCGTAGTTGGAGGTGGATGTAGCCTATTACGACTATCATTAAAAATTGATGAAATCAAAGAGCAGCTTGATAATGAGGAGCAAAAGGTAGTGTAGCATTCTCTTTTTTCTTTCCTTTGCTCATTAATCATCACTGAACTTGACGTGATGACTATAGTTGTTTGATATGATTTATATTACGAATATTACAAATCCTTTTAAAAAGATTTTTTAAGCAGGGCATAGGATATAGCTGAATATAAGTTCTGTACAGATTGGAGCCGAGATTTTCAGACGAGCTTTGGCCTATCCTATACGAAAGATTGCGGAAAATGCTGGTGTTAGTGGCAGCGTGGTTATACAGAAGGTCTTTCTCATTGTTTTGCTGTTTCCTATTCGAAGTGTACAATTTGTCCCCAGTTTTTATTTAAAAACTCTGAAGCTTCTATTGCAGGTTCTTGCCAATGATAATGTGAGATATGGATACAATGCTGCAAGTGATTGCTATCAAGATCTGATGGAAGCTGGGATTATAGATCCTACTAAGGTATACTAAGCTGGGATTATTCTGGTACTTTTGGAATAATAAAACAATAAGTATGCTTAAATGGTAATGCTCCATCTCCTTATTTAAGCAATGTGATAAAACAATAAAAATCAACAATCATGGAAAAGTTGTGCATAATCATTCATAGGAAGGAGATGTGATTGTGTATAAGCGTAGAGCAATGTTACCTGTCTGCAGTATGATCACAAAAGGACTTGCTCATTTTTTCAACGTCCAACATCTGTAGAAACTGTGCACCCTTCTCTACAGTCATGAAAACCTCATCTTAGAGATGTGAACAAACACTCCCTCCTGGAGGCTTTTCTTCCAGATTACCTGTATTTAGTCACAGTAAACACCAATAAAACTCTGCTTTGTCTCAAGACTATACAAAATTGGAACTTTGTTGCTTGTATATGAGATAAATTTACCTCTTTTATTGACATTTCTCTGCACAAACATGAGCAGGTGGTAAGGTGCTGCTTGGAGCATGCGGCATCTGTTGCAAAGACATTTATTACATCTGATGCTGTCGCTGTTGACATTCAAGAAAAAAAATCGTTTCCAAGTAGACCTCCACTGCCAATGCCCATGTCAGGTAATTGTGATTGTAATATATGCAAACACACAAGCAATTACTTCTTCTATAGCAGATACCCTCAACTGCAACCAATCCTAAATAAAAAAAACATGCACATTCTTTTCAATCAGGCGCTGGACCTCTTGGGATGTAAACATGGTTAACATGTAGTCACGATTCAAAAAGCACTTGCGTTGGTTGTGTTCTGATTTGGAGATGACCTTCAATCAAACGGAAATTCTGCTCTGACAATCTGATTTAGGCAGCTATGCTGCTTTTCAAGATCATGATGGCACAGATTGTCCCGAGCACTGATCAGCCTAGAAGAACTAAGCTCAATGGTGGAGACAAACAACTAATCCACTAAAAGATACAAGTGCATTGATGTTTGTACATATTTTGATCTGTGTGCAAACAATAGCATTTTGTTTACAAACTCCAAAGCTTATTAAATCAATGCTTGATACCAAAATCTAGGCCGAGTGAATCATACATACTCATGTAATATGGTAATACAACCATGGCAGAGATTTTCAGAAAAATATTCTTGTATGAGATGGAATTCCACTAATTTATTGTAAATTCGAGATATATTTCTATTATAAAAGAACTTAGCATATTTTATAGAATAATTCTAGTATCACAATAAATTTACTTTATTAGTTATTACAAAGGGCTCATTATTTTTTCTTTAGCTATAATAATAGAACTGGTTTCTTAATAAATCTAGTTTCACCCAAACCATAAACACTCACAACTCATAACAAGTTAGCAACAGCCATAACGTCACAAAAGCTATTGTCATTAAGGATTTGAGTTTAAGCGGCATTTGCGATACAGTCAAGTGAGTCAACAGAGCTGATCAAGTTTAATGCATGGAACACTGACCTTGAAAAGGATCAGTGCACTGCAGGCTGTATACAGTCGGTGTCCCCCCCTCAGTTTCAAAGCTTTTCATTAAAATGCCTAAAACAAGAAGATACATGCAATAAAATCGATAAAAATTTAGTCAAGGTAATCTTATCTAAGAATTGCAAGAGTGTAAAAATGAACCAGCATACAAGTGAAAGACAGGGAATGGATCATATTCCTATGGGTGATGAAAAATTCCAGATAAGCATCTAATCATTCTCCTGGAACAGCATTTCACAGCTAAGTGTTTAAACCATTACAATGATTGGCAAAAGATATCTATTGAGCATTGAGCAAATACAAGGCAGGCAACAGGCCGCTGAAGTAAGACCTGCGACAATCTCAATGACTCTTTTCCTCAGTCATGCCATTGATCCTTACAATCTTTAATGTCTTGCCCCTTTGAGGTAATATACTGCAAGTCAAGATCCATACCAAACTCAAAGATCAATCACACGAGACAGCTTCTGGATTCTATTTAGCAAGAAGTCTCCTTGCTTAATAGTTCCTTGGTAGAGGGCATTCTTAGCATCAGGGCGGTTGGTCTCGAGAACTCCAGCAACCTTGTCGATTTTGCAGTGCAGCTTTCCAGCAGCAATAAAGCGAGACAGCTCCCTGAAAGAAACAATATTATTAATCACAATCTTCTGATTTGCGGCTCAATATTGGTTCCTAGGTGCTTAAGAGTAAAATGAATAAATAATATGTCTAATGATCAAGAGTTTAAAAACACCCAGCCAAACGAGTAGGTTCAAAACTCCTGCTTCACAATTTTTTTTTTTCAAACAAGAAAATAAGGCAAAAGAATCATCTCAGTCCAACAAGATATGAGAGAATCTTCCAAACATGCTTCTCCATAGTTCATAACATCAATTCACTGACGACTGTGACAAGTGTACAAAACTACAAAATTAGAAATGCAAAATCTAATGAAAAAAGATTATTTAAACACCAATATAAAATATAGGATGCACTTGAAAATCAATTATTAAAATCAGCAGGTTATGACAAATTTTCCAACAATATACTACATAAATAAGTATACTCACAGGTCAATGAACTCGACTGTGACACCAAACGCCTTCGCCATTGCCTCGATAGTAACACTCTTGTAAGATTCCAGAAACTGTGAGTAAACAACAGTCCTTACCTCCCTCATGTAATAACGGAAGTGTCTATGCAAATAGCGGTCAAACTTTATTTGTTCTGTCAAGCCAGCTGCATGTACAAAAAGAAATTTGACAACATCTGTTAACTCTGCTAATTAAGTAGTAAAAGACCTTAAAAACTATGCACCATAAAAGAGACAGATTATGGCAGATTAGACTCAAGCGAGTTGATCAGTTGATGGTCAAGAGATGAGATATAAAGAGCATTTTACCAGAAAAAGACATGTAGCAGAATAGAAGACAAATGACACAAACAAGACACAACCGGATAGCAAAAGTCAAATAAAACTACGAATCTTACTCACCAAAAGCTGAGAAAAATGGCTTGTATTGACAATCATACAGAGAATTCAAGAAATCAGACAAATATGGAATCTTCCCTAACACAGTCAATATCTCAGGAGCATCGACCACCTGCCACATAATATGTAACGTCAATCCAATAATTGGTTTAGAAGACACAGTTAAAAACTGGATACAGAAGCATAATTACCTTTTGTTTCAATGAAACTCTATCAAGGGTTATAATACTGGTAAGCACAGTGTAGAAGATAAAGGTGTCATAAGGAAAGAGCTCATATGTTGTAAAAGTTGAGATGGAGTCCAAAAATAAACTAGCTGCTTTCTTGAAATTCCGGGTGGCCATGCAATACAACCCCTCGTACACCTTCAACCGATTCTTTCTTTCCCAATCACCTCCCTCCTCAAACAAACTGCAATCAAGGTATAAAAAAAAAATAGGTAATAGAATTAGAACACTACTAACCAAAAATCAGAATAACAAAAACTGTTGATCTTCCATGCAACAACAATAACATACTTTTTGGCTTTATCAATGCTTTTGGAAATTAGATCAAAGTCCATGTCAAATAGACCAACTTGAAGAGTATAGAACACCAAATCCATTTTCTGCCCAACTGCTACAGTTTTGGTCTCAGTTACCTTGAGCTGTTCCAATGCTTTGTCCTAATTTATTTTAAAAAAAACTCAGGCGTAAGAAAGAAAAACAAAACGCAGTAACAATACAACACACTAAAAACACCACAAAGTATGAATAGGAGTAATTATTGGAAGAGGTATTCACTTTATCACCAATTCTGATGTAGAACAAAGACTTTGCCAAATGAGCTTCTCGAACCTCACTCTCACCCAAGTTTTCTTCAGCATCAGCTATCCTACACACAAAAACCAACAAAAGGTCATAATGTGGTAAATATACTCAATTAAACTACCGATGATACTACATACATGAAGTGAGACCAAGTCACGGGCGAAAAAGTTAATTAACCAAACACTAGGAACATGTAATTCCCAACTTACTCTCCTCAATTAAAAACGCAAATCAACCACTGAATCACTGACCAGCACATATCATCACAATGGTGAATGTGCAGCATCACTATTAATCTATCACGCATTTACCATATACTATCATATCACATATTCAATTATCATCAACAAATTAACCAAGCAGGTTACAACGGGTATTGTAAAACCAGAATGACCAGGAAACTTCTTTTGCCTATATTACTGATCTGAGTCGTCATTTAGTTTGGAAAAACCATTTTATGAGAGATATTTTGAGCAACAATAATCAATAAGGGTAAAGCTTCATATATATTGCAACTTCCAGGGAAAAAAAACCGTATAAAGGTATAAAAGAGCATCTGCACTCGGTTAGCATTAGCTGTAAAAATTCAGGGAAGCATGCTCAAGGAAAGCCTATACAAGAAAGCATGGAACTACAATGGCCCAGGTTGTTAAAAGCAGATTTTCCAGCAGAGTAGGTGGCCCTAATTCTCCATATTTCTCATCTGCCTGGTCCATGATCACCCTAAAAGCAAAAATGAAATTTTGACCACACAAAAAATAGTCCAACTTTTTAATAACCCCTAAAAAATCAATTTATTTTCACATAAGAAAATCATGCTAAATGCTGGAGACATGAAATCTTCCTTCACATGATCCATCAAAATCATCTTTATCATCATCATTGCCGAATAAGAGACAATAACCTAACAAATGAATGTATGTACTAATTTTATTAAATAATTTTACTGAGCACATACAATAAATACTGTGTTTAAGATAATTTAGAAGGCATGGATCCTCAGATGTCTCTTCATGTCCACCTCTAGAGCTTTACCAAACATGATAAAGCTCAGTATTCGGGAATTGGAACGACACCCAAAAGTATCAAACATCATCGGATCATTACTCTTCATCCAAACACTTTGAAAAGTTTTCATCTTTAAAGAAAATTTCAAAAACAGGTTCAAGAATGAGGGTATGAAAAGTAATTTTGACATTAGGTGTTACCATAAAACAGAAGCAAACAAACAACCTATCAGCCATAATCAATACGCTAACTCCAAATGCAGAAAAGAAAAACAACAGGATTCATTTGTATTTCCTCTCTTTGCTCTAATTTTTTCAAAAGGAACAAGTTGCTAACCAAACAATACAATCTTCCTTTATTATCTGTAACAACAATAAGTCCCTCCCAGGTTCTCTCCTTCGCTAATCTATCTTTTAACTAATAGCATAAAATTTGGAAGCTAAATCCTCAAGGTGGAAATAATTGTATGAAAGCAAAAATCTCAAAACTAATTGAACATGAAATGCTGCTTGTCCCCCCCAATAAATAATACAAAGGAGTCAAAATACTACAAAAGCATCACCCTAGGCAGCACCCAACTATAGTTTGGCTAGCAGGTAGCACATCCCTACAAGGCTACAAAAATCAACATTCAAAACAACGTAAAAGACCAAAACTATGTTACAAAATGCTCTTCAAAAGCCACGAACACATTTCTAACTTCTGGACACCAAAAAAATCCACACCTAAACTACATTCCCATCAACACATCAAACAAATGCATAGCTCACTGCTCACTATGAAAGCCCCTTCCACTACGCAAAAAGTAGTCTAGGTCTCCAAAACGAAATAGATGAGGTAACCAAAACAATTGATCACCACACACAATTGATTACGCAGTCTAGCTACCCCTCTGAAAGCTCTCCCAAGATGATCACATAAAGAACTTCCACTTTACGGATACACAAAACTAAGCAATACAGGCTTCATTGCCACTGAAATCCCTAGAATTCTACCAACAATCGCAATTAGTACCTTCCGACGAAAGCAAATCAACATTACATCATTCGAACAATTTGATCCTTCAACATTTAGTATTAACATCATTTACTTGATTAACACTTTCCAAACCACTTTAAATCAAACTCGTTTTAAGAAGCGAGTAAAAAATAACATCAAATAAACTATCTTTTATCAATCAATATCAATTAAGCAGCAAAAAAAAACCCTAATTCACCCAAATCAATCAAAATTCAAAAACAAAAACAACAATGTACAATTCAAAAAAACTCAATTAAAAAAAAAATCATACTTTTCATCAAGCTTCTTAAGTTCATCTTCAATATTCTGACGCATCGAATCAAGCACCGTTTGATCCAACTCCACAACACCAGTACTAGCTAGGGTTTCATAAACCGGCGCCATAACTGAAACCAAACAACATTAATCAAAAACCACAAATTAAACCACCAAAAAAAAAAAAAAATCAAAAAAATTAGGGTTTTAAATCGAAAAAAAACTTACAATTAGATTTAATTGAAGATAAGACTTCATCTTTGAGAGAAACTTTTTCGATGTCTGGAACATCGGAATGTGTGAGAAGGAAGATCTTGTTAGCGAGAATTAGGTGTTCGTTTTGTGAACCTTCTTGACCTTCCATGGCGTCCTTCTTCTTCTTCGAGTTTTTGGTTTTCTCTCTCCTGAATTTTGTGTTGTTTGCTTGCAGAAGGAGGAACTAGTGACGTAATAGTGGAGTTGATTGATGGTTTGAAGGAGGGGAGAACGACGTCGTTTAAAGTAAGGGGGTTCACAGATGAGAGTAGAACGACGTCGTATGTTAGGGTTTGGGCTCATATGTAGTACTGTAATTCGTATATTTTTTTGGGGTGTGTAAATTGATTGGGCTCCAAAGGTGGGCTTTGATGAGAGTTTTGTGAAACAAAATGGTATTTTATCCGAACCAAACAATCCGAGTTATCCGACAGATTTGAAATTGAACTCGAAAAATGTTTGGGCGACTCTTAATAATAGCAACAGATTTACTCGGTATCATATGTTAGGGCGAAAAAGAATTGTGAAAGGATTAGTTTGATGTGTATTGACCAATAAAAATGTAATTATGACAAGGTTACTAACTTTTAGGGTTACTTAATCATTGTCTGAACACTGAACTTAACTCGTTAATTATTTATTACTCAGATAGATAAACGTAGCATTTTGAGAAAATATATTTTTCTCTGCTCTATATTACTCGCAACGTACGACTTTGACATGTACTTTAAAACCAATCATCATATCGATCCCTAAGCCCCATTGTTGGAAAGGCTCGGCTTCAAAACAGTACGTGGAGCTTCCGCCTCATACGGCTCCTCTGGGGATGGAGGAAGATTTTTGAATGTCTAAATGAGCAAATTAATTGAATTACTCTATAATTTTAACACCCATAACTTCTAGAGTACCTCTTTCACGTGTTAAAATAATTTCGATAAATTCATTCATCTAGGCCTTCAAAATCTTTATCTCAAAATGCGTGTCCAAATGGCATGTTGTAATTATTTTAAAGCAATACCAAGAGTTTAAGTCTTTAAGGGAAATTGAAACAACAATTGGTAAACAACACAGTATAATCTAATTTTAGTATCATCATATACGAACAACTATTCTTTACAGTACTGCCAAGTAACTTCGCTAAAACCCTAGAGGTGGTATCCAAAACAGGAGATCTAATCTCGTTTACACCAGTACTTTTGTGGCCATTTTATGCACCCAAAAAATATACTGCTTTTTACAGTGTCAAAATCCAAAATCTCAGGTCAGATTTAAACTCTGATGATTGTTAGTTGGTGGCTGGTGCTAACATCAGCTTGGTCAATAGGGTAGGTCTCCTTCAGGAAGTTCCCAGTTATCATCATCGAAGTCATCAACTTCCTTCGTCGGAGTCTCAGAATTATTCTGATTTGCAACTCTTGGCTGAAAACGTCTGCATATAAACAAGGAGACATGTATCAAAAAATCTTGCAATCACAAGTAAAAGGTAGATCATCAAAAATAAAGACAAATAATAAACAATTAAGCAGTAGAGCAAGGTTGCGCATTTATGAACAAAAGCAAGCATGAAAGCCTCTCAAATCATAGAGAACAGAAGCCAATTTGTACTAGAGATACTACACAAGTACACAACCAATCTGACATAGTTGGACTGTTGGACAAAGATGTATTTGATGGGTTATGAAGTTTACATGGGTTCAGAAATCCAAAATCCAATGTCCGTCAGAATCTAGTAAGTATAATATGAAGCATGGTGGACAGATGGAGTAAATATATGTTGTGTAAAATACAAGAATTTAGACATAGAAGCTGAATCTTGGCTAAGAACAATGAGTTAAGCAGTGTTATACGTCATTAGTAAACCTCAGATTTGCTCAGTTACAGCATAAGCTGCCCAAGCCCATCCTAAGAGGTTGGCTACTTAGCTTTGGTCCAAGGCAAATATTATGGAGAACAAAAGAATGAAAGATGCATTTATCCTTCTATCTTACACTCAATTTTATTCTCAAGCCATATTATTTCATAAGCCAAGTGCAAAACCAAACACAGAGCTAAAACCCCCAAAAGAGACCAGCTTCCATAGTTTTTGCATAGCTAAAGTTCACTCTGATTATCATCGCTTAATAAAAACAAAGTCCTCAACAAATGACAGCACAAAAGGAAATGAAGTTCAACTAAATCCTGAACTTTGCTCCGCATTTTTTAAATAACTCATACTAAGAGTCAACTTTCCAAGTTTAAGACTGAATAGCTCTGCATGTCCTATTGTAACACCATATAACTCTTTGTCAAGCACAGTGCCCAATTAATAACTATAAAGACCTGATTGACACACCCAAAGCCCATCATAAGACGCAATAACTTCTAGCATCTTAGATCCATTTTCGAATCTACCAATAACATAGATAAAGCTCCAGCATATGGCAGGTGTTATGACACGGTTCAAGGCTAATGCAATGTAAATTGATAAATTTCAAAATGCTCACTTGATCATCCGTTCAAGATTGAAGTGAACCGAGAATAAGCGGAAAAGAACAAGGCATGAGTAAAGGCATAATCTTATCAACTATGCATACTTGATTGTTCAATGCACATAACGATATGAATTTTGGTTTTCAAAACAGCTACTAACTCTGGTTTAAAATAAATGCAACAATTAGGGGGTGTGAGCATTAAAAAATTAGTTTCCTGGGTTTATTTCGAACCAGAGTTAGTAAAGATAGGATCCAACTCAAATATCATGAACCACACAACAAAATGACCTTACATTACTTCCATAAATGTGAAACCCTATATACATGCCATTAAAAAGAAAAAGAAAAAAAAAAAAAAAAAAAAAAAAAAAAAAAAAAAAAACAAAACAAGCCATTACATGATATTTGCCATACTGCCACCCTACTCCACGCAAGGACTTCCATTCTATCAAACCTTGTCAATTTCAAATTACTTACACGTGGTCTAAACATGAGATCAAAAAATTGAACCAAAAGTTTACATAAGTTATTTCCAATTAACTAGTGCTTTTTTAACTCCATAAGTTATACATAATCAAAAGTACTATGTGATCATTCCATACAAAACGGAAAAGAAGACACACTCTCAACACTTTCTACTTTCAATTCGTCTCCCCTTTTTCATATCGTACTCTTTACTATTGTGGTGGATGTGCTGCACAGAGTCCGTAACCAACCATGATGCGTGAGGCATTCCCCTGACGGTTAAAAGTGGCTAGAAAGCTAATAACACGATGAGGGGAGACGAATAATTATCCTTTACCACTTTGGTTCGTTTCCTATTTTTCTTGGAGGGGACAATATTAGGCTGGGCAAAGTGGAAAGTGGATGCTGAATTCGTATGCTTGGAAGGTAAGTGAGACAAGTATGTATGGCTTCCCCTTTTTCTACTCATTGTTAGTTAAAAAGTTGATTACATACCTAGCTGAGTAGTTGTGCCTGTTGGGGTTATTTTTATCTTGGTTTTGTCTGATGTCTATGCATTGACAAATGCGACTGG
>PYUH01000221.1:1058546-1076676 GCA_016808085.1 Suaeda aralocaspica
AAAAAAAAAAAAAAAAAAAAAAAAAAAAAAAAAAAAAAAAAAAAACAAGCCAAATTACATGATATTTGCCACATGCCACCCTACTCCCACGCAAAGGACTTCCATTCTATCAAACCTTGTCAATTTCAAGATTACTTACACGTGGGTCTAAACATGAGATCAAAAAATTGAACCAAAAGTTATACATAAGTTATTTCCAATTAACTAGTGCTTTTTTAACTCCATAAGTTATACATAATCAAAAGTACTATGTGATCATTCCATACAAAAGCGGAAAAGAAGACACACTCATCAACACTTTCTACTTTCAATTCGTCTCCCCTTTTTCATATCGTACTCTTTACTATTGTGGTGGATGTGCTGCACAGAGTCCGTAACCAACCATGATGCGTGAGGCATTCCCCTGACGGTTAAAAGTGGCTAGAAAGCTAATAACACGATGATGGGAGACGAATAATTATCCTTTACCACTTTGGTTCGTTTCCTATTTTTCTTGGAGGGACGAATAATTAGGCTGGGCAAAGTGGAAAGTGGATGCTGAATTCGTATGCTTGGAAGGTAAGGTGAGACAAGTATGTATGGCTTCCCCTTTTCTACTCATTGTTAGTTAAAAAGTTGATTACATACCTAGCTGAGTAGTTGTGCCTGTTGGGGTTATTTTTATCTTGGTTTTGTCTATGCTATGCATTGACAAATCGGCATGAGAACAATTTTCGACAACATAGTGTGTTTAGCATATGTGTAGTGTTTGGTATAAGTGGTTGGCAGGTCCCGTGCTTGTGCATTGAACCTTTCACTAGCCGACCTCATTGACTGCTACCTCATCAACGAAAGCAACAATGCCAACAAAAAAATCACTAATTCACTCCCATATATCAATATAAATTGTTTATCATCTTACAATACAACGCCGGATCAATAATTTAACTCCGTGTCACAAAAACTTTCACTGCCCAAATTTACAAGTACGGATTCCCCTTTGCCCAAATTCCTTTGAATTGGTAATTGTCTCCTTCATCTTCTCATACCACCCTCCAAAACAACTTCGGATTCAATTCATGAGTTTCATCCATGACAAACAACAAACAACAAACAACAAATTCTCAAGTATACTGCACTCCCAAACATAAAACTTCTCTATTTCATTTCATCAACACCCCTATCATAAGCTACCAAAGGTCAAAGCTTTACACCATGTGTTTCATCCATGACAAACAACAATTTCTCAAGCATTATTCACTCCCAAACATAAATCAACATCATTTTATTTCATCAACATTGCATAAACTATCAAAGATCATAACTTTAAACCACAAATACAAATTCCAACAAAATTACCAAAACACCATAAAATCAAAAACTCCAAATTTCACCAATTTAAACAACAATCCAAAACCCAAAAAACAAAACCATAAAAAAATTCCAAAAAAAAAAAAAATCAAACCTTTTGCGATTCTTCCTAGCAGCATCACGAGTTATACGCTTCTTCTTCTCCTGGGAATTCTCAAACCATCTTCTTCTCCTACACTCTTGAATTACACCAGCTTTCATCACTTCTCTTTTAAACCTGTTTAACAACCTATCTTCTGATTCATTCTCTTCAACTACCACCTGCACATTGTAAGTAGCCATTGAAGTAATGAACAATTTGTTTCGATTAATTGGGTTTTCTGGGGTTTTGAGGGAGATTGAAGGCAATTTTAGAGGGTTTGAGAAGTGGGGTTTTAAGGAAAATGGGAAATTGGGTTTTGGGGTTTGAGTTGTGGGGAATAATGAGAAGAAGTTTGAGGTTGATGATGTTATTGCCATGGTTGATTAGTGCAGAAGTAAGAAGTTTGTTGTTGTTGAAAATGGAGATTATTATGATTGGTTTTATTTGTTGTAGTAGTTTGTAGAAGTGCGTTTTTGTGAGGGTGTTTTGTTTTTGGGGTTTTGGGTTTAAGGAGATGATGACCTACTTCAAGTGAGTTGTTGTTTGGTGGGATAAAGAGGCAGGGATATGGATGAGGGAAAAGTAATGTTTGTGTTTGATAGTTGGGGACTAGATGAGCTGTGAGCGATGATAGGAATTAGATAAAGTATTGTAATTTATACTTCGAAATCTATATATAAAGGGATGGTATACTGACATAAGGATTAAGGATAGAAATTAAAAAATATTTATTACATAATTACCTTAATGAATGAAAAATGTTGAATAAAACAATACCTATTACTTTATAAAAAGAGTTGAATAAAACAAAAAGAGTTTACAAAGATAATTTAGTAGTTTTAGCAACCATTTTAATCTTATTATACATATTATTTATATATCAAACATGAAATTATAATTATTTAATTCTTTCCCACCCACCAATTCCATATTATTCTTTATCCCATCTTTCATACCAAACGTCTTGTAAATAATTCAAAACAACTAGAGTGTTCCAAATACTTCAAGTTTTTTTTATCGCATTTGAAATGACAAACGTGTGCATTTCCCTATTAAAACCATTGAACTAAACTTTTTAGCATGAATGTCATTCTAAGACTAAATCTTGTGGATTCATCGGACAGTCGGGTACCCGTATATATTTTTTAAAAAATAGCTCTGTCGTCTTTATTATACTTTCTTACTTTTTCTATTATATAAACGCTATTTGAATCTTCAAAACTGGATTGTAAGATGATATTATGGAGCTCTACTGCTCCAAAATTTATCTTTCTTTGCTAATTAGGTACGGAGTATTTTTGAATGTTATGATATTTCAAAATAAGATTTATAAATCATTTGTATTTTTTAAATACCTATAAATTGTATATTTAATTACTTGAGTATATTATAATTATAATTAATTTTTAAAAAGATATACTCCCTCAGTTTTTTTTACTTGCTACATTAAACCAAAAACTGTGAGAGCTTTTTTGGTCCGATGTAGCAAGTAAAAAAAGACCCAAAGAGTATTAAAATATATAATACAATCTTCCTAAAGAATGCTCTCGATGAGTTAGATAGGCATTAAATAATTTCTTAAAATGGTATTCATTTGGGAATTTAAGTTAAAATCATGCATGTTCACGATGTAATTAATGATTGTTTGAAATTATTATTTTCACTTTTAGTATGCTTATCCAACGCCCCTAGGACACTTGTTAGCTTCTGCCTATATAACTAGATGTTGAGCTCGAGTGATGCGCCGTGTGTACAGTTTTAGTACAAGTGTAAAAATTAATTGTACATAAAAACATGATTTGATCCTACCTCTATTAATTCATTGCTTGTCATTTATTTAGTTATTGCAATAAAAGAGACATATAACATGTCATAGCTTAACGGTTAACTTTGAGATGAACTTAATCTTTTAACAACGCAATGAAGAAGAAAAAAACAAACATACATTTACAATTTTTTTAAGATTTAACTAAATACTATAGCTGATAGGCTAATAATAATAACTTCAAACACAGTAATTAAAAAAAGAAAAAAAACTTGGTGAGGGAATGAAGTAAACATCCACAACTAAGAGTTAAATTAATCTACTACTCCTTGAACTACTCCTTATGAATTAACTTGATCTACAACACATCAGTTATAGGTCCATCAATGTGTATGTCAATGAGATCTTAATCTATAAGATATAATAAACAACTAAAAAAATTACGTAATATAATCAACAATGAAATTTAGCATTATAAGTAGCTCACTCTACCAATGAGTTAATTTTTCCACCCAGCCAGGGTATTGGTTGCAACTATGCCTAACTGTACAGTATAGCCTAATCAAAATCAAACCCAATTAACCAAGAAATAAACTGTTTGATCCAGGGATTCTAATAGATCCCTTCGACAGATTAGACGGAAGTCCGATGCTTTTCTTTTGCACATTACTTTCAGCAGAGTGCAAAGCTCTTGATGCTTGGAACGACATTTCCGCATGAAGCTGAAGACATGCCATGGCCATCTACACAACAATAAGCATAAGCACTATCAGAACATGTTTATAAAATTGTGTCATATCTTTCACCAATACAGAGCAAAATTCACGAATGTAACTAACCGTTGAACACTCTCGATCAATGTCTGATTCAGCAATGTGAAGTGCCCATGTCCGAACCCATTCAAGTCCTCTAGAAACTTCTTCATTTCCTTCCATCAGGGCAGATGCAATAAATGTGGGGTGAAGTGCTGTGAGACAGCATGATGCAGCAAAGAGGGCTGATCTTCTAACATATGCTTCCTTGTGGTGGCATACCTCCCTACATGTAAGATAACCCATACTTCATCATTAATCACCCATAAACAACCCCATGACAACAACGAAAACAAAAACAGAAAAGAGGAACTTCAATGCAGGGTGATATATATTTTATGCAGATATGGCATAGATAATAAATAAATAATTAAAAAAAAAAAAAAAAACTTCCTTCAAGATTCTACCTTTTCTTGTAAGAGCCTGGAAGCGTGCTTAATGAGTCAATGGAGTTAAGCTCTCTATTTTGCATTTTCAACATGATTTACAGAAAAAGGATATTTAGTACCTTGTGCTTAGAAGTTCCAATAATGGAGGAGTCAAAGCTGAAGCTTCTGGATGCAGAGCAGTGCATTTGATACAGACTCCGAGCATATAAATAAGTTTTCCCAAAACAAGGAAGTCCCTTCCAAGTAAGTCAACTCCATGACTTTTCTTGTCAAAACCTTGCATAGCAGGAAGCATAAATGCCGCTGCATAAAGGGGAAACTTATTCTGGGACCAATCAATCTCAGTAGCCCGCAAATTCGCAGGACTATTACCCCATCGTCGTGTTTTTCCATTGATTTCACCACGTTTTGAAGGAAGTTCTCTTTCAAAGCGGTTAGTCAAATTCAAAGGAGACATAGGAAGTGTTTCGTGAACCGCTTTCCAGGATCCAGCTCCAGGTGGACCCCCTTTGCTACTTGGCAAGAACCAGGGTTGAGGTTCAGATAAAGATGATATCAATGGTCTTGACTGTTTTTTCCGGACAATGGTTTTAGCATTAGCTAGCTCCTGGGCTGCCTCTGTCATGACATCAAGAATCATGATGCGTTGGCTCACATCAAGATGAGGAGAATATAAAAGTTTGTTTATAGAATTTAAAGACTCAAAGGGGCACATCACAAGCAATGCAACCAGTGCTCTCTGCCTTTTATCTTCAGCAGAATCTTCCTCTCCTTCGACTGATGCATCAGCACACCGGACTTGTATGAGTGTTCTTATTAAATCACTGGCTACATGCCGCAGTTCATCGGATGATGCTCGCACAAGTTTTTCAGCAACGTCAAGAGCACTTTCCACCTGCATAAGAAATGAGCCATAACTATCTATACAAATTCCCATGTCGTGTCAACATCCAAATGAGGTTATTTCTTTTTCGTCTTCGATTTGCAGGAAGCTTAACACTTTTTTCAACTATTATAACTAATGCAATTGTGCAAAACGAAAGTAAGAAGATCCATGACCAGTAACAGCATGACATTTACTTTATTCAACAAATTACTGCACCAAAATAAAAGTTAATACAAGTCCAAGAATTGAAAATTTTAACCTCTACTGTGTATTAGCCAAAGATTGGTTATAACACAATCTAAAATATGTGATTTATTAATTATAAAGATCTATGGGTCCTCCATATGCAAGTTCTAGAGATCAACATGCACACTACCTTATTAGATCAGTCAAGTTTTAAATGAGGTGAAATATAACAAAGCTTACTCCATCAATGTCATCAGGCTTTCGAAGGGCCCCAGCAACATCCACCAACTGAGAGATCCTCTTTTTAAGATCAGTGTCATCATCAGTCAAGTCATATGGCTGTAAAGATGAATCACTTGAGGCTTCAGAATCTTCACTTGAGTTATCATCTACCTCTTCATCAGAGAGAACTTCATCATTCAATGATGCTGGATCAACAATTTCATCAGGATCGACCAACTTATGCCCAAAAGGCTTCTTTTTTATGAGCTTCAACTTGCTTCTTCTCTCCTGCATATCTCCTTGGTTTAGTTCTTCCGTTTGCACAATATTATCACATATTTCTAAATTCTCCAGTTTTTTAGTGGTTTTATTCAATGTAGCCGGAGCACTGTTTGAGGAGGCCATTCCAAATTCCCAATCTATCTTTTCTTCTCTGCAACCATCTTCAAGGTAAAGAGGATTTTTAGGGTCAACTATCTTAGAAAATACAAGGGCGATATTGCTAGCCATTCTTCTGACCAAGTCATCAGGGTTCTCCAGTCTACCTGTCAAGATAGAAAACACACTCACACTCGATGGTAATTTTTAGGTAATAAGTTGCAAGAAAATTATGAAAAGGCTCAGGATTGTACAGCTAACTCCTTCAAGAATTGAGCGCATAACATCCTTGGTTGAGTCTAGCTCTTCCTTTGACATGTTCTCCAGCAAAAGACCTACTACAGCTGTTATGTCTACAGCTTAGGTTAAGGTGAAACGTAATCCACAACACAATATATTGAAACCAATAGCAGTAACATTCAGTCATTACCTTTTTGGTGCATTAATACATGTTATAAGGAATCGACATATAATAATTTAATAATTCAGAAACAGTCAGTTGACTCAGTTTCAAAGTTTCTCAACCCCTCAAATGAACTTATTAACACTATTTTTTTTTTGGGGTGTGTGTGTGTGGGGGGGAGGGGGGAGTAGCTCGATTTTTTTTTTTTCAAAAAGGATACATAGTTGTTGCTCCAATGAAGTTGATTGCACAAATTCCCGTTTGGACCACACTTGAACGGTACGTTGGACAGTTTCCAGCAGAGCAGCATTGTTTTCACCTTTTTTCAATTTGCCATCATCAAAAGGGCAACCAAAAATGGCAAACTGAAGTATCCATCTCAAGCAACAGAGAGGAAATACTTTCACGAGTAAAAATTTCTCAACAAATATGACCCTGAGGTGGAAACAGATAACCCGATTAGTGTGCATAAAAAACTATTCAGGGAATCAGGAAAATATGCATCATATTCCATAAGCCCATTCTACGTAAGATTTTAAAGATCAGACTCAGATAGTCCGACATTCCAGTTTATTGGTTTAAAATGAAACACAGGAGTTCATACATATCTGAAAAAGTGAAAAGATCTGACTACTGCACATCAGGTGGAATGAAGAGTTTAAGTAACATTAGTTCATCAAATCCTGTGCCAGAGCAGAGCAACCACTTTGAAGAAAAGCATCAAGCATTTGCCTAACCCAACTAAAGTAAGCAGGTCAGACAGAAAAATATAAACCAGCAAGGAAAATGAGATAGCACAAATTATCAAACCTACTTTTGATATAATCCCCGCACTCCCTTGTCTTAGCCCCAAATCAAATAAGGCAAAACTGGCCCCTTGCCAACATATTCATCAAAGCAGTGCCTAAGTTCTTGAGCAAATACTGAACGAGAGTAAGACAAAGGAAATGAAGGATGGAGGGAGGATTTAGCAGAAATATCAGAGACAAATACCTGACTGTTGTTTGATGTTGAAATGACCGATGAAACAAAATCCACAGTGTCCAATATGCTTCGGTGTCATTTACATATTCAGCTATTAACTGATGCAAAATCTGCTCACTCATTTTTTCAACGGCATATACATCTTTAATAAATTCCATCATCAACAACCAGAACTGAAAACTGGGATCTGACTCAAAAGTGTTCTCAGTAATTGTATCCTTGTGGGACAATAAAAAGCTTTGAACACGTCTATGGATTCGAGGGACAACCTCATTTACAAGCAGACCTGCAGTTAACATTTCAAATCAGAAAGAAGCTTTTCAACTCATGTAGCACTTTCCCAGCACATCTAGCATTAAACTTCTCGAAATTTGAATTCACATAAATCATATAGCAAAACTTTTGCCACAAATTTTATCATTACTTATGATCCCAAATAAGGGGATGAATAAAAAAATTAATCCAATTTAAGAATTGATGACTTTTGTCAAGAAGAATTCCACTCACCAGCTGATCCACGTCGACAAATACGTGCAAACATATCTGCAACAAACTGGAAGGTACCATCCAAATCAGTGCCACGGAATATGACTTCTTTACCATGTAATGTCCAGCTTTTTTTTTCTGCCCCATCCAGAAGCTGTACGGTGATGCTCTTGAAAAATATACTGAAAACCTTTGTTAGGAATAAACAAAAATAATAATTACCCAGCTTAACACATTAATACAAACATATGCTCAGCAAATAGTTTTCCTTTATAATTGGATGGCAGATAAAAAAACCAAAGTTGATTTGAAGTTTGAACCAAGTTACTAATCTATTGTATTTAGAAACATGTATAATCTCTTTTTTCAGAGACCTAACACCAAGTTTGATAGAGGACAGAAGCATGCATTTTAATTGAATAATTGAATATGAAAGGATACTGAGATGAAAGAGATTTCGGGGCCCCTGGCCGTGCTTTGTCAGGGATAGATGCAACAAGCTGTGCCACTCTAGACACAGTCAACTTTACTAAAGACTCAGAGCTACTTTCTGGTTCATGGTAAGCACTAAGTTCCCTAGCTAGCTGAAGAGCACCTTCATTTTCTAACAGAACGAGTTCAACTAATCTGTAAACATTGGAGAAAAAAACGTTAGGTAAACACATAAACTTGACTTACAGACCAATTTCTCATCACAATTCAGTTAGAGCATGACAGATTTAGGTGAAAAAAACATATACTCTTATCTAGCAAGAAAGAAACTAAAATTTGACTTTACACATTGTTAATAACCTTTCAGCATTTAACCTTGCAGCATTAGAACTGTGATCGAGAAAAGGAATCAAGGCTTGAACAACCTCAACAATGAGACCTTTTACAAAGAATACTTCATATACCAACTTCCTTGCAGTCAAAGGGAAACAAGGTAGCCAATTGGAAGCAACATCTGCATACAGTCAAAGAAAAAAGTGATCAAATTATGATTGAGAAAGCAGATGACCGTTTCAAACAAGTCAAGCTTCGCCAAATCACAGCATTCACAAGTTTTAGAAAATATACCATGAATCAAAAACCGAGCTAATGTAGGAAAAGCTACTCCTTTATAAAAGCATTCCCACAGCTGATCCCTACTCTCACTCGTACACGCTACATCTGCTTGACTGAGCTGAAAAAATCAACCCGAATAGAATCATCATCCAATAACCAAGCATGTCGAATTGACAAAAGTTAAAGAGTTCTACTACTGTAATCCCTATAACCCCACAATTTTGAAAGTTGGAACTCTGATATCTATTAATGCAGCTTTCTCACTGGCATTGATAAGTTGAGAAACAACGAAATCGAAAGATTAGCATACATTTGTGCAAGGTAAGACTTATGAGTCATTAAAGCCTACATTACTCATCTCAATTCAACCAACAAGTATCAATTATAAAACATTTACAGCATATTGTTTCATGAATGCATAAACAATATTATTAACTGTTCTTCAAATAGATATTATTTAAACAAAAAGAACAAAACTTTACAACTAATTGAGAACATAACTACTTAGTAATAGTTACCTGATCCCTGTATTTCTCTGACACAACTCCTGCAAATTCAATGTACATAAAAAACACAATTATCAGCAAAACCCTTGTTTTCAATTTCAATTCAATGCTCAAATTAATCAACAAAAATGAAAAATAGAAAATAAAAAAATTAAAACTAAGACATTAAAATTGCCCATAATTAACACATATAAATTCTTGAGTTTTTTCAAGTTGAAATTCTTCAAATTAACAAATTCTAATACAAAACTAAAGATTATGGGTGTCTCAAAAAGTAACCAAAATCATCAATGAAACATCAAAAATAATTAATGGAATTAATTTCAGAAAAAAATTAAAAAAAAAAAAAATCACCTTGAAGGGAAGAAGAGTCAATAGGAAAAATAAGGGAAGCGAAGGAGTGAAGAGCTAAAACGACGTCGTCGACGAATTTGGCATTGGTGATGGTTGAAATGGTGTTGGAGATTTTTTCCAGAAGTTGGGTTTCAACCTCATTCTTCTTCTTCGAGAGTATTTCGTCTTTCGCCATCATTTATTGCTTTTTCTGATGCTTCGGCCTTTCTTTTATTCAGCTATACTGTAATTAGCAAGTAATAACCATGTCTTGTTGATCTACTCCTTGCTATACCTACTAGTCTGCAGCGCGATTACCTTCAAAGTAAAGATAGATGAGTCCGGCTTTTTAAGTTGTACCTCGTACTGATTTTCTACGGTGGTTAATTAAGTGAACACAATCTTTATAATAAAGAGTCTCATTCTACTATAACAATTTTGACGATAAAGTAATACATAGCCAATTGTGAACTGCGATGTGACTATGCAAGTTTAGTTTCATTAAAACCAAACAAAAAAACAACTAGTCAACCTTATCGGAAACAGCATGCTTTTGTAAACATACAATAATTAAAGGAAATCACTTCCTGGTTTTGTTTCAATTTGCAAAAACAAATTACTGGAAATAATAAACGGTAACAAACAAGCCCTTAATAAATGAGACGTGTTGATTTTGTGTCAGATTGACCCTTCACCCTAAGTACCTAACATGATCCATGTAATATATGATTATTGTTGTGTCAAGCAACTTTAACATAACATGTGAAATCTAAATCAATCAAAACCCGATAACATGATCCATGTAATATATGATTATTGTTGTGTCAAGCAACTTTAACATAACATGTGAAATCTAAATCAATCAAAACCCGATAACATGATCCATGTAATATATGATTATTGTTGTGTCAAGCAACTTTAACATAACATGTGAAATCTAAATCAATCAAAACCCGATAACATGATCCATGTAATATATGATTATTGTTGTGTCAAGCAACTTTAACATAACATGTGAAATCTAAATCAATCAAAACCCGATAACATGATCCATGTAATATATGATTATTGTTGTGTCAAGCAACTTTAACATAACATGTGAAATCTAAATCAATCAAAACCCGATAACATGATCCATGTAATATATGATTATTGTTGTGTCAAGCAACTTTAACATAACATGTGAAATCTAAATCAATCAAAACCCGATAACATGATCCATGTAATATATGATTATTGTTGTGTCAAGCAACTTTAACATAACATGTGAAATCTAAATCAATCAAAACCCGATAACATGATCCATGTAATATATGATTATTGTTGTGTCAAGCAACTTTAACATAACATGTGAAATCTAAATCAATCAAAACCCGATAACATGATCCATGTAATATATGATTATTGTTGTGTCAAGCAACTTTAACATAACATGTGAAATCTAAATCAATCAAAACCCGATAACATGATCCATGTAATATATGATTATTGTTGTGTCAAGCAACTTTAACATAACATGTGAAATCTAAATCAATCAAAACCCGATAATTTGTAGTAGTGTTAGCAAGGTGACATGTTCATTTTGGCAAACTAAGACTTATAAATCATTGCAACTAAAATAAATACTCCTTTTATCCCTTATATAAATGTGTAGCGTTAAGATAATTTAGTTTTTAAATTTTAAATTCGATAAAGTTAACAAAAGTAGAAAAATGGCATGATGATCAATTGAAATGTTTGTAAAAGAAAGACAGAAAGCCAACATATCAAAACTATAATTGTGAAGAAATGTTGAATATTGAAAAAAAAAAAAAAATCACTGTCTAAGTATTCACTACTACTCGATAATACTTACAATGTTTAATAAATTTGCTAATCGTATAATTTTTTATCTTAATACATTTGTGTACTTGTAGTAAAAAGTATTTATAATTTGTATTTATTACAGATTAAAATTGCAAATAAGTTACAAATTTTATTTTAAACGATTGTATCTCTCCAACGATTTGTAAACCTCATAAAAAGTCCAACAACAAAAATTATAACGATTTCAAAATGACCTTATGAACCAATTTAGTTGCGCCCAATCTACAACTTTGAAAAGTAATAACCAAATATTCAAGATATGCTAATCGCTATAATTGCACTCGTATATATCTTCGATACTTTGAAATTTTTTCATTTGAAATCTGGTTGGGTAAAAAATGTGTTTAATCAGAATCGAATTCATGACTTTTGACATGTGAGACACATTGTTCACCAATTAAGTTATATGTCATTATTGTCAATTTTTCCACAACAAAACTATTATAATATGTATATCATAAAAACAAATATCTCACGAAAAAATTAATAATTCCTTTTCTACGTTGATAAATAAAATATATGAAAAATGGATAATAATGAATATATTTTTTATGATAATTTAATGTTCATTTTATCTCTTTGTTAATATCACAATTAATCTTTTATTTGGACCCATTAAATTTCTTTTGAAATCATGTATTCAACATTCTAAATGTAAAATTTATATTTTATTTCTTTATTAATAAATAGGTTAAACTCACATTATATTAACAATTATTTGAAACTGGCAATTATTAAATATTTCATGGTTATCTATTATAAATATCTTATAATAATACCTTATATGTTCATTTAACATTTCAGTTTGTTAAAAAATTAATATTTTATAAAGCAAAACAAATGAAATAAATCTTAAAATGAAATTTTGTCGAATGATTCGGGCAACGCCCAGTAATTGTATTATATCATTCCCAAACTAAACTAAGCAATCTTTCCCAAGTCCATCTCCAACAAAACAAACAAACCCCCTCCCACACCCAACAATGGCGGCAGCCACCGTCTCTTCGACTCCAACACCACCACGCAAACTCCCTCGACCAGGCCGCGGTGGGGTCCTCACCGACACACTAACCGAAGAAGAAGCGCGCGTAAAAGCAATCGCGGAAATAGTCAATCAAATGGTAGACTTATCACGTAAAGGAAAAACAGTAGACCTAAACTCAATAAAATCATCAGCATGTAGGAAATACGGATTAGCACGTGCGCCGAAGCTAGTGGAGATGATAGCAGCATTACCAGAGTCAGAAAGGGAGGCGTTGTTGCCGAAGCTGAGGGCAAAACCAGTGAGGACAGCTTCGGGAATAGCGGTGGTAGCTGTGATGTCGAAGCCACATAGATGTCCGCATATAGCAACTACTGGAAATATATGTGTGTATTGTCCTGGTGGTCCTGATTCTGATTTTGAGTATAGTACTCAGAGTTATACTGGTTATGAACCTACTAGTATGCGCGCTATTCGTGCTAGGTATCGTCAATTTTTGTGGTTTTTGGGTGTTTTATTGTGTTTTTCATGAGGTTTGATGATGTTAATTTGGTGGTTTTTTGGTTGATTGTGTTTAGTTTTAGGTTTTTGATTGATTTATTTTGTTTAATTGAAGTTTTTTTGGGTTTTAGCGGTTTAATTTGGTTGTTTGTAATTTTTGATGGTTTTTGAATGGTGGTTTGATTGATTGGATGTTCTTAGGTGTAAAAATCAGTTTTTGAGCTTGGTAAATTTTGCTTGTTTTTTGCTAGTTGATGATGTCTGATTATTGGAGAAGATTGCTGTGTTGTTATATAGAATTATAGACCGGAGATATTTTGATGTGTTGTTAATTACTTAATTTGATGGTTTTGATTGATTGAATGTATTAAATTTTAGATTATTTGATTTAATTAGTCATTTTTTGAGGTTTTAGCTTTTTAATTTAGTTGTTTAGTGAATTGGGTGGTTTTTAGTTTTTGATGGTTTTTGGATGTTGGTTTATTTGATTTATTGCAGTTTTTTTTTTAAAAAAATTGTTTTAGGGTTTTGATCAATTAGACAACTTTTGAGCTAAATGGAATTTTGGTGATTTTTTTTGGAGGTTATAGATGTTTGATTGTGTTGTTTGGGGTTTGGATGAATTGGGTAGTTTTTAGTTGATGGTTTTTGATTATTTGAGAAGATTAATTGATGATGTGATGTATATGGATAGATAAACTGAAAATCATTTGTTAGTTTAGGTGGTTTTATTGAAATTGGTAGTGGTTATAAGTGTGAACTTTCTGATGCAAGTGGTTTGTTTTTGGATTACTTTAGGTACTATCTTTACTGTTATTAGGAATGACACTTGAGACTTGAGAGTGAGTTAAGTCATGATATAAAGGTTATAACTTTATGATGTCTCTGAGTTTTAAGTCTGTATTAGAGCCCTATAAGAAGTATATTGGCAGCGTGACCATTATGACTGCATTCCTAGCTGTTATATTAGGCTGCTTCACCTGTAAAGCATAGCTGTATTGTGGCGAAATATTTGGGAGATTCCTTGATTAATTTTGGAGTGTCAAGATGCACTTGAGTTTGTTCTTGAGAAACTGAAGTTGCTAGACCACCTAGGAAAAGGTTAACACCTTATCATTGCATGGTTCGCAGGCTCTGATCTTGTTCCCCTTCATCAACATTGTCTTATTGTGATTTAATATAAGAGTGTGCTGTGGCTGACATACTTGAGCTTTGTATTACATATTACACACGACATAAGGAATATAAGTTATTAGTTATAACACTGTCAGTTATCAGTGTGTGATTAGAGAGTTGGAGTAATTTGAGATGATTTTTTAAATTTGCATTGTCTAGCTCTACCATGTCAAGTACTCTTGAGCTTCTGGTTTATTGTTAATCAATACATGAATTACTATTGTTAGGCAGTGTATACAGTGCACCACTGAGAAGCAAATGTATAAACTTTGTCTATGGTGTTTCAGATATAACCCTTATGTCCAAGCCAGAAGCAGGATTGATCAGCTAAAGCGATTGGGTCATAGTGTTGATAAAGTGGAGTTCATTTTGATGGGTGGTACTTTCATGTCACTGCCAGCAGAGTATCGTGATTACTTTGCAAGGAATCTGCATGATGCTTTGTCTGGACACACTTCTGCGAACGTTGAAGAAGCTGTTGCTTACTCTGAACACAGTGCAGTGAAGTGTATTGGAATGACTATTGAGACGTAAGCAATCATTTGATTTAACTAGTCAGATTTTGCTTCCTGTTTGCTGAGCTGATGGGATGTGGCCCTTTCTTAACAAATCTTTCTTTCTTCCTATTTGCTTTAGTTATTCCACTTCCCTTCCATTTTTCCATTGACAGAAGTATTTTCTGGTAGTCTAAGAGTGTTTTTATGTTCGCTGTTGAACCTTTTGATTTATGCATTATTTGCAAACTCAAGATGTCTGTATGGTTCGATCCAATTTCAGGAGACCTGACTACTGCCTTGGACCTCATCTGCGGCAGATGCTACAATATGGGTGCACACGATTGGAGATAGGAGTTCAGAGCACATATGAGGATGTTGCACGAGACACAAATAGAGGTCATACTGTAGCTGCCGTAGCTGATTGCTTTTGCTTGGCAAAGGATGCTGGCTTCAAGGTAAATTTTCTATTCCTCCATATAAATAAATATATTTTATTGTTTTGATTGATACTTTGAAGCTTTGAAGTTGTCATCAGTTAGTCCTATACCGAAGTGTGTATATATATACGTAGTATATCTTTATCTCATAATGGTAACAGAAATACTTCAGAAATATAGTGTTCGGTTTAAGTGTATAGCTGATGCATGTGTTTTGTAGTTGTGACTTTAAGGACTGGCTCTCGTTTCTAATTTGATATTGCTGTGTTTGAAGATGTCTACTATAGCCCGCAGTTGGCTCAAGTGTCTAATGTTGTTTGCATTATGCTGGATAACATGCTAATCAATATGCTTTTTGACAGGTTGTTGCTCATATGATGCCTGATCTTCCAAATGTGGGGGTTGAGAGAGATATGGAAAGTTTCAAAGAATTCTTTGAAAGTCCTTCCTTTAGAGCTGATGGACTTAAAATTTATCCTACCCTCGTCATTCGTGGAACTGGACTTTATGAGCTCTGGAAAACTGGCAGGTAGTACACTTCTTGTTTACGTATTCCACCCTCAAGTACAAATTAAGATGAGATAGAAAGGTCAAGCTTCTTTAATTTCTTGCAGATGTTTATTACCTTAGATATAAGATTAAAGTGAAAGGTCAAGCTTATTCAATTTCTTGTTGGTGTTTATTGCGTTCCCCAAGGATTTGAATTTGGGTAGTAAGGCAGCTTATTGAATTTGTTATTATACTATAGCGACTTCTCTAGCTAGCCTTAGTTATCCATTGATATTTTGTGTATGTGTTGGCTCTATGCTCTAGTCATATTGATTTCCTTTCGAGTTCGCTGCTCGTCCATTATTTTTGAATATATCAGACACCAAGAGAAGAATCGTATTATCCTCTGCACCCAATGCCCCTGATTCTTTTTAATATTTATTATGCAGGTATAGAAATTACCCACCTGAACAACTTGTGGATATCATAGCTAGGATATTATCAATGGTGCCTCCTTGGACGCGTGTTTATCGAGTACAACGAGATATACCCATGCCTTTGGTTACTTCTGGTGTTGAGAAAGGCAATCTTCGTGAATTGGCTCTGGCTCGAATGGATGATCTGGGACTAAAATGCCGTGATGTGCGAACAAGAGAAGCTGGAATTCAGGTATGTTAGCCTGGCCAGGTATTGTCAGTTATTGAGCTGGATGATAGATTTATTTGTTCTGAATACATTTTGTTGTGTTCAGGATATTCATCACAAGATAAGACCAGAAGAAGTGGAGCTCGTTCGTCGTGACTATGCAGCCAATGAGGGCTGGGAAACCTTCCTCTCTTATGAAGATACACGGCAGGTATTGGAATGTAGTTAATGTAGTTTGATCAGTGTATATATATTGTTCGTGTGCAAAGCTGTTTGAACTGTTGGATGGATTTTTTCTGTCGTTGACCTTTTTGAAACTGTTAACTGATATTATTATCTATACTACGTACTACCTTCGTTTCAAATTAGTTGCAACAATTGAATATTGTATATCTCACAAATTATACCCAAATACCCAATTGTTGCAACTAATTGGAAACGGAGGTAGTAGTGTGTGTATATATACGGTACTACTATTAAATTTCTTTAAGAAACCTGTTTGTAGAATTTGTTTTCTTCCTCAGACTGTTAAGAGATTTCCTACCTTCTTTTATGAGCAATGTGAATGCATCTTTATATATACTTGCTCTTACAATTTTATTGACTTGAGTTTTATTTTTGGAACCCATTGTAGTCTACTAATTGTTTAATAATTACCCCAACAGGACATCCTCGTAGGCCTCCTCCGTCTAAGGAAATGTGGAAAGAATGTCACTTGTCCTGAACTCACAGGGAGGTGTTCAATTGTTCGAGAGCTTCATGTTTATGGAACTGCAGTCCCTGTCCATGGGCGAGATGCAGAGAAGCTGCAACACCAGGTATATCTAACTAAGCCATTGATACTATTGAGTTTGCAGCTTGGACTCAGCTCATTTGCTTTGCCTTATACATATTACTATATTAATGCGCTTCCGCTTGTTTATATTGTTTTTTATCCTTAGGGTTATGGTACACTACTTATGGAAGAGGCAGAGCATATCGCACTCAGGGAGCATCGGTCAACAAAACTAGCTGTTATCTCCGGTGTTGGAACCCGACATTACTACAGGAAACTGGGTTATGAACTTGAAGGACCATATATGGTGAGACATCTTGTTTAGCGAGCATATTGGTAGAAAAGAAAGTTTTGTTGTACACTAATAACTCTGTGCTTAGTTATAGATCAGACTAATTAATCAACCACTTGTAAATTCTGAATTTTGGTATTTGAGCATTGATCGACCATTTATATGGTTGTCAATCTTTTTTCTAGAATTCTAGACAGTTTATAGTGTCTTTATTGATTATTGGATTGTATGTAGAGAAATATAATGATAAGTGAGCATTTTGATTCAATAATAAGTTTATGTCAACATATGCACTAATTTACTTGTTACTATATATACTATGTATATAACCAAAAATAAATAAACCTCGGCTTTACAAATGTATCAATGTATCATCGTTTCTTACAGTAATCATCCATCGCATATCATTTATACTCCGTACTTAAATTTACAAAGTATGAATTTTCAATCATGTTATGGTGTTTAGTTATCAATCCAATTTTAAATGAAAAAATCATTAATACTTTGCCAACCAGTATTCCATAAGCTACAATTTTTTTTTTTACTCGTGATAAAAAAACATCATATCACTCGATTATAAATTTTACTAGAAATAAATTTTTTTGACCAAAAAAAAAAAAAAAAAAAAAAAAAAAAACTAC
>PYUH01000221.1:1079000-1098247 GCA_016808085.1 Suaeda aralocaspica
CCAAAAAAAAAAAAAAAAAAAAAACCCAAAACCTTACTTAAAGTACTAAACTACTAACCCAACTATCCAAAGTTAACTAACAGCAACAAAACTGTGTCTTCAAATTCCAAACTGAAGTACGGTGGAACTCAAATTACAACTACAACGTTGTCGACGCTTTTATATTAGTGTCGGAAAACAAAAACAAAAACAAAAACCCCTTTAAACCAACTATGAACTCAGATGAGAGAGAAAGTTAGAGAGAGAAAAACACATAATTTATTCAACAATGAAAATCCAAAATATTATTTGGTTTTTATTGTTTGTTACGCTTATAATTTCGGCAATACTTTCAAATTATTCGACAAAAGCTCTTCATCCCCAAGATCAGGTTTATATTTTCATCTTCGATTTTTTTTTAAATTTATAATTTAGTTCTTTATTTTTCAGGGGATTTAAGGGTTGCAAATTAAAATTTTTAAAAAGTAGTTAATTTTGGTAATTGAGTGCTGTAATTAAGTGATTAAATTGGGTAGATTATTTAAGAACAATTGTTTAATTTACAGAAATTTGTAATTTTGATAGTGTAATTGAATTGGGTTGAAGTTGATTTGAATGATCAATTAACCTAATTAATTTATATGTGATTTTGTAATTAATTATTTTGATTTTTTTTAGAGTTTGTTAATTGTTATGAGTGTATTTTTAGAAATATTAATACTAATGATGCTAATAATTTGATTTTGTCACAAGGGTTTGAATGCAAATGCTGAATCTAGGTAAATTTCTCTTCCTTTTATTGTTTAATTATTACAGAAAAAACTATAATATGAGAATGCATAAATCATAATTTTAATTTGGTTGTTAAATGTACAGAAATATAAGAAAAGAACATGAACAAATCCATGAGGTACACTGCTCTAGGGAAAGAAGTAGGGCGGCATGGGAAATCGTCGATAAGGTACTATCTTGGATTTTTGTTGTTGTCATGTGAGTGAGTATGCTTGGTTTTGAATGGCTATTGATGTGTTAAAGCTTGTATGTTACAGTATCTAATGCCTTTTGTGGAGCGCGAAAGGTATGAACTTTCAAGAGAGTGTAGGCTCCATCCTGATAATGATCTCTTTAGAGATCAAGAGCAACACAAGATTAAAGCCGATATAAATGAATGGCAATGTGGATATTGTAAGAAAAGCTTCTTATCAGAAGTTGCCATTGATCGGCACTTTGACAGCCGACACAACAATCTTCTTAATGTTGTAAGCTCCATTCTTGTAAATCCTTGTATATGTGAATTTGTTTAGAGTGATGAATGATTACCAATGCTAGCAGATCTCCTATTTGGTTGCATCTATCTTCATCTATGATGAACCATAGTGCCTCCCTTTAGTTGTTGGAAAGAATGTCACTTCAAATTAAGGGTTTGCTCAAAAATACGCTGGTGTTGTGATTTGGGGATTAGAGTAGACTAGAAAGTAATGTAATTAGCATAGTTTCGTAAAGCCAAGAGTGTGATTTTGCTACTTTTGTAGGATTCATAGTTTCGTATGGGCGGATAGTCTAAGGGACTGTTTACTATTGCAATTATCGTAATGCTTTGTAAATGATAGATACTCAACTTAGCATATATTTTTATTTTACCATTGCTACAGCCTAGCTAATAAAGGTCATGCCTTCCAATAATCAATGTCCACCGAAGCCTTACTGGATTGTATACCTTAAAGTTCCAATCTTTGAAAATTATTTTGTTAAGTATTCATCAATTTTTTATCTCTTGAGGGCTTATGCACTTCGTTCTGCTGCAGACTGGAAGCAAGTGCTTGGCAGATCTATGCGGCGCTTTGCATTGTGATCATTTTTTGAGTTCAAAATCAAGTAGATTGAAGTGCAATCCTGCTGCAGTTGCAAAAAATCGCCTTTTGTGTGAGGTTATTGTTTATAATTTGAGCTGTGTACTTGTGACTTTTGCGAGAAATCAGTTATCCAAACACACCCAACAATCGTTATTACAACTCTTGTTTTAACATGTGAAATGTTATGTGCAGAGTCTAGCTGATGGCTGCTTTCCTGTAAGCCGGGGACCATCTGCAAGCCGTCTTCATGGTACCACTGTACAAGATTAATTTTTTGTTCTTTTGTATTTATAATTTCTTTTCCTTTCACAATGGATTTTGATTTAGCTAATGCATGACTCTTACTGTCAGTGATTGTTTATGCCTAAAATTTTTCACTTTCCGTCACAGAGTTCTTTTTGCAACAATTCTGTCATGCACTCACGTGTTCAGGAGGAATAAAACCATTCTCAAAAGGAGGAAGGGTAAGATCTTTTTTCTGAGACCTTTTACTACAGTCGAATCCACACTGATAAATGGTAGTTGTTGAAAAATGTGTTAAACAAGACTTCAAATCTATTGAGATTATACTTGTTTTCAAGTGAAGCTAGTCTACATAGCACCTCACCGCATATATAGACGTGTAAACCAATTTGAATAGCTTTTGAACTGTAAACTTAGGTAAAACAACAAACTAGATTTGTAGTAGTTTAGTAATTCAATTTCTTGTCATAATGTTGTGACTGAGAATTACCGTGTTATCTGACTGAAATGCTTTTCCATCTATACAGAAGGAGACAAATGTACTATACATAGCTGGCTCAATATTGACATTGATGCTTCTTCCCCTTTTCTATGTTTTGGTGTGTTTGCACCAGAGGTATTTGACAAATCTATCCCTAACATGTCATATTTTCTTCTGCCATGCTTTCAAGCATTAGATTGATGATAATGTTTCTTGTGTTTCAGTGAAACACGGAAAAACACTCAGGAACTCAAGCGAATCTCAAGACTGGGTCGCAAAGCAAAACCTATGTGATCAGTGAAAAATGTTAGAACAGCCAAATCATCATTTTACCTCAATACATCAGTATGCTTTTATGAATTGTGGTTGGTATATCTCAAACATTTCCTTTTGCTTTGTTCAATACAGGATTTTTTTCACGAGCAAATTGTTTCGTATTCCATACACTGGGTCATGGTCTCACATTTTAAAGCTGTTACAACTTCATATCCATTGTTTCTTCTTGAGAGACTAAATCTGTTATAGGGTGGCTTGTTGATTTAAATGGTGCTACGTACAGGATTGGCCTAAGAATTGATATAGGCCTTCTTTTCCTTCAGAATTTGGGCACATGACTCTACACGTTAGCTGAAGATGCACCTTGAGCTTGCTTTTTGAGGAACTCAGAAGCAGTACAGATTGTTGCACGGTTGCACCACATCATCCATATCATCCTATCATACAATCATTCTGCTTTGAATTCTTGAGATAGACTGTTGTTCTGTAGATCATCTTTTTGTCATATTCTTGTTCGATTTTATTTGCTGGAAATTGCAGCATTAAGTTATAAACATAGAGTGTTGTAGCATAATTTTTTACCCTTGAATATAGCTCTGAACTGAGACTTTCGAGAAATTAAAATTTACGAAGCATTTGATTTGTTATATAGCACCTTATTAATCAAACATCAGCTGCAGTTTTATTAATCAAATTATATCAAGACATATCTGGCATTGATATAGTCCAGTGATAGAGTTGGAGCAATGCTGCTAGTGATTCCTTCTTCGACCCATGTGGTTTTGTTTTACAAGACTGCTAGTAACTCCGTTGTGATAATTATCTTTACCATAGCCCACAAGAATCAAATTGCATTTGAGACAATACAAATTTCGCAAGAAAGGAATGTTATTGTTTCTCGAACCAAGAACGGATCTAGCAGAAGCGATTAAGCAAGATATCAGAGAGGGACATCCTTATATGATATTAGGTTGAAAGTTAAACATCTTATTCTATGATTGTACAGAAAAATTCTATAATTCTGTCAGTGTAGCCTACAATTTGAATTTGACATAGTATACCAAAAAAAGAGCAGTTCACGATTTCATGGGGAGATGACCCCAAATGCAACAGATATCAAGTCATTGGAAAGAAGAAAACCTTCTGGATCACTTAGCCGAATAAATGCAACTCTTTCTTCTAACTTTTCCTCGGCTACAAACGAATAGATTTCACAAGTAGGTATAGGCTTCCTTTCTTTGTCGAGGCAGAGGACATGTCCACTTTCCACATAAGTTTTATAGGCTTTACAAAGTGATAAAGCAAGTGAGGCACCAAAATCATGTACAAATGACTTGATATCTAACCCTCTGGCTGTTCTGAGAGACAACATCACAACATCCATTGCTCTATCCTTTGGATCATACTCACCACTCTCTTGATTTTGTTTTACTAACCCAATTTCCAAGTTTTTGACATAAGTTTTGTATTCTCTCATCATCCTTGGTCGTGAAAATCTCAAACCATTGAGGTAACTTGTGGAGCCAAGACCAAACCCATAGAATGGAGTGTTCTTCCAATACGTAAGATTGTGTTGACACTTGAACCCGCTCTTTGCGTAGCTACTGATTTCATAATGTTCATATCCCGCACTAGTTAGTACCTCAGAAGCCATTTTGTAAAACTCCGCAGACTGAGTCTCAGAAGGCAGAGGGAACTCTCCTGGTGCATACCTGTAAAATAACCATTTTCGGCCTCATTTCAGCATTTCAATCAATAACAATAAGGAAATCGAAAGAACTTGTAGCTAAAAAAGTAGTAAAGGAGCAAAACCACTTACAATACTCCAAATTTAGTATCTTTTTCAACTTGCAAATCATAAACAGATACATGATTAGGCTTTGAATCAACTGTCAGCTGCAAACTTTCGCTCCACATATCTAAGTTTTGATGAGGGAGGGAAGAAATCAAGTCCATGCTCCAATTTCCAACTCGACATGATTCGACAATCTCGATTGCCTCATAAACCTCCTTAAGTCCATGAGCTCTGCCACAAGCCTTAAGCAACTCTTCTTGAAATGCCTGCACACCAAGAGACACTCTATTCACACCTAAACCCATTAAACTTCTTAACTTATCAGCAGTAAAAGTACCAGGATCCATTTCCATACTTATCTCAGCATCCAAACACACCCCAAATTTTGACTTAAGTGCATCAAGCACTAAAGAAACCAGCCTTGGTGGGACCAAAGAAGGCGTACCCCCTCCAAAAAACACGGTTTCGAGAGGCGGGCATTGATCAAAATCTGATCTTGTTGCCTCAATTTCCCTACATATCAGTTCCATATAATCGACAATTCGAGGATCATCGTCGTGGGATTGGTTCAGGGATGATCCTAGTGCAACGATAGGGAAATCGCAGTAATGACAACGTTTCCTACAGAAAGGAAGGTGGATGTAAGCTGAGGTTGGAAGGAGTTGAAGCAGAGGAGCTGAATCCTGTAAGACATTTTGTCGAACAGTTTGTGTGCATTGTGTATTAGCATTTTTTACAAGTGTAGAGAACTTTGGACCTTTTAATTTTAAGTGAAGTATAGATACAATTGGTGAAAGAGAAATTGTTTTGATCATCTTTGATGTATTGCTGGTTAAGAGCTTGCGAATTTTGGAGGGAAAATCAAATGTTGAAAGTGAATAAGTGAGAGCAAACTATAATTTTGGAGGGTTTTACAAGTTTTTGTGTCAAATATTTTAAAGGCATAGGAAATGAAATTAAAAATTATTAACATACATGGGAAGAAATAATTTAAGAAATTATAATATATTAATTTAAATTCCGACAAATTAATTATCTTATACAATTTTTGTATTTGTATACTCGACAAGGTTAAATATCCAAAATTTTCATAATATTTTAAATTTGAGCTTGAATGAGCCTTAAATGGTTACGAGCAAGCTATTAATGATCTTGAACAAATTGTTCACGAGTTATAATGAGCCGAACGCTAAGGTGTTCAAGAAACACTTGTGTAACCGAGCTTGAATTTTTTTTTTTTTAGACTTGTTTTTGTATATTCAAAAGAGCGCTTCAATTAAGCATTATATTATTAATCGGAATAGTTCTTGAGTTGTCCACGAGCTGGAATTAGCTTCAAAACTCATGATATCCAAATTTGAGCTTGAATAAGATTTGAAAAGGTTTTAAACGATTACAAGCAAGCTCATTAACGATCTTGAACAAGTTGTTCACGAGTTTTGACGAGCCGAATACAAAAGTATTCGAGTAAGATTTGTTTATTAATCGAGCTTCAAAACTTTGTTCAAAATCTTTTATTGATGTACAAATGATATTTGAGCGAACTTTGACCACACTTGTTTGTAAGCTAGTGTATTGATTCATTAACATCCTTATTAAGACAACATAAAACCTAATTGATTCCAACTAAATTCCATTTTTTCCATATAAGTATGTCCATTCTATTCATAAATGTTCAAAAAATAATTAAATTTATAAAAAACAAAAACCGTTAAGTTTGTTTGATTTCAGGTAATTTAGTTACAAACAAATAAAAATTTATACTCCATCTTAAGGTAATTATGTTCTACCTCAAGGCTTAAACCGCCAAATACACTTATTAGCTAGTATAGTAGTATACTTCGTATATAGCTATAAATATACAATTATATCTCATTATTTCCTGAAAAATAAAATTAAAATTACACTCTATTTCTTTTTACTGTTCATCAGTATCATTCATTCATTTGATCAACTTCCAAAAACAGAGTAACTGGAAAAAAAGGAAAAAAAAATGAAGAGAAACAGAGGAAAACAACCAAAAACAGAGTTTCATAAAGAGGGAAAGAAAACAAGGTACTATTATGCTGCAATTCTTTCGAAAGTTTTATTCTTTATTATTGTATGACTAAATTAGTTCATTAAATTTTTATAATTGCACTGAATTAATGGTTTCAAGATTAATAAATCATAGTAGTAATAGTAGTAGATTTTTACCCCTGTTTTGATCATACAAAAATTTGAAATTATTTGACTAATGGATTGATTAATTTTGAAAATTTCATGCTTTATTCTTGTATGATTATATTATTTCATTAAATTTTCAATAATTGTGTTGAATTTTGGGTTTAAAGATTCAAGAATCATAGTAGCAGTAGATTTTTACCCCTGTTTTGAACATAAGGAAATTGAAATTGCTTGCTTAATAACTGATTAATTTTCATGTTTGAGAGAAAATTATAATTATGGTAAATGTTATGATCATTTTTAAGTTGTTTAAAATTATCAATTATGGGTTAAATAAATAAAGAATAAGGGTTAAAGAATGTGTGTAATTTTCATTTTATGGGGTTGTTAGTTTAGTTTTGTGATAATGGTTAACTGAATATTCTTGAATTATGGTATAATAATGTTGTTTAAGCTAATAATGATTTTTTAGTGTTTATATTTTGATATTATACTGAAGAACAATGCATTATTTAGTGTTTTAATTGTTGTTTAGTGCTTAATTATAACATTATGCCATGAGTACCGTTTATCATACTTAAGTCTCATCTATGAGTATTAATCTTGTTTTGTTTCATTTCGTTTCGCAAGTAATTGGTTTTTCTTAATTCATGATATCAGAAAATTGAGCAACTATAATCAGATTCGCGGATAAAATGTTAAACGGATAATCATGAATAATGGAGTAACAATGTACTTTAAGTGAGTGCAAAATTTTGGGAGATTATTAGAGTTTTAGTGTTTAGTGTCCAATAATTGGATTATCATCTGATTACTGTGGAAGGTCCTTAGTTTCAAAGAATTATTGTTAAGTTGAATGTTTAATTGCAATTCATGAATTTATAAAAGAAGATTGAATCAGTTTCCTTTATTAATAATGGTTGACAAGTGATGAACTGCAGTATTACATTTTACTATTTGGCCAATGAAAATTTGAAATCAAGTTATTATGTGACATGAATTGTAGTGATCTTAATCTTCTTCGCGGTCTTCTGAGCATCATGTCACAATGCTTCTCACAGTCACTGCGGAACTAATTTATGTATGTATACCTAGTGGCTGGGGTAGTGGTCTGTGTAACACTTTACATAATGAATTTGTTCTTGTTTTCAGGAGAAACAAAAAGGATGCCTCAAAGTCATTAGCATTGCCTGAACCACTTTCTGAACATCGCAAGGACTTGTTGTCGAAAAACCTGAGTTCATCACGTAGTGCAGCGACTAAGTCAAAGCTAGAACCTGGTGTAGCTGGTTCTCTCAGCATAACTAACAAGGAGCTGTTATTGGCTGATCTAAACTCAGAGCTAACTCCTGATCTTGTTAATTTTGTTAGCTATCTTGAGAATGAACTATCATTGACTGATCCTAACTCAGAGCTAACTCTTGATCTTGCTGAGTACGCCATCTGGCTTGAGAATGAACTACTGTCGGCTGACCAACCAACATCAACAGCAGCAGGAGCAGCAGCAGCAGCAGCAAGTAACTCAAAGCCGCATCCTAAACTGGCTAATTCTGGCAGTGTGGTTAAGAATGATCCACTGTTGGCTGGCCCACATACATTCGCAGTAATCAGTTCCTCGGTTCAATTACAATCTCAACAAACTGAACATCAGAGCTCGATCAGAGGGGGGCTGTTTCAGGAACATCTTGACTGTTCGGAGCTGTATCTGTTTCCGTATGACTCTACTTCATCATCAGAACCAAACAGTTATACAGTGGAGGCTACTGATAAGTATATAAGGACCATATGGTTTGAAATAACTCATACAAGCTCTCTAGAGGAAGTTAGGACAGAAATAGCAAGAAGATTTGAAATGGAAAGGCATTCATTCTGGATAAAGAATGCAAATACAGCAGAAAGGGGAGTTATGCGGAACAACAGCGACCTAAGCAAAGCAATCGTCGAAGCAACACGCTCAGGTTCTAGGTTCATACGATTGAAGGTTTACCGGTTTAGATGAGTGTAGGGAAGTAATCAAAATTTCCAAGTCTCGAGATTCTTTTAGGCCTTACACCCCGAATCATCACATACTTATATTAAACAATCGTCTTGATTTCTTATTGTAAATTCTTAGTTATAAATACTCGTACTAGCTAGGATATTGAATAATGTCAGTGTAAATGTGTAATTGGTATCACCAATTCACCATTATAACTTATCTCACAGCATCCATGTCACATAATGGATCATATAGTATCATAACTTCTTGGCATCTATAGCTTCTATTGTCTCTTTCTAAGTCGCATTAGACTAGAACAGAAGCTGGCAAATGATCGAAGCCAAGCATCGACTGGAACAACTTCGAATGTGTACTAGTGCAATACAAACTTGAATGAGATTTAAACGATTATAGATGAGCTCATTAACAATATTGAACGACGAGATTTTCAGGAGTTATAGCAAGTCGAACACTAAGATGTTTGAGTAACACTTGTTTATTAACCTAGCTTGGAAAATTTTATTTGGACTCGTTTATCTATATTTAAATGACCTTTGACCAAACATTAATCGTACTTGTTTCCAAGCTGTTAACAAATTCGATCAAATAAGCTTCAAAACTAACGATATCCAAATTTGAGTGTGAATGGGTTTTAAATGATTACTAGCGAGCTATAAACGATCTTGATTCTTGAATAAATGTTCACAAGTTTTAACAAGCCAAACACTAAGATGTTCGAGTAAAACTTGTTTATTAATCGAGTTTGAAAATTTTGTTATTAATTTTTTATATACATATCACTTTCGACCAAATTTGTTTGGATTTGATTACTTAACATATCTATTAAGACAATATTAAACCAAATTGGTTCCATTAAAAAAAAAAGTTACAACTAAATTCCATTTTATGCATATTTCCATTCCACTCATATATATTTAAAAAATAATTTTAAAAAAAAACCGTTAATTTTTGTTTGATTTCAGGTAATTTAGTTACAAACAAATAAAAATTTAATACTTATCTTAAGGTAATTATGTTCTACCTTAAGGCTTAGACCGCCAAATGCAGTTACTAATATAGTAGTATACTTCGTATATAATTATAAATATACAACTACATCTCATTATTTCCTGTAAAACTAAAATCAAAATTACGCTCTATTTCTTTCTACTAGTTCATTAGTATCATTTGAGCAACTTCTTAAAACAGAGTAACTGGGAAAAAAAATGAGAAGAAACAGAGGAAAGCAACCAAAAACAGAGGTTAATAAAGGGGGAAAGAAAAAAAGGTACTATTATGCTGCAATTCTTTTTAAAATTTCATAATTTATTATTGTATGATTACATTGTTTCATTAAATTGCAATAATTAAATTGAATTAATGGTTTCAATATTCAAGAATCATTGTAGTAGTAGTAGTAGATTTTTACCCCTGTTTTCATGAATGTACAAAAAATTGAAACTATTTGATTAACGATTGATTAATTTTCATGTTTGAGTGCATATTAATATATGGGGACATGTTATGATAATTTGTCAGTTTGTTTGGAATAATTTATTTTGGGTTAAAGAATGTGGATAATTTTCATTTTATGGGGTTGTTAGTTGATTAATTATATGATAATGATTAATTAAATAATCTTGAATTATGGATTAATAATGTTGTTTAAGTTAATGATTTTGGTAGGTTGTTTCAGTTCTTGAACCCCATAAATTAAAGTTTAAGTTTTGAGATTATGTAGAAGAGCAATGCATTATTTAGTGTTTAAGATTTTAATTGTTGTTTAGTGCTTAATTTTAATTACATTATGGATTGATTAACGTACTGTTTATTATACTTAAGACTCAAATATGAGTAATAATCTTGTTTTGTTTCGTAAGTAATTGGTTTCGCAAGTGATTTTGAACAACTGTAATAATCAGATTCGCGGATAAAATGTTAAACAGATAATCTTGATTTAAGGAGTAACAATGTTATTTGAGTGATTGAAGTTTTAGGCAGAATTTTGCAGTTCTTGAGCCTCCATAAATTCGAGTTTTAGTTATTTAATGTTCAAGATTAAGAATTGGATTATTATTTGATTACTGTGGAGGGTCCTTAGTCTAAAAAAAAAATTGTTAAGTTGAATGTTAAATTGCGATTCATGAAATTATTAAGAAGATTAAATCAGTTTCCTTTTACATGAATTGCAGTATTACATGGATGCAATGACATTTAAGCATTTGGCCAGTGAAATTGTGAAATAAACTTACTGTGACCTTAATAAATATTACTTCTTTGCGATTTTCTGAAAATCATGTCACAATGCTTCTCACAATTCCTGCAGAAGTAAGTATACCTAGTGCCCGGGGTAGTGGTCTCTGTTACACGTTACATAATGCATTTGTTCTTTTTTTAGGAGAAACAAAGAAGCCTCACAGTCATTAGCATTGCCTGGACAACTTTCTGAACATCGCAGTGACTTGTTGGAAAACCTGAGTTCATCACCTAGTGCAGCGACTAACACAGACGAAGAAACTAGTGCAGCTGATTTTCTCAGCATGATTGAAAATGAGCTGTTGTTGGCTGATTTAAACTCGGAGGCAAAGCTGAAGTCATCACCTAGTGCAGCGACTAACACAGACGAAGAAACTAGTGTAGCTGATTTTCTCAGCATGATTGAAAATGAGCTGTTGTTGGTTGATTTAAACTTGGAGGCAAAACTAACTCCTGCTGTTGTTAGGCCGCTTAAGAATGACATACCGCTGGCTGATCAAAACCTAGAGTTAACTCCTGATCTTGGTGATAATGTCAGCTTGCTCAATAATGTACCATCGTCGGCTGACCAAGCACCATCAACAGCAGCAGCAGCAAGTAACTCAAAGCCACATCCTAAACTTGCTGATTCTGGCAGCGTGGATAAGAATTATCCATTGTTGGCTGACCCACATCGATTAGCAGCAACCAGTTCCTCAATTCAATTACAATCTCAACTAACTGAGCATCAGAACTTGATTAGAGAGGACATGTTGCAGATGCTATTTTCAGATGATTATGAGCTACCTCCTAATCTTGCTAATTCTGCCAGCGTGGCTGAGAATGATACTTTATCGGTTTACCCACATCCTGTAGCAGCAACCAGTACCTCAGTTCAATTACAACCTGAACAACTGAGCTCGACCAGCAGGGGCCTGTTGCTAAAACATCTTAACTGGTCGGAGGTTCTTCAATTGACAACACATGACTCAGCTACATCATCAGCACTGAACAATTATACAGTGGAGGTTACCGATCAAGATTCAAGGACCATAAGGTTTCAAATAACTGACAGAAGCTCTTTCAGGGAAGTTGAGACAGAGGTTACAAGAAGATTCAACATAGTAAATCCATTCTTGATAAATGCAGACACTAATGCGCCAGATAAGGGAATTATGCTAAATGACAATGACTTACATAATGCAATTGAACTAGCAACACGCTCAGGTTCTAAGTTAATAAAATTGAATGTTTACATGCTTCCTTAACCATACCAATTAGCAGAAACCAGTTTCTCAGTTCAATTAAATGTTTACTTATTTTTTTTTTTGATAGGTTTATCACATGCTTGTATTAAACAACAATCTTGGTTTCTTTTGGTAAATTCTTTGTTATAAATACTAGGATATTGAATATTAGTGTCACTTTTATTGGTATCACCATTATTACTTATCTCGATCACAGCATCCATGTCACATAGTGGATCATATAGTATCATAACTTCTTGGCATCTTTAGCATCTATTGTCTCTTTTTAAGCATTAAACTAGAGCAGAAGCTGGCATTTGATCGAAGCCTAGCATCGACTGGAACAACTTTGAAACTGCACTAGTGCAATACAATTCCAGGATATGGAGCTTTTGTGGGAGATTTGATAAATGAACAGAATTTAGGTGTCAAAATAACAAACAAGGACCTCTCAACTGCCTCGTAAACCTCCTTCATATTATGAGCTCTCCCATTAACTGATGAGCCTTAAGCAATTCTTCTTGAAATACCAGCACACCAAGAGAATCACTATTCATATTATACCCCATTAAATCCCTTAATTTAATTCAGCACCCACATATACCCCCAAAGTTTGGGTCAAGTGTATCGAGCACTAAAAAATCTAGCCGTGGTAGGACAAAAGAAGGGATACAGCATACCCCCTACTAAAAACACGATTTCAAGAGGTGGGCATTTATCAGAATTTGATCTTGTTGCCTCAGTTTCCCATATCAGCTATATGTAGTCAACAACTCGAGAGTCATCATTATGAGATTGGTTGAGGGATGATCCTAGAGCAACGATAGGGAAATCACAGGAAAAGCAACGTTGTTTCTTACAGAAAGGAAGGTGGATGTATATGTAATAACTTTTTAAGCTGAGGTTGGAGGGAGTTGAAGCAGAGGAACTATATTATGTGTAGCATTTTGTCCAACAGTTTATGCGCTCTGTGAATGAGCATGCGGTACAACTGTACAAATGTACAGAAGTAACAGAACGTTGGACCTCTAAATTACAAGTGATGTATGAATATAACTGGTGAAAAATAAGCTATTTTGATCATCTTCCAAGAATAAGATAATCATAGAAACGGTTGATTGAGCATCGTGATTTTGATAAGTACATATGAATTTGCAATTCCTCCTCAAAAAATAGACATGAATCAACATCATGATTTCTCATTTATTCTTTAGTTTTTCTTAGAAAGGTCATCAACACTCAAGTGAATTGCACTACAGAAAATCATATTAGTCTGTAGTTAGCATGTTGACAGGAAGCCATATAATGTTAATATGTTACATAGGACAAGAAAACACGTACCAATTCCAATTTGCCGCTGTAGAATAGTATTGTCCACATCATGGCCTCCAACGCGAAACAAAGATGGCATGGTTGGAACTCCATGGAAGCATTACTTTTATCTTTAAATTACGTACTGTCATTTTATTAGACTCGTTTGCAGAATTGCTCATTTTAGTTTTTTTCTCAACTTGCAAATCATACTTATGCACACATCCAAGGTATGTATAATATGGTGAGGGAGGGAAGAAATTAAGTCCATGCTCCAATCTTCAACTCGACATGATCAATTTGACTATCTCGATTACCCCATAAAACTCCTTAACGTCCATGAGCTCTCCTTCGAACAAGCATTGGAGCAATTCTTGTTGAAACGCTTGAACACCAAGAGACACTATTCAGTATTCACATCATACCCCATTACATCCCTTAGGTTATTTCAGCATCCAAACACGCTTCAAAAATTGACATAAGTGTATCAATCACTTGGTGAGACTAAAGAAGGCGTACTCCCTCCGAAATATATGGCTGTTTTGAGAGGTTGGCATTGATCAAAAACTAGTCTTGTTACCTCGGTTTGCCTACATATGAATATATCATTATTTAAACTCTATGTAATCAACAACTCGAGAGTCATCATTATAAGATTGTATCAGGGATGATCCTAGAGTAACGATAGCGAAATCAAAGAAAAAGCAAAGCTTGCTACAGAAAGGAAGGTAGATGTAACTGTAAGCTGAGATTGGAAGAAGTTGAAGCAGAGGAACTGAATTCTGTTTGGCATTTTGTCGAACAGTTAGTGTGCATTGTGTATTACCATTCTTTGCAAGTGTAGAGAGCTTTGGACCTTCAAATTTCAAGTGAATTGATAAAATTGGTGAAAGAGAAGTTATTTTGATCATTTATATGTATTGTTGGTTATGGGCAGGTAAATTTTGGCGGGAGAAATAACGGATCGAAAGTGATGTTATGTTGAGACATTTGAAATTTCCCAAACAATGATCAATTGATTGTTGGCATATCATTAACCTAATAATTCACTAACCTAATATCACAACAATATCTTATATATTAACATATTTACATATTTAAAGTTTTAAACCCTGAACAAAGATTGGATCACGAAATTAACTAGAGAGATAATTTTATTACTAAACCTTGAAATTTTAGATTTAATATAATTAAATAAAAAAAACTCGGTTGAAGAAAAATTAAACAAGAATAACATGAAACCTAATTAAATATCTTCCGGCCATCTTAGTTGATGCATGATAAAATGTAAAAAATCATCACTCGTAATCATCATATCTTCATGTCTCAATTCAAAATTGTTTAATTGAAGAATCACTCGTGGCCCACCATATAATTTGTAGGCGATTCCGTGAGTGATTATGTGATCAAACTCAAAACTCACACGAAAACGTTCATAATTCGCTGCTAGCACAAAATTGCTTGAGCAAAAATAAGACCTCTCTATGTAATTCCTATATTCATAATGAGGATCCTCTTGGTAAGGGTAGATCAAAAGGGAAGGAGATTGATTTTTGTCGCTCATGAAGTTAAATTTTCTTTTTGTTTACGCTGAAGGTGACAACTTCGACAACTTTATTAGGGTTTTTTTCCATTTAATTCATTAATTGTAAATCAAATGAAGTATAAATACAATAAGTAAACTCCTACTCCGAGTGATCTAATTAAGGAGTACTTAACATCTTGACCTAGTAAATTATAAGTACTTCACAATTTCGTATATTTTATTGGAATTTAATTTTAATCTTTATCGCGGACAATTAATTTATATGGAAAAAAGGCAATTAAAAAGAAAATACAAGTCTAAAAGTCTAAAACCCTGTTTCCATTCCCAATTCTAAAGTCTTGTTTGGTTTGGCAACTTTCAGTCACAAACTTTCTTCTCTTTTACATTCAAAAAAAAAGTTAGCAGAAAACTCAAAAATGGGGAAAAAGCAGAAAAAACCAGGAAAAGGAAAAGAGAAAACAGAGAAAAAAACTGCGAAATCGGAGGTCAAAAAAGCTCGTCGTGAGTCAAAGAAGATCTCCCCTGAAGATGACATTGACGCCATTTTAGTACTTTTTCTTACTCTATTTCTTCATTTTTTTATAGTTATTAATGTAATTTAATGAATTGGGTATTTTGTATTTTATTGATATGGTTGATTATGTTTTGCATTCTAAATTTGGGGTTTTTGGGTGGTTTATGATAATGGGTATTTCTGATTTTTGCTGTTTGAGGTTAAAGTTTTGAACTTTAAGCTGGGGTTAATGAAAAAATTTGTATTGTAACTTTTTCTTCTGCTTGTTTGTTGTATTGAATGATTAAGGAGGTTGAAATTGGGGATATTTGGTACTTTTATTGTGAAGTTTGATGTTGATATTTGTATAATTGTATCAATTGGGTAATGTGGAGTTTTGTGTTTTCTTTAGTTAGTTGTAGTTGTATTGTATGATTAAGGAGGTGGAAAATTAGGGAAATTTGGAGTTTTATTGTGAAGTATGATGTTGGTATTTGTATGATTGTATCAATTAGGTAATGTGGAATTTGTGTATATGCAGTTAAGTATACAAAAAGAGGAAGCTAAGAAGAAAGAAGTTCTTGTTGAGGAAAATGTGCCTGCCCCATCTCCACGGTCGAATTGTTCGGTATCTATCTTGCCTTATTACAGATTCTTTAGGTTGTGTTGGATATGTTGAATATATGATAAATGTATCTTTGTTGACCATGTAGTTGACCATAAATCCGTTGAAAGAAACCGAGTTGATCCTTTATGGTGGCGAATTTTACAATGGCAATAAGGTTAGGTTGTGTGAATCTCTTTAAAAAAAGAATATTGTGCTATATAATTTTTTTTGGTGTTTTTAAGGTGGTGTTTGTGTATGTCTTATGTGATGAGTGCAGACATTTGTTTACGGCGACCTTTATCGTTACGATGTTGAAAAGCAAGAGTGGAAATTGATATCCAGCCCTAATAGCCCACCACCTCGTAGTTCACATCAAGCTGTTGCTTGGAAGAATTACCTCTACATATTTGGTACAAACATATATTTACTTGTAATATTTTACAAAAATTTGTAATTATTACTTTCTTAAGGTTTTGTGTGATGAATGATATAGGTGGTGAGTTCACATCTCCAAATCAGGAGAGGTTTCATCACTATAAGGTGAGACCTTTGTAATTGTTTATTTCAGGTTTTTTAGAACTATAAGGTGTTGGTTTGTGCTGAAAATTTTGATACTTCCATGGCTTATGATGACATCTCATTTTGCATTGTAGGACTTTTGGGTATTAGACCTGAAAACAAATCAATGGGAGCAATTAAATTATAAAGGAGCTCCAAGTCCACGTTCTGGCCATCGAATGGTTAGTTAAGGATAGATTTCACTTAATGTTGTTCTTTACTATAATTCTATGTAATCATAAATTTCTCTGGTGTATAATTTTGTAGTTGTATTAGCAGCTTTGTTTTGCTATTGAAATGTGTCTACTGTCATCTGGTTATTCATGCATTTACTTCTTGCAGGTTCTGTACAAGCATAAGATAATTGTCTTTGGTGGATTTTATGACACTCTTAGAGAAGTAAGGTTGTTTTTAATTTCTTTCGTGAACCTTTTTTCTCTTTTCTTTTACCTTCATTAAGCATGAAATTATATTCCCCTTGTCAAAAAAGTATGAAAATACGTTGAATATACCTTCATGTAAAAAGCTTCTAAAAATCATCAATGGAGACAACCTGTTTTAGCTTCACTAAAAGAACAAAATATTAGCTTTTCAGAAGGATTGGTCCCCTTAATTGAAACAATGACACTAATTCTAGGAATTACTATTTCAGATTCTTGCGTTTAAATGATGTAAAGTGCTGATCACGTGTCTAGGTTACAGTTCCGTTCGAGTTGGGAGTCATCTGGAATTAGCTCTTTGCTGATACAATGCTTTTAATCAGCTTAAGTCAGTTCATTAGTACTATTAGGGATGATTACTGTGGGTTTAAAGAACAATTGGGCCTCCCAAACTCATTTTCTAATTTCTATGATGTTCTGTTTTTAATCATCAGATGTTTTAGCATGTTGCAGATGAACAAGATCTTTTGACATGGCTCTTTTGTAAAATACTTTTCAGGTATCTTAACGATTTGCATGTATTTGACCTGGATCAATTCAAGGTGCACATTGATTAGCTCATTTTAAAAAAATAATGTCTGACTAATATTGCCCTCATTTTAATGATTCATATGTTGATTCAAACTTTAGTGGCAAGAAATAAAGCCCCGGCTTGGTTGCATGTGGCCCAGTCCAAGGAGTGGATTCCAGCTTATTGTTTATCAAGATGAGGTTAGTGTGTTAGACTATCTTCTTTGTTTATGTTACCTTGCACTTTCATATGCTATTATGCGCTCAATTCCACCTTCATCTTAATGGTGATGTTACCTTGTTGTGTATGAGGTACAAATAAGGTTTTTGTGTCAAGTTATTTTATTTCTGGATATCTTGTTTTTAGATTGATGCATGGTCTTTTGTGGACTTGACTTTCTGATAGGCCAATATGTTTTTTGGCTTTTAATTTAGAGGGTGAAAATAGCTTCTGCTTGTAGAAATGAGCGTAAGATTTTTGTTTTGGATATGGTGAAAGCCTAACACCTTTTGATCCTGAATTATGTATCATTCATAATATTTGAGTATGATATTTCTTTGTGAACAATTTTGATATATGCTGAGGGAAATGCTATTTATAAATGGTTGAGTTGTTTTCTTTTGGGACAAATATGGAGGCTAAAGATCTCAAAGGGGTTGTCACAAATACTCATAAGCAGGGCTAAAGTCTTAAAGCTCATTCAGTCTCCAAACTTAAGAGAGAATTGTGTTGAAGAAGTTTGATTAAGGATGAAGGCTGACACTTAGAGCTGAACTTGAATTTGACTGTTTGAGTCCAAACATCTTAATTTGCACTCTTGGATTTTGATTTACCTTGTTGAACAAATTATTGTGATGCTACACTTGATAGTTTGAAGTTTTATCTCATCTAAATCCATTCGTTTTTTTTTCTTTCTTCTTAACTACATTGTTATGACACCGCAGGTATTTTTGTATGGAGGTTATTTCAAAGAAGTTTCTTCGGATAAAAACAACTCTGAGAAGGGAGTTGTCCATGCTGACTTGTGGTCTTTGGACCCTAGAACTTGGGAATGGAACAAGGTTTGTATACATTAGATAACCTGTGACTTCATGTCAAAGAAGATGGATATTGGTCTACATCCTTGTTGATAAACTCATGGGATATGTAAAATGCTTGTGGCCTTAGTTATTTCACACTTTTACTTGTTATGAACTTCCTTATGACTCACAATTTCATGCAAATTGTTGTGTGTTATTTGTCATGAACTTCTTATGTCATGGACCTTATGTTATTTATATTCATTTCCCAGTTTTACGCTCTCAACAAATTGTGTATCTTTGTCCCCACTGTTCAGGTTAAGAAAAGTGGGATGCCTCCAGGACCTCGCGCTGGATTCTCTATGTGTATGCACAAGAAAAGGGCTGTAGTTTTTGGAGGAGTGGTGGATATGGAATCTGGTGGTCAGTTTATTAAAGATTTTTGTGTTTCAATTTTGTTTTTCCGATGCTCTGCCGGCTGCAATTTACTTGAGTATTTTTTTTTTTTT
>PYUH01000221.1:1099699-1147168 GCA_016808085.1 Suaeda aralocaspica
TTTTTTTTTTTTTGTAAATTGCGATGTCGGAATGTTAATAGCTGTAAAGCCTTGTTCTTAGTTTAGTCTAAACTTTTTTGTGCCCTGCTTCCTTTATATGGTATGTCATCCTAAAATGTTAACTCAAGAAAAGCCTTGAATATTCTGTTTATGAAGGGAATAAATAAAGATTAGAATTTCCCTTCAAGTTCAATGTTCTTCTATCTAGATGGCATGGCAGGGAATTTACTTTCTTTGATGTGATGAAAGATGTTACTTTGTAATTGGGAATATATATTTGATCTGTACAATTAACTCTCATTTCTTTCTGTTTGGCAGAACTGCTCTCACTTTTTGCTTATTTTGACACAATTTTGTCAGTTGGAATGTACAGACATCTCTTATCTACCATTATGGCATCATAAATGACCCAGACCCTATCCTTTATCCTATTGGATTTTTATTGGTGATTGTTGAACACTAACCACAATTCTAAGATTTAAGGAGGTTTAGCTGTGAGATATCAATTGTCTCTTTGTGGATTGTAGCCATAAAGGAATTGTATAGCTTTAGAGCCAATAGCAGCTACAGGAGTATTTCGTCAACCCTTTAATCTTGCCATTAAACTGTTAAGTTTAAGTTTGCTTTATGCATTCGTTGCTTCTTTTGTTCCAATTGTTACTATCAGTTCACTTTCTTTGTAAATCTGAACAGGTGATGTAATGATGAGTCTATTTCTGAATGAGCTATATGGTTTTCAATTGGATAACCACCGTTGGTAAATATCATCATCAATCATTTCATTCTGTTCTAGTTTTAGTAAATTTAATTCTTTTTCTGGAAATATAGGTGCATGCATAACTAACTTTATGTCTTTAAATTAAATTGATCATGGCATTAGAGGCATCTGACACATATCCCCGTCTTTTGTTGAACTGTTGATTAAAGGTTCTCTTATTAAGACCCTATTGGCTTATCGTTATTTTGAATTCTAAATTTTATAGTTCAATGTTGAATGTTAATAATGCAATAAAACACTAAATCTAAGCACAACGATTGTTGAAAAAAAACTATTATCATCACTTAATAACAATGAGATTATGACTAAAAATTTAGAATTATCTATGAAAACAGATTCTGGTATAAGAAAATCATTCGAGTATAGCCAAAAGGTGTCTTGACTCGTGAGTAATTTACTCCTATAGCAGAATAACTTCATTTTATGTTTAAGAACTGAGAACTCTTGTAATCCATATATGACCTATCTAACTTGTGATCAAAAGCAATGTCAAGTTACAACTAACAATATACAGTGCTAGGATCTCATAATGACTTGATATAGTTGGACTAGTTAGGATCCCATTATGGTCCGAAATAGTTGGTGAACCTCGTTTCTTGCTTTTCCATAACAATGTTTCCATCTCTTAGCTATAATGAAGAAGTAAAAACATCAACTATTCTGTTAAGAGTTTTGTAAGCAGTCTTTCTTTTCATTTCTTATTTGTTGTGGCCAGTGCACTGATCTGTTCTTTTCTGAAGAAAAATCATGGTTTAACAAGTCTTTGTTACTGATACTAACACAACTCCTCTTTTAATAGGTACCCGCTGGAGCTTCGGAAGGAAAAGTCCAGCAAAGATAAGGTATTTTCCTTGAAAACCTTGATGTTGACATTGTGATGGTTTGATCATGATAATTAGAGCACTGTTTTTTTTTTGGATACTAAGATGATATATGGAGATGAGCATAGCAACAATGAAGTAGAACACTTGAATGAGAGATTTATTTAAAAACTTGAAATCAAATCAATTTGGTTCTTCAGCATAGAACTCTGGCCAAGGGAACCTGGCTTGTTTTTGGCAAAGATCAAATGGTTTAAGTTGTATGTGAGAATTTATTTAACCATCGTCATAGTTAATTCATTGCATCAATTTTTTCATTGGTACGGAGTAATTTTTGGGAAGATTAAAATCAAGTCATTGCATTAAACTTCAGATTCAAGTTTATTGCAAAAAAAATTCTTTTTAACCCATTAAACTTTCAGGGGCCAGCTGTATGTGCCAAAAAAGAGAAATCTGGCAGCAAACTAGCAAAGTGTTCTGATGATGTCTCTAATAGTGGCTTCCTCTTTTGCATTTTTGCAGCTGAAAAAGATAGCTGATAATAAACAGAGTTCATCAGAATTTGATGGTGGTGAAGTAAATAGAGTTGATACAGCTATGAATGACCAAGTAGAAAATGATCTGGAGGGGAGCATCGATCAGATGTCTCTTGAGACAGGAAGTACTGGAAATAATGGTAGACTGGAATCAAAAACTGATAGCAAGACTTGTGAATCCAGCGCCTCTGTTGTGAGCAAGGAATCACCAAATATGACTTTACCAGAGGTTTGTAGTAGAGAATAGCTGGCTGCTAGTCTGCTACATCATTCTGTTCTGTATTTTAATATGATACACATTTCAGGTTATCAAACCCTGTGGGCGTATCAATGCGTGTATGGCTGTTGGGAGAGATACTTTATACTTGTATGGGGGAATGATGGAGGTCAAAGATCGTGAGATTACACTTGATGATCTTTATACGCTCAATCTCAGCAAACTGGATGAGTGGAAGTGCATAATACCGGTAACTTTCGTCCTTCCTATATTATGTTTTCGTTAAATTAAGAAGATGGTCCTATATGAATACTGCTTGCCACCTTTTGCATCTAACAAGATTGCACCGTATCATCTTTGAAAGGTTGATTCTCTTTCTGTTGGATTCCGTTTTCAGGGTGGTTTCCTGATCTATTTTATACATGCATATAGCTAATAGTAATACAAAAAAGTGTGGATTTCAGAACATATTTATTGCCTCAGTGCTGTTAGCCCATGCATGCACAAATACTGTATTCATCCCTTCCATACAGGAATGAGCATTGTTTCATGCAGCCGACCCGGTCATTTTGGGATAAGACTGTTTATGATAATAATAATAGTCCTTTCATTCTTTTTAATTTCAGGCTTCTGAATCTGAATGGGTTGAAGCTTCAGAGGATGAAGATGAAGATGAGGAGGATGATGAAGATGATGATGATGATGACGATGACAGTGAAGATGATGAGGAGGATGATAGTGAAGACGGTGATGATGATGAAATGGAGGTGCTTTTCTTTTCTTGTTTACATCTGAACACGGTCTTTATTTTGTGGTCCCTTATTTATTATCCGGTGTTTTTTGTGACTCTTGTGTTATTGTTAAGCTCAATAATCCTCCAACACTTCACTTCATCTAAAGTACCTATATTGGATACTCAACACTTGGAAATAAATACCCAATGACTTTGGTCACATCCATCTAATCCTGTTATTGGTCATGTTGGACATTTACACTGTTGGATAATCTGGAGCTTCATGTGTCAGTCCATTTGAAGATATATAAAGCGACTTTTGTTGCTGTCCTATTACTGTTCATTTAAATACTTCTTGAAACTGAAAATTTGAATATCTGTATCAAGTGTGTCTTTATGCTGTCCTTATTTGTGATGAAGTACAAGATCATTCACTCAATTTTCCTAGCAAAGAAATTAGCAAACCTTTTTTTGGCAATTGTAAGGTTAAGACATGCTTTGCCTTTTGGGAACCTAGTGCTTGCTTCCTGTGATGTCTATTATCTCCAACTCCTTGTCACCCACTTTAGTTAGGATCGTTGTTGAAGAAGTATGGTATGGTCAGAATGCTGTGATCAAGTTTTTAGAATGCTGATGAATACGTTTCTTTTCATTAATTATATTTGTTTTTCTGTGAAGGTTGTGAATGCTGATGAAAAATCACTTCAAGTAGGAGAAGCTGTTGCTTTAATAAAAGGGAAAGGAAAGAATCTTCGAAGGAAGGAAAAACGAGCAAGAATTGAGCAAATCAGAGCTAGTCTTGGCCTTTCAGATTCAATGAGGACACCTTTGGTACACACAGAACTGTGCACCCTTCAATAGCTGATATTTTATTAATGGTTGTGTCCTGTTGGTTTCAATCAGAAAGATATGCAATGCTCGCCTATATGTCAGCAACTTCCTGGCTGATTTTTTTTGTCAACCCTTATATTCCTAGGCTATGTTGCTGTAGTATGTACTGTGGGGTAGGCATCTTTGAAGTGTGGTTTTTTGCTCTCATTAACCTTTTTTTCTTTTCTTTTTCTGTTGTTTTGAAGCCTGGTGAATCTTTGAAGGACTTCTACAAGCGGACCAATACATACTGGCAAATGGCAGCATATGAACACACCCAACACACTGGCAAAGTGAGTTACTTTCTTCTTCTCTCACGCTCTTGCCTTTCTCCCAAATGATCTCTTGTTTGTAAAAGCCAGATTGGTCGCAATTTAATTTTACGTTCCACGATTGTAATCTAAAAGTCAATTCACCTTTCCCTTAATAAAAGTCAAGGGTACAGGTTACTGAAGTAGTTGATGATAATGAAAATTAATTCACAGAATGTTATCACCATAAAGAAATCATGAATAATTGATAATCTTTAGAGTTGTAGAAAACAACATATTAGTGATTCATCCTCCTTTCCAAAATAGTTGACTTTGCACCCTTGCTTGTCTTTCAGGAGCTCCGGAAAGACGGCTTTGATTTTGCTGAAGCTCGATATAGAGAGCTTAAACCGCTTCTTGATGAGGTACTGTTAGATTCTCATCTCAATCCCTGACATTATTTAAGCATAGGTAAAATGTTTTCGCCCTTAAGATTGTTTTTGTTTGTTTCTGCAGTTGGTTGTCTTGGAGGAGGAACAGAAGGCTGAAGAGCAGGAAGTGGCCGAATCAAGTTCTAAAAGAGGCAACAAGAAGAACAGGCCTCCATCTTCACAAAGATAATGCTTGGTTTTTGCACATCTTACAAGAGCAAGTGTTTTTCTGCTGTATTGTAAGTTGTTCATAAACAAAATTTTGACTTCTTGTATCTGTCATCCTTGTTTTCCCATAGTAACCTTCACAGATTACTGTGCAATTTCAACATTTAAACCAAGTTAGTTTTGTTTCGCTTTTATCTGTCTCACATTAGTCACATACATACGTAGTCATGCAGAACTTCTACTTGTACTATTGATGTGTCTTTTTGTGCTCTTATATATGAAAGTACTCTTCTCCTATGTTATATGTTTTTACGGTTCAAAATTTGTGTTTTCAAATTTTGCTCTTTCATAGTTGTCTTTTTACTTTTCTTTTTAGTTCTTTTCATACAGATAAGCATGACCTCACTCTCATTAACTATAGAAATGCTACATCACATCTTAAAAGTAAACTCTGGTATAATCCTACACTGAACATATTAAACCGGCTGCCCCCCCTTTTCCTCCTTAATCTCGGGACTTCATTTGTGTGGAGGCATTTCCTACACTCGTTGATGAGGCCCCGTCGAATGTTGCACACTTGCACTACCACTCATGAAAATGTCAACTAACTTTTGTGTTGGAGGATGGTTGAATATGAAGGCTGTGTAGCTTCATGATATAAAAAGAAAGGGTATCCTTTTCATTTTTTTTCTGTTTGGTAAGGCAGCACTAATTATGGTTCATACATTAAGTCTGAATTTTTAGAATGTCAAACAATGACATAATTGACATGATATATGATTATATCATATATGTGGTATATTTCAGTAAACTTAGACATCAAGTGGTTATGAATCTGGACACATGTCTAAGTTACTACTACTGAAAATTTGTTAATGATGTTTCTGTTGAAACCTAGAAAAACAAGATGAATGTTTGTTGGAACTTAGAACTTAGAAAAGATGGGTGAAAAAAAGTTGCCTAAACTTTTGGCTGGTGTTGGCATTAGTACAATGCATAAGTTGATGTTTTAGACCTTTGTCCCCTTAAACATGTAACACATGGGCCCATATTATTACTTTGGTTAATGGCTTTTTAACTATAGCATATACATTTTCAAGTTTCAACTAGAAGATTTAAGCTTCTTATTGGCTTGGTTTATACCGACACGAGCACTATTGTGACATTGTCTTAGCACAATATCATCAATTGCGTATTTAGAGTCGACTTTTGATCCTAGATCGTGAAAGAAAAAGCTTAGAAATATATAGAAAACCTGAAGTCAAAACTTTTGTTCATGTTTTTGAACTTGTTTCTTGGGGTGTCGCATCAGGCGTCACTCACACAATTGATAGTGTGCGGGAGAGGTTGATCTCTCAAATTGGATTTGGAGACGGGTTCTGTTCCTATGTAGTCTTGCTACAACATTATGAGTGATCTTATATAGCCATAATTAGTAGATCTTGTACTGCTTTATTAATGATCTCATCGTTCCATTAGTAGTACTTATCATGAACTTTCTCATAACTCCATAATTGTTGAGTCTTTCAATTCATGGTACTTGGTGACCTCATTTAAATATGTTAATATATATGATGTATGTATCTTGATGTTGGCTCAGGTTCAAGGTGTGTTCTCTTCATGGGAGACTTATTGTTTATGTCGACTTACAATGTGTTCCCTTCATGAGAATTTTTTCCCCTATAAGTACCTATTAATTTAAAAACCTTCAATCCATTTCAATCCAATCCATTTTTTTAAACTCTTAGGGTTCGTCTGGTAGAGCGTAAAACATTTTCAATGTAAACTGATTTTCCATGGAAAACAATTTTCATGGAAACAATTTTCCATTGTTTAGTTGCATGTAAAAAAGGCGATGAAAATAGGGAAAATGAAGGGGTGGAAGGAGGTAGTGAGGAAAGAGTGTATAAGGGAATGGGAGGAAAATTGTTTTCCTTTCATTTTGGAAGGAAAATGGTTTTCCATCATTGTAAGGAAAAATTTACTCCCATGGAAAATGATTTTACATTCCTTTGTGTACCAAACAATGTAAAATTGAGAAATGAAGGAAAACACTTTTCATGGAAAATGTTTTACGCTCTACCAAACGGAGCCTTAAGCTACAATAAGTTTTAATCATTTTTTTATTCATTACAATAAGTTTCAATCCATTAATTTACTATAAACTCTTGTAAAACAACTATATGTTGTTGATTTTTACATGGATCATGGTGAATTTCGAATTATTGTTTATATGAATTGAGTTAAAGTCAATTTTGGTTGAGTTGCTTCAAATGTAGATTATGGAGTGTATTATTTCAATTGACTAATTCCATAACTTTCAAGTTTTGTCACATCCTAATACTTCAATGCATAAAACTTAGGTTAGGTCTAGCCTCTAGGCCAGTAGAATTAAGTGGCTAATCATGAAAATAACATTTTGAGCAAGTTTGTGGCACCAAACTAGCTTTTAGATATGATTTTTGGAGTAATAAACTCATAGTAATTACTAATTAGTTTTTATTGGGTAGCTAATAATTATATATAAATGACAAATCATCTTGTCCTCGATATAATTAACATAATCTAAAGGGATTAGTAGTAATTAATAAAGGGATTAAGGAATGTATAGGTGCAATGATGCCAAAATCCAAAACCAAAATTCTACAAAAAAAACACTCAAAAGATGAACCTTTAGATTCTCTATTGCTTAATGTTCCAAAACCTAACTTCCTGTTACAAAGCCATATTTTTCAGTTGCAAGTTATAGCTGATTAGCTGTTGCAACTTTTGTTCAGAATTTTATAACATTCATAGTTTCATACATTCCTCAAAAGGATATACTCTTCATATCTTTTTTTTTTTAAAACCCAATACCTTTTTACTTTGCATTGGCACGCTACTTTGATATAGATGATGATTAGAGCTGCTTGCTTCTCTATGAAATGTCGCCCATTTTCTGCAAAGACAAGATAGTCGCAAAAGGAAACGGAAACGTAACTAGCATTGTGAAAAGGATAAAGTATTTCGTATTTTTTTGGTGCCTATAGATAAACTTAAATAGTTTATTGGACCTATAATTATATGAAAATTAATTCCGGAGAAGATGAATGTATTTAATTATTTTGTCTTTATATTGTTTAGGCTCATCTTTTTTAGTTGAAATGTGATGAAGTGGACTTAACTGAATTATACGTTGACACAAAAATAATTCAAATGGATTGAATTAAACTTAACTAAACTAAGTCGAAAAATAGTTAAATACGCCCATAAGATCCAGGCTTTAAGCTTGATGTCAATTGATATAAACAGTAAATTTATCAAGATGTAAAGAGAACACGCCTCACAATGTGCAAATAAGGATTATCCAAATCCGTGTAATTGATGTTTTTATTTTAATTATGCCATAACTTACATGTCAGTTTAGAATTTTTCTAATACATTAAAAAGGTCAAAAGGTAATCAAACTAGTTGATCTATAAAATTAGTGCCATGTGAAAGCATGCGTTACTTGGAAGTTGGAACTAGTGAGACGACTTACATTTCCTCAAAAAATAATGGGATAATCAGAATTTTTATGGAGAATCTTGTATATTGACAACAACGAGGTGTAACTAAAGTTCTTGATCTACTAGTAAGCTAGCTATTGACTCATATTCTCACATGAAAAATTAAGAAATATACATTAGTCGTTAGAAAAAACTTTGTTTTTCTATAAATGTTTTCACTGGTTAGATGGTACTGGAATTATACTCGGCATATAATATATAAGTATATAACAGTGTCCATAAATGTTATACTACATTCATTATTCATACTTGTTCGATCATTAGATTGAAATGAGGAAACATATAATTGATCCGACCAATTATGTTGTGTTGAACCCCATGTGATTTACACTAGTGAGTTGTCTCATATCGGAAAAAGAGGAGATGTTGAATTAGTTTATAGGTCTAGGAGTTACTCCTCCTATTGCTAATTGGTTTTAGGATGGAACCTCCTTGAGCTTGTAGAACGGTTTGACTCTCCTCCTCCTTGTTGGGTTACCCAGCTCCATTTATGGGCCTCCTCTAAAAAACTGGGTATCCTTTATTTTTTTAGAAATGTGAGATAAATACAATTTAAATTAAATGATCAACCAAATAAAGATAGAGAAATTAATAATTAATGATCTAAGTTAGCTCCCACTTGATGTTAATTAGCTAACCTATCATTTTTTTCAAAAAAGAATAATCTTCACTATATTCAATCTCATTGACTAGTGCAAAGTTTTGCTAAGCTCATAGTTATGGCCCAAACCATTATTTAAACAATCATTAGCGTACGAAATTAAGTATAATTGTTGTACTATTGTAGTAGACTCTTTAGATTATTGAATTCAGAGGCTCGTGTAACGACGTACTCATCATGTTTTGAAAGATTAATACGAAATCTAATAATAATGATTCAAAAAATTAAAAATTTTGATGTCATAATCAAAATTGATATTTTCCCAAACCCCAAATTAGTTTTGCAAGAAAATCTAATATTAATCAGCAATATAAAGCATAGTGAGGAGCAGTTGTGGAAGAGCCATCATTGACCTCATAGGTAAGGCTGTAACACAAAATTTAGTGTGTATTTACGATGTTCGATCATTCAGTAGAATAGAAACAATCGATCAATGTTGATTTGGCATTAATTAAGATTGATGGTTTGAATACGATAGATCAATAGGTCTATAATACATGGTGCATTTATATTAAAAAAAAATATATATATATATATATATATTGTATAGTAAGAGAGGTTAATTTATTTGTACTTAGTAGTTTAATTTAATATAATATAAACATGCATAACATGGAAGAGGTAATGGTTGAACTTGAAATTAACTTGATTATGACTTCAGCGGTTCAATAAAGTGGTAGACCATGATATAACAATTGGTGGAAAAGCTATTATAATAACAATTAGCTATTTTGTAAGCTATAATTTTATGCTGAGTATAGCTGTTTGTTTTTGTCATAGGATACGGTCAACTTAATTATCATAAGCTATTATAAGCAAGCTAAGATTAGCAATTAAGGTCTTGTTCTCCTCGTCTTATTTTTACTTATTTTCAGCAAAAATAAGTTCAGTTCAGTAAAAATAAGTTCAGATCTGTAAAAATAAGTTGAGGAGAACAGGGCCTAACTATGCTCTTTTGAATTGCATTGTATAAGGCTTTTGGCATAAAAAGTTTAGAGTTTGTTGTTAGAGGATTAACTTTTGTTTGTATAATAATTTTGACTGTTGATTTAAATAGTTGTTTGTATAAATGTGTTTGGTAACTTGTAATTAATTATTCAGAATTTAGTACTTTTTAGTTATATAAAATTTTATGCATTGTTTTAGTTAATTATGAGGGTGAAATATTCATTTGCTATATTATGTAACCTAAACTCTAAGGAAAAAGCTTCTATATGTATCAAAAACTCTCTTGGAAACTCTCCCCCACCAAACACTTCAATTAGAAATTTTGACTGGTCAAAACTTCCTTCAAACCTCTTTTTACCTCTAAACCTCTCTCCTTCAAACCCCTTAATCTATTCCATAATTTCGTATAAAATTCATAGTTTAAGCATACTACACAGATTACTCCGTATTTTTCTTGTAAAGATAACTAACCATTGGATAATTGAACTCCTACCCTTTTTTTAGTTTTTATTTATAAAGATAACTTATCTTGACTTTGGTAGCCGAGTTTTCAACGGCCACCAAAGAAATGTCAATATCAAATAACATATGAGTAATTGATTTATACAAATCGAAATAGAAATAATATAATAAAAGTATAAAATCAATGATATTATTACGACTTACATCCTCACCACCACTCCCCTCGACAATAATAAGAAAAGAACAAGACTAAAAAAAAAAGGTTCATTCCATTAGACCATTGCTTTACTAAACTGTTTATTTTAATTTGTAAAAAACAAAATTCATATGATATATTCTGATTTCCGACAATCAATAATAATTCAGATTTTGATGATGGATTATAGGGATTTAAACGGGATTTGGGGAGATCATAATCTGATTTTAATGGTTTTGGTATGATTTCCTCCTTCGCTAACAACCTTGAATAGATGATGACGAGAAGTGTGGGGGATAAATTATAGCACTACTTTTTATTTTTGTAAGATTATTTTATTCAATTTTCTTTTAAGCTTAAAGAGTGTGTTTGTTTAGGGCCCCCGGATATAATAGAAGGGATATAGGTAAGTTAAGATGATTGAATAATTAATAACGTTTGTTTTGATTATGAGGACTAAGGTCTTGTTCTCCTCGTCTTATTTTTACTTATTTTCAGTAAAAATAAGTTCAGTTCAGTAAAAATAAGTTCAATTCAGCAAAAATCAGTTTCAATCCTTAATAAATTGTAAATGATTTCAGCAAAATAAGTTCAGTTCAGCAAAAATAAGTTCAGATCAGCAAAAATAAGACGAGGAGAACAAGGCCTAATTATATAGGAATAGTAGTGAGTCATCAAATGCACCGTTGGTTTGAGCTTCGCTTCTATTTTAATTTTAGGAAATTATGAGACGATGGATTTTCAATGGTCACCTGGTCATCCCTAGAGTCCGTATATCTCTAATCTTGTACTAATTATCGAGTGGGTAGTCTTGTACTAATGAGTTCAAAAAATCATTTGGCATTTAGTGAAATGAACAGCTTTTTGAGAAGAATACATAAATTTTCGTAAACTTAATTTAGTGTTGCACATAATTAGTAACGGAGGTAGTAATAAATTTGCCATTTAATCCAAACATAGTCCCAAATCCCAATCTTGATAATATGTGTCTCACATGTCAATCGTGGAAAAAAAAAAAAAAAAACACTTATTTCATCGTTATTGTTACTCACCAATTCCATTAATCAATAACCTTAATTCCTTATCTATCATGCCAAACGCTCCGAAATTGAGCTTCTTTAGTTTCTCTCGTGATATTCTTCTTATATTATATGCATAATCATATGACAAATAACATAATTACGCGTTATATTGTTAGAGGATTTGTCTATATATATGTAGTGGTTTACAAAAATAAAATTAAGACAACTACGTAGTTGTAGAAAAAGGGGAAACAATTATAAAAAAAAAAAAAAAAAAAAAAAAATCGGAAGGAATATACTTTTGGACAAATTTTTAATATCAATATTGTTAATTTGTTAGAGTTGCTAATTAAAAAATTCCTCCACCCTTTCCTCAATTCAAAAAAAGTGGACAACTTTGTCCTTCCACTATATATTTCCTCGTTTTATACTCTAACCTTGGATGTTATATATATTCCAACGTCCAAACTTTGTCTTCCTTAACTTCACATATTTCATGAATGAAACAATAAACACATAAAAAAAAAAAAAAAAAAAAGGAAAGAGATTTCAACTTATGTGTAGGAAATGGGTTATGTGCAAAAATCAACAACAAATGGGAGGCTTTTGAGAAACATATCAATGATGCTGTATCAAACAGCATAGTTGGTAAGTTTTTCAAGTTAGATGTAAGAAATAGTTGTTTTACTAGGGAGTTACGTGCTGCAACTACTACTTTCTTGACCATGTTGTATATTATTACTGTTAATGCTAGTGTTATTGCTGATTCTGGCGGCCGTTGTTCGGCCGCTGATTGCTCGCCCCCGGGTGGGCTTGATTGTGTGATCAAGCCTAACCCGGGGTACGAGAAATGTTTAGCTCAACTTAAGAATGACCTTGTTGTGGCGACAGCCTTGTCATCGTTTGTGGGGTCCATTGCTATGGGGTTGTTTGCTAATCTACCTTTTGGGCTGGCCCCAGGAATGGGGGCAAATGCTTACTTGGCTTACAACTTGGTGGGCTTTCATGGGACCGGGCCCATGTCGTTCGAGACCGCCCTTGCTGTGGTTCTTGTTGAAGGGGTTGCTTTTCTTCTCATTGCCGTGCTTGGGCTTCGGGCCAGGCTGGCCCAATGGATCCCTATCCCTGTTCGGCTCGCTAGTGCAGCAGGGATTGGGCTCTTTATTGCCTTTACCGGGCTGCAGTCTAACCTTGGGCTGGGCATAGTGGGCCCTGATCCATCAACATTGCTGACCCTCACGGGTTGTCGGACCACCGACCCGGCAACGGGCCAGTGCCTAGGAGGGACCATGCAAAGCCCAACACTATGGTTGGGCCTAGTAGGCTTACTGATAATCTCATTTGGGCTTATGAAGAACATCAAAGGTAGCATGATATATGGTATACTTTTTGTCACATTTATATCATGGTTTAGAGGTACTAGTGTAACATATTTTCCATACACTACTAGTGGTGAAGAAAGTTTCAGTTACTTTAAAAAAGTAGTTGATTTTCATATGATAAAATCAACAGCAGGTGCAATTAGCTTTACAGATTTTAATACAAGTCATGTTTGGATAGCTTTGGTGACACTACTATATGTAGATGTGTTATCTACAACGGGCACATTATACACTATGGCTGAAGTTGGTAATTTTATAGACGAAAATGGTAGTTTTGAAGGCGAATATGCTGCATACATGGTTGATGCAGGCTCCACTATTGTGGGGTCTGCCCTCGGCGTGTCTCCTATTGCCACGTTCATCGAATCAGCAGCTGGAATCCGAGAAGGTGGTAGGACGGGTTTAACCGCGGTAATTATTGGGATTTACTTTCTTATATCAGTGTTTTTTACCCCACTTATTGCAAGTGTACCACCATGGGCTATAGGTGCAGCATTAGTAGTAGTTGGTGTTTTGATGATGAAAGTGGTAAAAGATATTGATTGGAATAACATGAAGGAAGCAATGCCAGCTTTTATAACCATAATCCTTATGCCCTTGACATACTCCATATCAAATGGAATCATAGGAGGCATTGGATTTTACGTCGCGCTTAATTTGTATGATTATTGTGTAAGGATGGTTAAGTGGTTGGTTAAGATGAGAAGGGCTGTGGTTAGGGAAGAAAATCAAGTATTAGCAGTTCCTAATGCTCAAGTTTAGACATGTTAGTTTGATATATGAGGGTTACATTAAGGAAGTATGGTGTTAGTTTAATAATTAAGATAGCTCAATTAGTAAAAACATGTATATGGACAAGGTTCCTTGAGAGCTTTACACCCATGTAATGAGTAGAGACATAGGCTTAGTAATCTTTCAAGGCTTCTTGTGCATGCACTTTGAATGTATAAATCTTATATTTAGGCATTTCATTGGCTAAATTTTGTTGTTTTTTTTTTTTTTTCCATTTCTTTCTGTATTGATACTGCATTTTATCTTTTCTACGGAATACTAATTTGGCTCCTAAATAACAAAAGTTTTAGAGTAAATAACTATTAGACAACAAAAAATTGTTCAAAATACATAGCAACTCGACTTATTTGATTCTATCTTTATTGAAAACAAGTCGGCCAAACTCAGTCAATTTGATCAAAACTACCACTAATTAAATCATTTTTCGTAAAAGATAAATGCATTGAACCAAACATGGAATAGAATTTAAGACACATGAAAACACTAACATATCAAACCCCATCACATTAAACATCTATTAATTCCTAAAAGTAGTATTTTTAGTGGTTGTGATTGGATTATACAATTGGCTTTAAATAGAAATAGTTCACATTTTTTGGCAATATGTCTTTGTTGTAAGTTTATATTGATCTTAGTAACATTGGTATTGAATGATAACCGCAACACCTTTTTTATAGGACATGCTTTATTGCTTTCCTCGCAACTCACCATCAACCAACAACGCAAGTAATACAAGAATCAGCTCAACAATTTTTATTTGTCTTTATTGTCAAAAAAAAATCCAATGATGTATTTGAATTAATGATTAATCTATTGTTTCATTGAGTATGAATTGAAGGTGTAGTTTGTATTCTTTAAATTGGAATCTAAAATTCTTTTATTAGAAATCCGTCAATAATACTGATGATCCGATTTTTGTTTCGTGTAAAACACAAACATTGAGTTAATTAATCTGTTGGAGATGAAGAGAGCTTAGTTGTACTGAAAATATAAATACGTTATGTAAAACGTACATAAGCCATAGTAAGTTGATTGATTATTGCATTTTGCAAAAACAGAAGTACAATTACCCTAGTAAACAAATTAAATACCATCCTCTAATAAGGAGGGAGTTGCAACCATATGGGCGGGATTTCAAGATTTGATTGGGGAGTGACATGGTTAAATTCCCCGACATTTTCTTCTTCAAACAGTATATACACATGTCACTCCCTTTCCCTAGGGGACGTTTAATTGGAATAGCCATACGTAACAACTAGGTTGCACGGAGTCGGGAACGGGGTCGAAAACGAATACGGATACGAGGACTGAAAACGGTTATTCTGAAAAATATTGTTAATGGGTACGGTAAATTATAACATGAAGAATCGGAATCGTCCCCAATACGGGGACGAATCGGGTTCGGGAACGGTAACCCATTAGAAGTACCCATGCTACATAGCGTAACAATGATCAGTAAAATAAATACAATTATTTAAAATATATCCAATTTTTAATGAGCTTATTAAGTAAAACGAACACAAACCAAATTCATATTTTTATTTGCTTCTTACGCTCGAATGTAATTACCGTGCATGGCGACCTAAAATATCGACAATATTAACATTTTCATGCACAATTTTAGAAATTTAAAGCAATGAACTCTAATGTGAAATATCAAATTTTTAAAGATCTTATCATGTTGGATTCTATTTTCATTACACAAACATTATGTTTACTTTCTTTGAAATTAAAGGTGAGTGGCAGAAATTTAGGTGAAGCGTTACAATATGTGTACGTAGTAAGTTTTTAGATTAAAACATGAACCATAGTCATCATTTTGTCACTTTGCTCCTCTCTTTTCTTCCTCATTAATTACAAAGTTACATGAATCAAATTAAACACTTGTGTTCTTTTACCCTTTTTTGGCATTGAAGTTCTTTATGATTTAGCTTATAATTGAAGTACCATGCGCTAAGGCGTCTAACATGTATAAATGCATACATGTATGTATATAGGTCCGTTTCAAAGAATATAAGTGCAAAGTATGGAGGGGATCCAAGGTTTACGTGTTAGAATATCGAAATCATGGAAGAACATGGAGAAAGTTGTGAATGAAACAGTTACAAGTAGTAGAGTTGGCAAGTACTTCAAAATCGAAGAACGAAATAGTAGTTTTACTACAGAGTTTAGGGCAGCCACTACGACGTTTCTAGGGATGGCCTACGTGATTACAGTAGTCTCCACTGTGGTCGCTAGCACTGGAGGCACGTGCTTACTTACAAGTGAGCCCTTAGTGTACAAGATTTGTGTTTCAGTGGTTCAGAGTGACTTGATTGTAGCTGTCTCATTGGTGTCGATGCTAGGCTGCTTTGCTATGGGTCTATTGGCTAACCTTCCCTTTGGAGTGGCACCGGGGTCAGGTCAAGCCATGTATATGGCTTATAACTTGATAGGCCTCCATGGCTCTGGGCCGTTGACATATTCTGAAGCACTGGGTCTTTGGATGGTTGAGTCTTTGCTCTTCTTAGTGATCGCAGGCTCTGGTCTCCGAGCCAAGATGGGTAGACTCATCCCAGCCTCAGTACGCCTTGCTTGCGCAGTAGGGATTGGGCTGTTCTTCGCTCTCATCGGCCTCCAGTCCGATCATGGTGTGGGCCTAATTGGACCTGACATGAAAATTCAGCATCTCAACAGCCCAACTTTTTGGTTAGGACTAGTGGGTTTTCTGATTATGTGCTATGGAATGGCTCATGAGTTTAAGGGTAGTATGATATATGGAATCCTGTTTGTGACTTTGTTATCTTGGTTTAGGGGCACCTCAGTTACATACTTTCCAAGAACTGATGAAGGCGAAGCAAAGTATCAGTATTTTAAAAAGGTGATAGATTTCCATAAGATCAACAAAATAGCTGGTAAAATCAGCTTCAAAGGCTTTGCCAAAGGAAGAACTTGGGTGTCACTTTTCGTCTTGTTATACATTGACATTCTTGCAACTACGGGAACTTTATACACCTTAGTTGAGATAGGAGGGTTCATAAACGATCAAGGATCCTTCGAAAATGAATACATAGCCTACATGATCGACGCTTTGGTGAGTGTGGTGGGGTCAGTTCTCGGCATTTCTCCAGTGGCAACAGCTGCAGAGTCATCAACAGGCATCAAGGAAGGTGGGCGAACAGGACTAACAGCAGTGATCATAGGTTTATATTTTTCTCTATCATTAGTTTTCTCACCCCTGTTGACAAGTGTTCCTCCTTGGGCAATAGGGCCTTCTTTGGTTACAGTAGGGGTGATCATGATGAAGGTAGCAAAAGACATAGAATGGGGTAATATTAAAGAAGCGGTTCCTGCTTTTATCACCATAATCCTGATGCCATTTTGTTCTTCTATACCCAATGGCATAATTGGAGGGCTCGGCGTTTATGTTGTTCTCAACTTGTATGATTGGATTGCTTGGATGGTTAAACGAATGATGAAGAAGACTACAAAAAAGAATACAATGCATGTTGAAAACAATGTAGCTGATAACTTGTCTGCAATCCCATGATTATCGATTGATAGTGCAGTCCAGTACCTCTTTTTTCCTATCTAGTATCAGATTTAACTTTCAAGGTAGGTGGTGAAGTAATCTTATGCATCATGCACCTACTAAATGCTGTAAAATAATTCGACACACTATCAGTAATTCAGTACTAATATCGAATCTCTTAAGATTGTATCAAACCTACAAGCACACAGAAAAGAGTATGACCAAGTACGAATTCTGTCATTGTATTTACAAAATAAGATTACAGCTACACCACAGTGCCTAAGAATCTGAATCTATTGACAAATCTGGTTCAGAGTCTGAACTACTAAGTCTTAAGAATATGGACATGGAAGAGTCCTTTGTCTGAGTCACCAAGCACAAATGTACACTCATCTCCAGGACTAACGTTGTTGGCCTTTCTGAATGCGTTCCAGCCACTTGCCAAAACCTTGACACCGTACTTCTCATGATAAACCACCGGCCAATCATCTCCATCCGGATCCCGAAGCAAGACCAGCCTCTGTTTCAATTTCTTACCTTGCCTCAGCTTCACAACTGGTAAAGGCTCGGGCAATTCCTGCAGAATAACAATAAAAAAGGTTAACTGATTTGTATGCACAACAATTTTGGACCACATTAAATTAGAAGCAATATGAACGGTTTAATGATTCACTGTTCTGCACAACAACAGTAAGAAAGATCTAATACACAAATTAGAGAAAGAAACCACTTGTATTACAAGTACAAGAGTCATCTCAGCAGGATCAACAAAAATCCAAACACCAGAGGGAATTTTTTTTATTTTTTGAAAAATACAATTATTCGAAATCAAAATTAATAAAACTTGAACACGAAAGAGAAGTTAAAAAACTAAGTTGTCAATACTAGTAGATTTTACAAAATTTATGTCCAGACCTTATAGTTTTAGAGCAATGCCATATCACAATGAGGTCCAACATTATAGAAAAAAACATGAGTTATATAACTGGTTAATCATAGAACCCTTCGTCAAATGGAGCAGTAGAGGAATATGTGACCCAGCAGCAATGATAGTATCAGATAAAACGGCCAAAACAGAAACATTAGCTCATGAAATGGTGAAGGTTATTAGAAGTTCCAACTTACGAGGAAAGATTCATTGTTAGGTGGTATGGAGCATGTAATCCTGATGGCAGTTGCAGATGTCAAAGCATCTTCAGGATCACAGAAATCAACAGGTTCAGACTTTACAGATTGCAGGACTGGAACATCATCTTCCATAGGCCTTAAGTTCGTATCAAGATCTTCAAGGTTACAAAAATCATCTTCCGTAGGTTTCAAGTTCACTCCAAGATCTTCACGGTTAGAAACTTTATCTTCCATAGGTTCTAAGTTCACAACAAGATCTTCATGGTTACAAATGTCATCTTCCAAAGGCTTTAAGTTCACACCAAGATCTTCACGGCTGCACAAGTCATCTTTCAAAGTTTTTAAGTTTGCATCAAGATCTCCATGGATAACCTTGGGCTTCTTATTAGAAGACAAGTCCAAGATAATTAAATGGTCTTGTTCGAACTCTCTTGGTCCTTGCTTGAATATTCTCGTTGCTTCACCTGATCAGCAGAGAACTAAATTAATACAAGTATTTAAGACACCATCTACAGCTAAATATTAGTTACGTCAACTCGTCAAGTTAACAATACAGCTACATTTACTAATCAACAAAAAAACAGAAAACAAAAACACTTTTGTAACACCTTGAAATAAGCAACTATATAAGATTGAACCAAAAAGGAACATATACCTGGAGGTGGAATACAACCCGACATAGCTAAAGGTTCAACAATGTCAGAAGTCTCAGCATCTTGCAGAGGCATAGGAGAGTTCAAAGGCATTTCAAGGGCTGGAGAAATGCTACAAATAGGACTACTTTCGGATGTTGACAAAATTGCTTCATGTTCTTCTGAGATAAAATGGAAATTAAACGAGAAATTACACACACACAATTCACTTGAAATGTTCTAAATAAAGATAAAGGCCCAAGATCACTAACTTGAAGTTTGTTCAGTATTTCCTTGACTAAGTTGGGACTTAGTTGTATCAACTAAAGCATCTACAGCTTGAACTTCATGCAAACCACCGGGTACATGAGACATTTAAAAACTCATTACAGTTAAATAAAATTCACACCAAGTAAACAACGCAGAGGTAAATCTACCCTCTTTGCCAAATAAACAGAAAGCAAACCTTTATTATCGTTTTTTAAGCAAAAACATAAACCTTTTTTTAACCACCTTAAGATACACAATATAAGCTGATAATTTTAAGAGTTAAAATAAAAAGGAACCAGTACCAGGAGGGTGAATAATACCTGGTTCAGCTGCTGAAGGCCCAAAATTGTCGTTTATGATAGTTTTAAGAGGCTTAGGGGAGTCCAAAGGCATGTCAAGGGCTGGAGAAAAGGTAGCTGTTGGACTACGTTCAGATGTTGACCATATTGCTTCGTTTTCATCTGCTAGATCGAAAACATGAAAACAAAAGGAGAAAGTTCACGATTGCATTTCAAAAAAAAAAAAATTCTGAATCAAGATAAAGGCCTAAGGTGAGCAAGGCCACTAACTTGAAGGCGGCACAGTATTTCCTTGATCAATTGAAGCATCTCCTGCTTGAATTCCATGCAAAGTGCCAGGTACTTGGGAACAATTAAGAAGTGGTCAAAGTTTAGTACAATTCACATTCAGCTATATAACAAGTCTACAATTACATATTGCTTCGTAAAAAGAAAAAGAAAACACAAACCTTGTGATCAACTTAAGTTAAACACTGTAAGCAGAATAATGTTAAGATTTAAGTGGCAAAAAACAACTACCTGAAGGGTGACTACAAACTAATTCAGCTGCTGAAGGTTCAAAATTGTCTCTTTTCATGATAGTCTTCAGAGGCGTAGGGGAGTCCAAAGACATGTCAAGGGATGGAGAAACACTTGCAGTTGGACTGCATTCAGATGTTGACAAAATCGCTTCGTTTTCTACAGACAGCGATAAAATGGATATAAAATGAGAAATATCCAATTGCAATTCCGAAATTCCTAAAGATAAATAGAGGTCCAAGGTCACTAACTTGAAGGTTGTGTAGTATTTCCTTGACCAGGTTGAGACTTGTTTGTATTAGTTGAAGCATCATGCAAACCAGAATGAGAGCACTTGCTCCCTTGGAGCTCACCAATATAATTAGCATCTACTATATTGTCAATCTTCTTGGAGTTGGACAGATCACATACATACTCTTCATCCCCTTCCCTAGCAAAACTTGAATTTATGTTGGGATACTCAAAGGAAGATAGATAAGATTGATGTTCGGTATGATGCTCCCCAGTATCTGTAGTCATCTCGGTCATCATGAAAGTGTCAAGATCAAATAGATGAAACTTATCATCTTTCGTGTCAGGCAACTCAAAGGCGGAGAGATCTAACAAATGGTCTCTATCATCTTCTCTGGCAAAAGCTGTTTCTTTCTCAGTGAAGAACGAAGGCTCCACTATAACTTCTGCATTTGAAACACTACGTGCCACCGAAAATGACTTATCTACTTTATTCACAACATCCTGGCTAGGGATGGAGTTGTTGTCAGATTGAGGAACAACATAAGCATCCAAATAGCCATATTCTTGTTCTACTTCTAGTTCTTTGAAAAAAGGATCAGAAGGAACTTTCTTGGTTGTAAAAGTTGAGGTAGTTTTAGCTCTTTTGTTTTTATAGTTCCGTTCACCAGACAAGGTTTTTTCCCAACCACTTTTTCCATAAACTGTAACCATGAAATTTGACTCCATGTTGAAATGGAATACTAAAAAGTCACCTTGCTCAATGCCGTGATCATGGGAAAATTTAGACCATCCCTCTTTGAAAGCAAGACAGCCTTTTACATTAGACAGGACTACTTCCCATTCCTGGCCTGTTGAATCCTCGAGATAGCACGTCTTTCCTACCACAGAAGTAAGCATTCTGCTTTGTTTAGGAGGCACAAACTACAAATAACAGACTATTAGATATAACATCTGATATATATTTGACTCATTGTAGATTGCTTATTGCCATTGAGAATGGCACTGCTTTAAGTTTGTTAAAAGATAAAGCGAATAAGATAACTAAGATAAGGAGCAGGGATATGTGTTTGAAATCATACCAGTATTTCAGAAAATCTTTTGCCAAACATGACCTTAAAAAAAGTGGCAACCATCTGAGGTTGATCCCTCTTTCCTCTATGGAATAACAAACATTTCTTGTAGCACTCATTACAAACACCATCCTCTCGAGCCATATGGTAAATACGCAATCAGCTAACTGGAAAAAAACATTAATAATCCATTAACGACTAAGCAAGCTATTCACATGTAGAAAATTACATGAAACAAGCATCAAGGGTGTCCAATAAAGTGTTCAAGGCGACCCTATGCTTACACTCATCACACGCAGCTCACATGGTCTGAGGGTTTATTCAATGTTCATTATGATTTCTAATACACAAATGGCATGGATTATATTACAGAACATACTTATTCGAAGCTGTGTACGTCGTTAATTGCTTCAATGCACTAGTTATTAACATTAGTACTTTAGTAGGCCACTAAATTTTTTGAGGCAACCTTAACAAGCATGATTCTCACCCAAAAAAAAAAAAAAAAAAATCCTTCAACAAAAACAAAGGCTAAATGAGGGTTTTAGTTCTCAAACATCAAAACCAAAGACAAAATTCTGATAAAACCCCAAAAAAGGATTTTACTCAACAAAAGACAGTAAAGTAAACTTCTTACAAGTTACAACAAATTACAACAAAACTTAATTAATTATAAGTTTACAACAAAAACAAAGAAGTAAAATTAACACCCAAAACATAATTACAAGTTACAATCTTTAGCAAGCTTCCATAACAAACATGAAACCTAGAATCTCATAAACATTAATGTTGGTTCAACAACAGCATAATATTTGCAAATCTCCTAAATCAAATAAACTAACTCACTGTTGCAAATTTCCATCTTTTTTTTCCCCAAAGATAATATTATTTGCAAGAAAAATTACCTTGAATTTCCTAAATCTTTTTACTTTCAACTTGAACTCAACAACAAGAAATATGAATGTCACAATTTTTTTCCATGAAAAAAGTCAGTATCTTTCTCAAATGTCTACATTTTAACACACCCTTCAATCCAAATTGTGCCAAAAAAATAAAAAATAACAAAGATTTTCAGTTAAAGTTGAACTAAAACCAAAAAATTAGTTAATTAAGTATTGTACATGCAGAAATCAAACAAAATTACAGAAGTAACAACAACATAAGTTGAGAGGAAGAAGATGAAAAGTTACTAACTTACCTTAACTTAGAGGAAGGAAGAAGGGTGAATTTTGCATGGAGAAATTTTACTGAATTTTATAAATAAATTGTGTTACTGTAAAAATTAATAATGTGGGAGAAAGTGAGAACCAATCAAACAGAAGCAAGTCTGAGTTTAAGTAGAGTACTGTCAAAGTCAAACTTTAATCTAATACAGTAAGTCAGTAATATTTCTTTTTTTCTTTTTTTGGTCATTTGTAATACACATGCATCACGCATGATATGCTTGCATTTCCTTAGTTCTATAATCGTTCTTTAATTTCTTTGGTTTTTAATGGGCTTTTCATTTTATTTTACCCCCTCTAACTCTTTTTACTTGCTACAATTTGACTATTTTACTATTTATTCAACTACTTTGACCATCTTTTATTTCATATCTGTATATAAAAATATGATCATATGAGACATTGTTTGATTCGTCTCAATTTATATTTTATTAATACATAATTTCTATAATTTTTACATGTACAAAATTAGAGATATTAACGCTTAAACTATGTATCGAAAACTGTAAATTGAAATGTAGTAAGTAAAAAAGTTGATACGGAGTATTTTTTTTTAACAGGGGCTTNAGGCTAAATGAGGGTTTTAGTTCTCAAACATCAAAACCAAAGACAAAATTCTGATAAAACCCCAAAAAAGGATTTTACTCAACAAAAGACAGTAAAGTAAACTTCTTACAAGTTACAACAAATTACAACAAAACTTAATTAATTATAAGTTTACAACAAAAACAAAGAAGTAAAATTAACACCCAAAACATAATTACAAGTTACAATCTTTAGCAAGCTTCCATAACAAACATGAAACCTAGAATCTCATAAACATTAATGTTGGTTCAACAACAGCATAATATTTGCAAATCTCCTAAATCAAATAAACTAACTCACTGTTGCAAATTTCCATCTTTTTTTTCCCCAAAGATAATATTATTTGCAAGAAAAATTACCTTGAATTTCCTAAATCTTTTTACTTTCAACTTGAACTCAACAACAAGAAATATGAATGTCACAATTTTTTTCCATGAAAAAAGTCAGTATCTTTCTCAAATGTCTACATTTTAACACACCCTTCAATCCAAATTGTGCCAAAAAAATAAAAAATAACAAAGATTTTCAGTTAAAGTTGAACTAAAACCAAAAAATTAGTTAATTAAGTATTGTACATGCAGAAATCAAACAAAATTACAGAAGTAACAACAACATAAGTTGAGAGGAAGAAGATGAAAAGTTACTAACTTACCTTAACTTAGAGGAAGGAAGAAGGGTGAATTTTGCATGGAGAAATTTTACTGAATTTTATAAATAAATTGTGTTACTGTAAAAATTAATAATGTGGGAGAAAGTGAGAACCAATCAAACAGAAGCAAGTCTGAGTTTAAGTAGAGTACTGTCAAAGTCAAACTTTAATCTAATACAGTAAGTCAGTAATATTTCTTTTTTTCTTTTTTTGGTCATTTGTAATACACATGCATCACGCATGATATGCTTGCATTTCCTTAGTTCTATAATCGTTCTTTAATTTCTTTGGTTTTTAATGGGCTTTTCATTTTATTTTACCCCCTCTAACTCTTTTTACTTGCTACAATTTGACTATTTTACTATTTATTCAACTACTTTGACCATCTTTTATTTCATATCTGTATATAAAAATATGATCATATGAGACATTGTTTGATTCGTCTCAATTTATATTTTATTAATACATAATTTCTATAATTTTTACATGTACAAAATTAGAGATATTAACGCTTAAACTATGTATCGAAAACTGTAAATTGAAATGTAGTAAGTAAAAAAGTTGATACGGAGTATTTTTTTTTAACAGGGGCTTTTTTTCATACGGTGAAGAGCATTTTTAATAATTTATATTTTTATTACTACTATAACAAATAATTGTATAAATTTGGACATTTTATAAGTAAATATCAAAAAGAGGGAAGACGGAGCACAGTAATATAAATATGGTATACAAGTATGTGATAGAGAAATTGTACTTGCTTAGTAACCTAATGAATCAACAAGTCATCCTTACATAATGTTAATTCAGCATGAAAAACTATTTAACTAGGAATTTAAAATCGACAAAAACGCTAATGTGGAGATAGATATGATGATTGTGAGTAGTCATGACGTACTAGAAAATTTTGGTCTTCATCCAATTACAATATCAAAGACAAAATTCTGATAAAAAAAAAACCCCAAAAAAAGGAATTTACTCAATAAAAGACATTGAAGCAAGTACTACGAGTATCTTACAAGTTACAACAAACTGCAACAGAAACCAAGAAATTAAAAGTTTACAACAAAAACAAAGAAATAAAATTAACACCCAAAAAATAATTACAAGTTACATCTTTAGCAAGCTTGCATAAGTAGTGCATAATTAACAAACATGAAACCTAGAATTTCATAAACATAAAACATTAGTGTAAGTCCAACAATAAAAGAAAATAATTGCAAATTTAGTTAATCAAATAAACTAACTCACTTCTGTTATTATATTTAAGAATCCTAATATGAAGTTATAAACCGTCAATTTTTTTTATTTTTTTGAAAGATATGAATAGTCAATTTTGGAGAAGCCGAAGTAGTAAACGGGCTTGGCGCCTGATGTAAAGCATAAACCGACGATTAAAAGTGTTTGACCCACATACTCGTAATATGTATCTTCTATAAATAAGATATGTTCACATATAAAACCTATGTTCAGTTCCCTAAAATTTAGAATAACTATGATCAACGGAGCTTACAAGAGTTTATTCAGACGACAACTTCGAAACAATTTGGACCCGAAGTACACCTTTATCAGTATTTTCGACTACAAAAGTACACATGTCACCAGGTCGAATGCCATTCGATTTCCTAAACTCTTTCCAACCACTTGTTAAAGCCCTGAAGCCGTTTTTCTGATGATATATAACTGGCCAAAGTCTTCTAACTGGATCGCGAAGTAATACTAAGTTTTGCTCTAATTTTACATTATCTTGGTTGCAATCCCTTACATTTAAAGGCCTTGGTAACTCCTGCATGAGAATCCTCGGTTAGTGATATGTAATATATTGCATGATCATATGTTGGAAAAACTAACATGTACTTGTTCATCACTAGTTGAATCGTTGCCATCAACTCAGAAGCTAATGAAACGAAATGAAAATCAAAGATTAAAGTTACGAAATTTTATCAAATGTAAGGCTAGTTCCTGAATTTACAGCAAGGTTAACAAAGAAAACTGTGATATACGTTAAATTGCACAACATAAGCAGAATTCCGATATCATGAAAATGAACAAGAACATGAACAAAAAAACTAATGCGAAGATAGATATGACATACCAGGAAAGTTTCGCTATTGTGCTTGATCAAACATGTGATTTGGGTGGCTTGTGCAGCAGGAGAATAGCATACATTAGTAGATTTTGGGCTCATTTTTATGCCTCTCTGAGCATAATCTTCAATTTTTGAAGAAGAGTGCCAACCAAAACCATTGTTCTTAACCTTGTGATCATTAGAAGCGGAAAAGTTTGCATTATCTTGCAAAAAACCCGCACTTTCACTCGTTTTTGTTTCTTGCTTGACTATATTAGTTCTACCATCGTCTGATCAAGAGATGAACTAAATCAACATACATGTCAGAAAAAAAAAAAAAAAAAAAAAAACATACTTTTGAATGTAATATAGATTTGCCAAAGGTTAATTCAATTATATTCCAAATTTCCAATGAGTCTAGATTAGTTCGAATAAATTCATATACTTACGAGGAGGCTCATGACAAGAAGCTGCTGGAGCCGAGAACATATATTTATGTGGCAATGTGATGGTTTTCAGTGGTGGACTAATGTTCAAAGGCATGTCATCGACACTTGAATCAATGTCGTTAGGAAGCTCAATACAATCCACTTCATCTATAACAGAAGTATGACGTAAATCCACAAATAATCAAGCAATTATAGAAGAAGAAGCATAAGGTATGAGAAAAGGTCAGAAAAAAAAAAAAAAAACTTACCTGAGATTTCAATAATATCTTTAGATATTTGACATTTCTCAGCCTCAAGTGAGGCCACTTCATCAGTTTGAGTTTTTGGCAAACTGATTATTGTGGTAACATCTAATTTCTTTTCAGGCATCTCAAAAATTGACAGATCAAATAGACAGTCCCTACGATCATCTTCCGTAGAGTAGCTTGTAATTTTATTTGACATGAAGCACGACTCTAGCATAAAATCAGTTCGATTAATATCTCTAGATCGTTTATTAGCATTCCATTCCCTCGAAACATCTACTCGAACCTCTTGTAACTTTCCATCCATTTTTAACAAGTCATTCTTCTGACTAAAATCAACATCAAACTTGGGATCAAAATAAATATTCGATGATTCTTTTGCTGGCGAAACTTTGCAAGAAAAATCCACAAGACTTATAGGGCTAGAATCGGTGGAAAGCTTAGCTCTCTTGTTCTGATAATTCTTATTACTAAATGTCATCGGTTTTTCACAACCACTTTTACCAAAAATCTGAACAACAAAATGTGATCCTTTGAAGTAATGGAATACCAGAAAATCACCAAGCTCGATGCCATGATCCGATGAAAATTCATTCCATCCCTTTTGGAAGGCGAGGGAGCCTTTAACACTAGACAAGTTCACTTCCCATTTTTGCCCTGTTGGATCTTCAAGATAGGTGCTTCTACCTTCCATTGCCATTATAGTCCTAGCAAATTTAGGAGGCATAATCTACTAACACATATAATACATAAGCAGGTTACTTATGAGTTCTTGAAAGCATAGAAAATACAGAATATGCAAATAATACATTGCTAAAAAAACAAGAGACAAATAACAAGACTCTAGAAACAGAACGAGGTAACGTGAATTATGTGATCATACCAATATTTCTGAGAAATGGTTGCCAAATATGACTTTGAAGAATGAGGAAACAATTGGGTAAGGATCAACCTTTGTCCTATGGAGAGACATACAACTACGCGAGCACTCGCTACATGCCTCCATTTTGCTAACCATACCAGCAATTTCAGACTGTAGAAAAAACATAAAATTAACATTGGATCATTTTTAAGAAATTTTAAGCTACTTAGTGTTTCGAAGTAAGAATTTGAAACATATATATATAGATGACAGAAACACCAAAGTATCAAACATGAAACATGCCATACCACGAAAGGTTGTTGCAACAAAATCACTTGCAAAAGCATGACTAATGTTCATGCATGCATAAATGACATAAGTGCATTATTAGATGAACACTTTTAACCCTAAAAAACTATTACAAACCAACATGTTGGACATGAATCAGATTATCATATTGATTGATCTATGTCTAGCCGTCCTCAAATTAATTTGGGATTACGGCTTTATTGTTGTTGTTGTTATATTACAAATCAACATGTTAATAAGCTAAACTACGACATTGTAACATAGAATTTCTTCATACTGGAGTAATAATGTGTAGTGAAAATGACATATTGTCAATGCCTTAATTTGGCCTACAAAGGTCAATGCATGTATTGGTTCAACACCTAGCAACCCCGTATTTGACCCATTATTAAGTTGAAGCTCCCTATAACTTGACTTCATTATTGTTCATCATAAAGTATCCAATATTCAATGAAATTGAACTTCTTCCTGTTTGAACTTCTTTGACAAATACATCAATTCTCAATTTTCTTATACTGTACGTCGTCCGTACATATAAAAAGTCAACTTTGAATACTAGTGCCATAACACAAACAGATTACAGCAAGCAGTCAAACACCCATGAGGTATTAAAAAGATTCATATATGCCAAAATTATGTGTAGTTGGACAACATTAATATTTGACTAATGTCGTGTTTTCCTCAACTAATTTATATTTATTTTCATAAAAAATAAATTTAGTTTAACAAAAATAAACTTACTTTAGTAAAAATAAGTTCAGTTTAATAAAAATAAATTCAAATCAGCAAAATAAGTCACTGAGACTATGGCCTAATTTTTTATTCCTTCCTTTGGCAACAAGAATGTCGTGGGGGTGTTTGGTTGTGAGCATTTATAAATTTTGATTTCCTAGATGACTAAATGAGGATTAATTGTACTCTGTACATTATACAAATTTGATAAAATTAGGGCCTAATTACTTCACCTGAAAACGACAGAACTGAATTGAATGGAGCCGAACTGAACTGAACTAAACTAATTTTAAGCAAAATTAAAAAAGAGCTAAATTGAACTGAATTGAATGAAGTTGAACTAAAATAATTTTAACTTCTAAACAAGCCTTTAACATGATCTTTTTTGAAAAAACATAAAGAGCCCATTGGTCGAGTAAATCACATCATCCATATTGTTGTACTAACTCAAATCGGAAATTGAAGAGATGCATCAAAGTACAAAAAATCAGCATTCAATTATTATCGTATACTACTCCGTATGTCAAATATAAAAGGATAAAACTTTATACTCCGTATAATGTAAAGCAAACAACTTACATATATAGCGTATGCACGCATAATCATCAATGGTGCACTAACATGGCTAATACCGTAATACGTATAACGCATTAGACAAGGTCAATAACTAATCCAAATTGCAAATTGGTAACGATTCTTTGGAATCCATTAACAACTACAAACGTAATCACAAATATAAATTCAAATACTGTATATAAATTCTTCAATTTATAATTTAAACTTTAAATTCAAATACTGTATTAGTCATACTATTACTTTATGTTATAATTAAGCTACGGTAATTAATAATTTAAACACTTGAGAATTAAAATTTTGTAATTTTACCTTTACAAATTACTCCAATGCTTATACTCCTCGTTCGGTGTGGCAGTGGGTCGGTTGACACTGACGTCGAAATTTGATTTTTCTTGGAAAAAAAGCATACAAAAGGGTTTAACTCTCTATTGTCAAAAACAGGAAAAGGGCAAAATTAATTGCGATCATTTATTCTTAGGGGAAAAAAGTGGTTGTTTTTTTTGTAGGTTTGTTGTTTGTAACCGAAATACTCCATATATTCCTAAGTCAAAAATCTACTTCTTTCCCCAATTTTTCTTTTTAGCCAAAAACATAACGAAAGAAATATTCCATATTTTAAGTATTTTAATTTGAAAAAAGAGTTAAAATACATATATAATAATTAGACAATCAACCCTTCAAAGATAAAGAAGTGGAAAATGACATAAACCCTTTAATGATACTTAACGATTAGGTGCAAGTTGCCCATTTCATGGAAAGACTTGTGTATGTTTCTAATTTAAGTAGTAGTATATGCTTTATTGGTAACAAATAGTGTTGGACAAAAATTAAATTTAATGACGTTGTTTTTTGGACACTTTAATGTTTTAGACGTATCTTGTATTCATGTGATTATCATATATCAATTAACTTGTTATGGAAATTGAAATAACGATAGGTACTTCATAAGATTTTGTGCTAATAGAGCCCTCAATAAAGAGTGATGAGAATTGATTTTAAAATATCCTAAAATCGAGAGGAAAGATATAATCTATCTATGAGTCCTTGACACCTAGTGATATAGATTTTTTTAGATGAGGAATTAAGAGATTCTCTTTATCTTGAAACACCGACAACTATTTGACTTATCAAGCCGAAAACACATACATCGGTCAATGACACGTGTTACCTTAATCAACAAAATGCCTCTAGTACATATCGAACGCAAACCTCACAAGACTAGCTATATCAAATCTTAGGTTAGCACTTCGCATATGACGTTTATTCAACAACAATCAAAGTTTATAATATATAGTCAACAACATCTTAATACACACACCACTATAGTTTGCAAACCAAAGATACGAATATTTCTATACATTTCCATTATTCATGGAATGGACAATGTCATAGATAAACATTGACACTATAAAACACACAAAACAAACATAACGCCAAAGAAGCCACCCCCAAAATTGGGTTACCCCCAATAATCAATTTCATTGAGCTTTAAATTGAAGTTGAAAACCAAAATCAAAACAAAAAACAAGAGGATTAGGTTTTCATTCATTTGTTGTCAAAAACACCAGCCTGTGAAAGCTGACTCATTAAACCACAAACCCAAACAAAACTTCCTAACTCAACCAAATAACTTCTTCATTTTTTTTTCTTTAAAAAAAAAAAAAAACCCAAAAACCCCATTAAAATTTTGAATTTCATTTCATAAAATTTTCAACAAATTTATAAAATTAAAGTTCATAACTTTTCTGGGCTTTCTTTTGATTGTTTGAACAGGGGTTCAAATTTTATCCTTTTTTTTGTAATTATTTTGATTGATTGATTAAAGTGAAGAAAATAGAGAAAAAGTAAAGGTTTTTTTTTTTGTGTTTTTTATCAATGGTGGGTTATCAACTTGTTAACTCTTCTACTTGTAATGAATCTCTCAAAGTCATCGAAGCTGATATTCAACATGCTAATATGCTGTAAAGTTTCTTTCTTTCTTACTAATTTAATTTTGTTTTGTTTGTATTTTTTAGTTTTATTCAAATTATTTTTCTGGGTTTTTTTTTTATTTGATTGTTTGATATACTAATTCATTTCTTGATTATTGGATTTTTTTTTGCTGTGTAATTACTTTATTAAGTTTATTTGCTCAGAAACTTGTGATTGTCTACTTTTGTTTTTTGTGCTTTGTAATTGAATTTATGTGATAATCTATTACAAGTTAATATCTTGAATTTGTGTGTATTATGATGTTGTTTGACTTTGATTGAAGAAATATAAAGGCTAAAAAAATTGGGACTTTGGTTTTCATTTTACTAAGTTTATCTAAAAAGTAACCATTTTTATGAGGATTATAACCATGGTTTTTGGGGTTTCATGAAAATGATAGATAAATTATGTCCAAGTTTTCTTTGGTTTCTCAATATCAAAGAGTAGTTATTTGAATGTTTTGTTGGTAGACCAATGACTATATTTTCTTTAATAAATAAATGGTGCGCATATTCAGTAACACTTAACAGATTGGATGCTTGGGCTAGTTCAATGAAGTGGTTCAAAAACTGCCTTATACTCAGCATTTCATAGACTTTTGAGTTACTTTTGTTCATTTTTCGATGTTCGGCTTTTGTATTCCATGAAGTATTATTTAGACTGGTTCATTTCAGTTTACCATATGAGTTTTTTACATTAGTTATGTCATATATAAGTATAGCTGTTAATAGATTATGGAGCTTAACAAATTGAATTTTATGCAATTATTTTGATTGCTTATTTATGGAGCTAAACAAGGTTATTTAATTGACTTTTATTGAATGAGCTCTTCTGGTTTGGTAGTGCTGAGTGCAAACGGGTTCCGTTTGATTGTAATATTTCCATTTGATTGGATTCTTATGAAAAGAATTCGACACATAAACTTCCATGCACTTGTAGTTGGTTATAATGGACTAATGGATGGTTGTCGGACTCATTTGTTTTCTCTCTTTTTCAGGGCTGCTTCCATTCCTAGAAATAAAAGTGGAAGCTGGCTTCAGATGAAATTAGTACACAGTGATTTGGCACCACTTATCCTTTACTTGCTCCAATGGATTGATTGCTCATGTACATGTTTACTACCTAGCTGCTTGAATCTTTTCTACATAGTCATCTATAAGGTTAGTTTCCTGGGTCCCTCTATGTTTCTTTTCATGATGTTAGAAGGTAAAAGGAACAAAATTATCGTTAGATGATCAATTATCCGGTTGTCCCTAATGATATGTTTTTTAGCTTACAGGTTAATGCAGATGGAAGACCGGATATGATGTCATATGGGAGGAGAGCTACATTAAGGGAATTCTATGGTATGTAAATGAATGTCTATGCTCGTAAACTTTTGTTTTATTGTTCCCTTTTTGTTTGTGGTAAAATTTTATTAGTCTTTCATGCAAACATTTGGAAACGATTTTCTTAGTGTTCTTGTGGCATGCGTTGTTAAAATGTTAGCTGAGAACTGTTATGAGATTCAGCTATTGTAGAATTTTCTTCGTTTGGGATATGTGTGTGGATTGTTTGTTTTTTGTCAAAGGGTCAAAATGCATCAACTTTGACCAGAAATTCTCACCAATATCTAAGGGGGAAAAGTCAAGTTTGACCTTGTTAGATCCGCTACTTTGTTCTAGATATCAATTTTTTCTGCTCATTGATGATTATTTTCAGCTCCTAATTGCATGTTTAGATTATAAATTAATGCTTGTTTATATTAAGTTACAAACTATTGCAGAGCTTATAACAAGAAAGTGTTTTCTGAACACGTTTTCGCATGGTTCATTACAGACCTCCCTTAATTCTAAAAGCTTTTGTTGAGTAAAAAGCAGAAACTATAATGCTCTTAAATTGTCAGCTTAGATGAGCTTCCAGTGACTACTGACTACCTCCTTCACCTTTTGTCGCTTTTGTGTCCATTTTTCAAGAGATCAGAGATGTATTAGTAATAAAATGGCTGGATGCCAGCCGGCCACTTTAGATGTTAAAAATTGTTTTCTTTAACTATCAACCTGGTGAAATTTGATGGAAATTATTAGATCTTATATAAAACTTCTTATTCTGTATTATGTTAAATACTTATTAGTCTTGATTGCCATGATTGGAACTTGTACTAATTGTTTTCTCTTTTTGGTTCCTGGGTGATCTGATGGTGTTGCACACTAGGTGCATAAGTGCGTTATGTATTCATGTCCTTGCAAGGTTACTTTAGCACAATTTTATAGAAATAAAAACCTGCAAAAATCCTGTGAAACTGCTTATGTCTTTTGTGAGTAGTCAAAATTTTCAAACATTATTTTTAGTCATATACTAGAGAAATATATGTAGTGTATATTTTCCTCCCAAAAAAAATATATGTGCTATATTGATTATTTATGTTTGATTTTCTGTTTCTTGTTTCTTGGTTGAGGTAGGATGCTGCTTGTAGACCTGCCAACATGTTGCATGGCAAGATCACATTCTTTGATCTAATCTCGTTTGTAATAAGAAGTCATATTTACAATCTGCTTAATACATTCCACTTCATCTTTTGGATGCTAAAGGTTAATTTTATTCGTGATTCTGCAGCTGTTATCATACCCTATCTTCAGCGACTCCATGCAAATATGTCTGAGCTAAACGATGGCGCAAATTCAAGTAGCAGTTCAGAATTCGCTATCAGGAAGATTGCTCATGAGAGTAGACAGCTCTCAGACATTGATTTTGACAGAGAAGATGAGTGTGGAATCTGCTTGGAGCCTTGCACCAAAGTGGTTTTGCCCAATTGCTGTCATTCAATGTGCATAAACTGTTACCGCGACTGGTAAGATGTATTTTTATGCTGAATAACAATGCCTTTGGAATCTTCAATTATGATTGTGATGCACATTGCTACATACTTCCTCTGTTTTAGCGTTGCAACATTACTTATTTGTGGTCAATACTTGCAAACCTCCTATTTACATGTGCCAACGCTGAACTATTAATGCTATTAGTAGGAAAAAAAAAGGAAGAAAAATAAAAGAGGGCATTTTAGGACCTACCTTGTTTGACTTATTTCAAAGTGTACTTATAAAGTTATAAACAGCAACTTCTCTGAGTTTTTATTCTTCATTATATTGAAAGAAAGCAATGGTCAAAGCCTCAACTACTGCTTTGAAGACAGTGATAAAGCAAATTAGCTAAAGCTTCAACTATTATTAAAAGAAGGAAGTATGTTAATTACGAATTGAAAACCTCAAATTATGCTTATTTCAGGAATTTGAGATCAGAATCCTGCCCATTTTGCCGGGGTAATATAAAGAGAGTTCAGTCCGGAGACCTTTGGGTTCTAACCTGTGGCACTGATGTGGTGGACCCTAAAACTATTTTGAAGGAAGATGTATTGCGCTTATATCTCTACATTAACAGTCTGCCAAAAGATGTTCCTGACGCCCTCTTTGTAATGTATTACGAGTATTTAATCTAATGATGATAAATATGGAAGGCTGTAAATAATCAGGGGGGAAGTATTCACGCACCAAAAAAAATTGTAAAATTGTAAATGTTGTGTTGCAAATGCTGCTTCATAAAAATGTAGAGTAATGTATATGGTTTGCTAATATACTAAACTGCCAGGCTGCTAATATAAATGCTTTTCTGCTCGAACATTTGAAATTTTTGATAATTGGCCTTGATCTCAAGCATACTCAGGAAAGATGACATTTAGAAGTCACTTCTTGGTTGTGGATGCATATAATTTCACCATTCAAGCCTGATTTAAAATGGCTTGCGTGGTGAATATGCTTTGTGGAATTAGTCAATCTAATTGGCCCGTCGTTTTTGTCAAAACCTTGTACTTCGAAGTATAAAGCATGGAGAACATTAATTTAGTATGACAATGCTAAATCTGTCTTTTCTTTCTCAAGAGATGATTTCTTTCTATTTGCAGCTGTAAATTGAATGTTTCGTTACAAGTTATTATGAGTCCTCTCTTAAAATTTGTTTTTGTGTTTCTTGAGGTGTTTTTGTCCTGTGTGACTGTGTCTTGCTGAATCCCATATTGGAGTTAAAAGATTCAGACTGTCAGAGTGCTAAATGCCTTAATAATGACTGCAGTTCAATACATCCTTTGTATTTAAAATTTTAAACCGAACATAGTACTCTTATGTCTTTAACATTTCATTCAAATAATCCCATTTCTTATATCTTTGATAGTCTGACTCTCTTGATAAAATACAACTACAAAACCATGCTAAAAAACAATATGAGGCCGACTAGATATGAATCATTATATGGAATAACAAAGTAAAGCGGAAGTAAATAAAAGAAACTAAGAAGCTATGCATCTAGAACCAGAATTCTGGTAAGTGAGCATCGACAGAAGCTCACATTGCTGTTATTATTAATCTATGGGAAATACAAACTTCTACCTTAGAAAAAAATGACTCATTTAACTGTTGAAGATCTCATACTTGGCTCTTCTTTTTATTAATCAAGTCCTGAAAAGAAGGGTGCGAGTGTCTTCCTTGAAGGATCAACCCTGACACGGCTTTGTTCATGGCCTCCGTCAAGTGGACTCCATCCCAATTGATGTACTGGCTAGGGTCTGAACAGGGTTTTCCTGAGGGGGATCCGCACACTGTGATGAAGTCATAGTTATAAAGTCCACTCTGAGGGCCACAACATGCCTTGAAGGCTTCCTTCAATCCGTACTTGTTCTTGTTGTGCATGATGTCACTGTATGCACTGTAGTAATCAGCATAGACGATGGTTGACTGAGGGTACCTTTTTCGGAGGTCTTCTATTTTGGCTTGAAGGAAAATGTTGTGGGTATGGCTCTGGTTGTTAACGCTTCCAACACAGCCTAATTCATCTCGGTCATTTGTTGGAGCTAAGAACATTGCTAGTGTTAGGCATCCTGTAGGAGGCAAACCTTGTACCACTACATATTTTGCTCCTTTCTTTAGTATTGCCTGCAATATATAGTATATTGGTCTATGTCAAATTTTGATGCTTCATTTGGTATACAAGTATGTCTTTGTCATTTCTCTAAGTGGCTAGTTCAGGTGCAATCTACTTTAAACTAATGGAGCACTGAGCTAATTAAGCGATTAACCCATAACCTGCCTCGTACCTGTTTTGGCCAGGCCATTTCTAACCCACCCAAATGCTGAACCGGCTCATTACGTGTGTGACAACCTGTCAACCTGTAGGGCTGTACTTATCTGTCCCCATGTTTAAATTAGGAAGTTGTGCAAATTAGACAACATTTTAACAGGGGAAAAAACTCTTCACTCTGGCGGTTGGCAGTAGTTAGAAAGTTCACAATTACGCGTAAACTGTAAAATACAACACTGTTTGACTCAAATTTCAACTTTTGCTGTCTTTAGCTACTATGACAGTAGAAAATCTTCCTTCCTTTTAGGCTTTGTTTTTTGTTCAACTCTGTCACCTAGTATATGCCGCAAAGGAAAGATCTGAAATTAGTGCAGATTTTGCATACAAGAGCTTTCGTCACCTGAAGCACATAACAGGTTTGTCCTTTGGAAGTTGAATCACATAAAAGGTTATTCCTTGTTCTGTATAAGAATTTTATTCCTTAAGAGCAGAGGTCGCAACAGAATAAAGACTTAAGGAGTATCGCCTTGTTATAGAGACTATGAAATTGGCGATTTGAGTTGTCCAAGTTTATGAAAACAAGGTCTAAGTCACTTCCTGTAAAAGGGTTAATTTAGATGGATCATATATTCATATGTATCATTTATTTTAACTGGAAGTATAGTTTGGTCAGTTTGGATGTAGTTGTTAATGTTACGGATTTTGGAAATCCTACAGATATCTGAAACTTATATCCTGGTATAGAAAATTCGAGACCAGGATGTGAAGTATTGGTCCCTGATAGAAACATAGTTCAACTATCAGTAACATAGAACATATAATGATCTGTAGAAACCTATATACAACTTCTTAAGAGGTGTCTCAATACCTGAATTGAATCTTGATTTTAACATTAGTTTTCGCACTTTAATTATATATTATGGATTGTTGATGGTAACTATGAGTAGTATCAAGTATATGTATATATAATAGAGCACGAAGATAAGTAGAGTAAATTACCTCTAGGAAATTAGAGACCCTTTTGATGATCAAAGTCTGAATTTTACTGCTCAAATCAGTTTCAGCAGCATAAGCATAGTCATTGGCACCAATCTCTCCAATCCAAACCAATGCATCATTAAACAATGCATCACACTTCTTCACCTGATCATTTCCACACCCTTGTTTCGCTAAGTACTTATGAAACCAATTCAACTGAGTATTGAGTGACTCAGGGGTAATATCAAAGGTAAGATTGTTCTTAACAAAAAATTTGTGTTCTATTGCTGTGCACCCTGCCACAGCAAAGTTTACGCCGGTAGGTCCTCCTCCACCAGCCCGATAAGCCGGGACATATGGCAAGGATATTGCCTCGGCCAAGAAGTCAATGATGAGCCTTCCATCGCTGTATCGGTTGGTGGGGTGGTGGAAGAAGGTCATGCCATAAGGGAGGTTGGAAACAAAGTTGAACCCTGATGGACCGGTTTCGGATACTGTGTTGCCTGTATCAGTAAAGGAGTCACCAAAGGCAATGATTTTGGAGAATGGTTTATGTGATGATGGTGGTGTGATTGAGGCAGAATATGGAGTTGATGAAAGAATGAGTAGTGTAATGAGTGTTAGGAGAAGTGTGTGAATATTTGAGGTCATTTTTTTGGGTGTTTTGTTTGGTTTCCACAAAAAGCTGATTTTGGAAATGAATTTTACGTTTGTTTTGAAGTAAGGTTAGCATTGGACTGTTTTGGGGTGGATTTATAGGCCAAGGTAAAAAGCTTCTTTTTGTGGGAACAAATTTTGTCAGTTATCATTTATTTCACTCTTCCTTGTGATGCAGTTAAGGCCTTTAAATTTGTGCCATATAATTCAATTCATGGCTCTACAAGTTTCCTTCAATTTTGCATTTTTGCACATGCATCAGTAAATCATACTGTATTACAGTATTAGTGTATTACATGTTTTTTTTTTACTGTAATAACCTTATTATGGCTTGTTTTATCAATAAACATTTTATGGCTTACTATAGAAGCTGTCTGAATTTGTTTACCATTTTCTGAGATTATCGCCCCGATCTGATGAGCTTATCTAGTTTTTTGATGAATGGTAATCGGAAAGAGCACGCGCCTCATCTCAGCTTATATTCGCTGAATTTGGGTTTTTAAGTTGAAAAGAACTACTCCGTAACTTGAATCTAAAATACAATTCGGCTCAGCTTTATTTTGAGCAAAACCTTTAGCTCAAAAGTCGTAGAAGCTATTCCTATTTACTCCTTCAGGGTTATGCTTAAGTGATGCTTAATCACAAGTTTATGTGGTCCAAATATATATATACCAAGTCTTGTGACTATACATCATTTTTTTTTCTAGAATTCAGAACAAAAATCACATATTAAGCCTAAAGATATGCTTGTTCTAAACCATCAAACATGAATGTGTGACGAGCATAGCGCCACGATAATGATGATCAATCACAGAACACATAAGCTACATGTTGATGTAATTTGTAAGTAATAAATGAATTGTTATATTTGACACAAATGCTTCAATTACATATACTATGCTTCAATCACAGAACACATAAGCTACATGTTGAAGATCCACTAAAAACAAATCTAACTTGCTATACGATTATGAATTTATGATAATTATGTATTTATATGAATAGGACCGGGCAAGACCACAAGTCTATAATCGCTAATAGTTAGTCCCTAATTCTTTGTCCCGTTTCTACATTCTCCATCTTGTTATGCCGATGGTATAAAATAAATAAATAAATAAATAATCTTGTTATGCCAAATAGTTCTGCACTTTTACTCTATTATCTCACATAAGATCAAGTAAAACATGTTACTACCTCCGTCCCATTATTTTTACAACATGGGCTCACTTTTCGTAAGAGCTTTTTAGCTCAAATGTTGCAAAAATAAAGGAACGGAGGAAGTAACAATTTTCACTGTATTATCTCAAAAGGTTAATTACAGATTCGTTGAATGGCGAGATCTAGAAATTAGAGAACGGGTGCATGTATACCATCTGGTAGGTGGCAATACCACTGATGTAATGAGTTGTGACACAAATTATTGCATGATATAGTGAGTATGGTGGTCTCATAAATAAAATGTGAGAAACCATTAATGTAATTATGAAAGAGCGTATGTATAGCACGGCAATTGGCAATATGTAGATAAGCCATGTATATATATAATTATATATGTGCTTAATGCTATCTATGTTGTATGTTGGTGAGACAAAATCTTTAATGAATTACGTACATACCTAATTGTATAGTTGGTATAATGGTAAATATTCATCCCCCCACCCTCTCCCCACCTGATTCTGCATACATTTATTGCTTTCCCACTATAGTTGCCATCCAATTGGGTATAATATTACCCGAACTCACTGTTTGTTTCCAAGTTGGTTTCTATAACGGTAACCCTTGTAAGTAATTTTAGAACTGAATCAGCGGGTTGCTTTTTTGAAAAATTAGCCCGAACAACACCAACTAGGCAGTTATTTATGCGTAAGCTGCAACAAACTGTTAAGTGCTAACCATAGACCATTGAACCAAGCCAATGCGCGAGGGTACGTGCAAAGTATCCAATACTTGAAACTTTTGGATCTTTAGAGCCTAAAGAACTAGTGTTCTTGTATAAGCACTTATATCTCATAATTATGGTAAGTAGTACGGAGCATTAGTTTTTGAAATTCATAACATGGGTTGTTTAATATGAAGTCCTATACAAACCGAGTGTTTAATGGATATGTTTTAAGATAGGAAAGATATCGAAGATTGTGATATGGATTCACCAATTTCTCTAATACGTAGTACTATGATCCGTATATAATAAGTTATTACTAATACAGTGATTGTGGCTGCATATGCTCTAAGGCAGATCAAATTTATGGTATGGTATGATATGATGACCAAATTTCTAGTACAATGAAGAATTTTCAACCACAGTAAAAAGTATAGTTGCCAAATTACTCAACTTCTTAGGGTGCTTATTAATGTGAAATAGTACAAGAATTACAACTTAGGTGCCTGATAAATGCATTATAATAATCTTGGGTAGATGGCTGGTAGAATGTTGTTGTATCCTCATTTATTTATCAGAATTTAATTGCTTCTCCACCTTTTCTTTCCTTTTTTGTAATTTTGACTTAAGCTCTTATAAAGTGTATTTGGATTTAAGGAGGGATTAGTAAATACTCGTACTACTAATCAAACTGATGTTGTCTAAATTTTCCATATTTGAATGCTTTATGCTTAATTGAGTGCGTTGCTGTTGTGTTAGGCTCATTTGTTTTCCATTGTTGATTATGAATACTTTTTATTTTGATAAATATTCTAAATTAATACTTGAGTTATTTAATGCCAAAGAGCCACCATTTTTCAATCAATTATTGGTAATTATTGTGTGCATGATATAAGCAAAAATCTCCAATTGCTATCTTCTGGATGTATATCATATCGTATTGTGTGCATGATATAAGCAAGTCAATGAATTTATTTGTGTCTATACTATCATACTTTTACTTTTGTGAGTAATTGAGTGTCTTAATTTTTTTTTTTTTTATTTTCATTGGTAGTGATAGTGGATTTAGACCGAAGCTCTATTGTTAGGATACCCCGGTACGATACGGTCCATACTATACATTGAGAGGGAAGTATAAGAAAATCGTTTATAAGGTGAGCTCCATTCGAGTTGAGTCTTAATTAGTTTTAAAGCCTTCAATCTGAGGGAGCTAACCAACAACCAACCCCTCTTTCTTGACTTTTACCTCTTGTATCATTGTATGATTGACGAAGGCTACTTTTAAAAATACTTGATTAAAAGGCTTAAGATGCTAATGCTATTCAATACTTCATAATAAGTAATCATGTTAGCTTATATAGGACCAAAGACCCACATGCATGTACGAATCCAATGGCAATTCAAATGTCTAGGAGCATATATAGTTGCGTACATAAATTCAAATTGATTGAAACAAGCAATTGTATCATGCAATTTCAACAAGATAGGATAAGCTTCTCCTAATCTAAATTGTTGGTAGTAGTGCAACTATCAAATCAAAGCGAGTTATTTAGGATAGTTTTTTTTTTAACAAATTTAGTGATATATGAATTAAAGTTAGGACAATTGTATTAAATATCTCGTGAAAATGTTCAATAATTATGGTTTTAAAAATAGATTTCAAGCTCATTGTTAATGAATGTACTCCGTATTAAAAGAAGAAAACAAGTTTGTATTTGATCTGCCTTGAAGATAATAATATGCCTCGCTTATTAAGAACAACCAGAATTGAAAGAGAATTTTATTTTTAAGATGGTCAATTATGGTAATAGCAAGAAAATTCAATAAAGGCCCTTTGACCCTACTTCATAATTTCATATAGCAAATGAAATTGAACTCCTTTCAATTCTCTTTTCCCTTTTAAATTTGTCTGCTTAACCCCAAATATAATTAATCAATAAATACACTTTGACCATGATAACATATAGAACACTTTTAGGAGACAATATTTTATATCTGATCAAGTTGTTTAGGAGACAACATTTTATATCAATAAAATACACATAGTAATAGAGTTGTTTCATCAAAATTAGAGGCTTTGGATCAAAAGAAATCGCTAAACAGGATGTTTGGGAGACAAATAAAGTATTATAACAAGATTTTGGTGTGAATGAAAACACTTCAAGCCTATTGTTTTTGGAATGGAGGATGTCCTTCAATGATTACACATATGCCCACTGATAACAACTAAAGGGCTTTCTAAGAAAATATATGAGTTTTAGAGTGAAATTAGGAAATAATTGTTGATAATTCCAAAAGTTTTCCACTTATTTTTTATTTTGACACAAGGGTTACGTTGATATTACCATTCCTCTCTACGAAGAGGAGTGGTTTGGTTGCTAAAGCTAAGAGGATTCTCAACCTTATTTCTACAACCACAAGGATCCTTTCTTATTAAATAAAAGTATTGAAAAATGAAGCTTAAGGATATCGTTGGCCACTTGCCCATGCTCTAAAGGGACCCAAGGAAATCCAAATTTTTGAACGCAATTAAAAACTATTGAACTCCAGTGAAATTACAAAATTAAAGCTATAGTTGATTAACTTATCATCCGTAACATTTTTAGAAAACCATGGATGTTGCATGTTAGATCTCTAAAAAAAAACGAGTTTCAAATCATGTGAGAAAGTGTCTCAATCTCTCTAGCTTAGAAGAGCTAATTCATAGATAAAAAATGAATTGAGATACAATTACCAAGTTTAAATTTAGAAAAATTGCAAGAATTATTGCATGCAAGCATTGTTCGAGAAGAATGAGGGACTGAGTTGGAAGTTGGTATGATGACATAGGATTATGAACGGAAGTGAGAATAATAAGTAAAAGACATGAGTGTGTGAATATTGATGTCCTTTAGCCAATTTGAGGGAAATTTATTTTAATGTTTTTAAAAGGAAATAAATTTGTAATTTTTTTAGGCAAAATTGTCAAAAGGCATCTTTTAAAAACATATGCTTACCGCATTGACACTTTTTATAATTTTTGTTGTGAGTTGGCATGTTATATATATATATATATTTTTTGAATTGGTAACTTTTGCTGTTTCCAGCGTTGATTTGCTGGAATGTAGGTGGTAGGTGGTGGTGGTTGAGTGCGCAATGGGTTTAGGTGGTATGGTTGTGCTTGAAGGTGGGTGGTGATTGGTGGCATAGTGGTGGTTGGTATGATTGGGAGGGGGTGATTTTTGTATATGTATATGTATTTCAATTGCATTTGTACATGTATATTGCCCTTCAATGAGTGTATGTGAGAAAGAGTGCAAATATCGCAAATACACTACACACCACTTAACATAAACAGAGTCAATAATGAATTCCAATGGTCAATGCCAAAAAAACGGTCTAAGGGTCTGTTTATTTCAACTTAAAATCAGTTCAGTTCAGCTCTTCTTTTATTTTGCTACTCATTAATCGTTCATAAAAAACTTTTAGTTCAGTTCAACTGTTTTCAGCTGAAATAAACCGGCCCTAAGGTACTAACTTGACAAAAAATTTTGTTTTAAGGTGCCAACTCACAACAAATATTATAAAAAGGTACCAACTTGTAGACAAATGTTTTTAAAAGGTGTTTTCTGACATATTTTTTTTTTCTTACTAAGACCGGTTGAATTATGTGACATATTTTTGACAACAGACAAAGAGTCACAACACAAAGTAAAACAAAACTCAATACATAAATATACATTATGCACAAAAATAAAGTAATAGTAGTGTCCTTAATGGTCATTATATCCATTCAAGTAGCTATCAATTCTAAACATTTTGTTCAAACGGCTAACACAATCATCAAGGCAAAACAAGTAGTACAATCAATTAGTCAAATCAGCTAATAAATTCATTTAACCGCTAACGCCCAAACAAGACCATACTTTTCAGAATCGGCCGTTCACCAATAATAAAAATGCTCGAGCTCATTAAATCAAAGACAAATAGCCAATGAGATTCAAAATTTCCAACTATTGCTTAAAGGCTAAGTGAAGAGAGGCAACTTCAGTCAACTATTCTCTCATATCATAATATGCATGAAATTATCAACTTCCCACTTTCCCAGTCTTCGCAACCTGTCGCAGACTATAGACTTCTACAAATAAACAACCATGCCCAATTGTAGTAAAATACGATAATACCCAATTGAATTTCTCCGTAATACCCCAAACACCCAATTGTAGTAATGGCAAAAAACGTAAATAACTCAAAAACCATGCCTAATTCCCTAACCACCCATTCCCGCGATCTACAATCTGAAAAACTGAAAGTCAGTCTAACATTTCGTGTGTTACTATCTCTTCCTTCATTTCTCTCTCCTCTTTTCCGAAATCTCAAACTATTCAAAAAAAAAAAAAAAATAAAAATAAAAATTCAACCTTTAATTTCAACTTCTTCCTTAATCATCTGAAATTCATCAAAACTTCAAATCCCTAATTTTCTCTCTCAAAATTCAATTTCTCCATTTTCAAGTTCGTTGTTTTTGTTTTCGATTGAATGATTGCTGAATTGATGAATCAATGAAGCTAGGGTTTCGAAGGTTTAATTTAAAAGAGGAAAATTAAGGAATTAATAATGGTTAGGGTTCAAGAAAATTGGGAACGGCTAGTTCGAGCGACTCTCCGGCGAGAGCATCTTCGAACCACTGGTCCTGGTCATGAGCGCCACCCTAGTGGACTCGCTGGAGCTGTTCCGCCTTCGCTCGGCCGCGCTACGAATGTCGATGCGATTTTACACGCCGCTGATGAGATTCAAGAGGAGGATCCTAATGTTGCTCGCATTTGTATGTTGCTTTTTTTTTCATTTTCATTATTATGTTTTAAGTATTTTTTGTCATAGAGTTTATAATCGTTGCACTTTATAGTTTTTTTTTTTTTTTTTTTTTTTAAATAAAGCTATAGTTAAGAATTAACTTATCATCGTAATCATTTATTAGAAAACCAAGGAGGCGTGCGAATGATTAGATCTCCTAAAAAAAAACTTGAAGATTTCAAATGATGTGAGAATGTTTGTTTCAATCTCTCTAGCTTAGGAAGAGCCTAATTCATAGATAAAAATCGAATAAAAATAAAGTGATATTGAGCAGACTACAATTCCAAGATTTAAATTTAGAAACTTGCTAAGGATTATGTGCTATGCAAGCATCTGTTCGAGTAAGAGATGATGGACATGCCTGAGTGGCCAAGTCATAGGTATGATGGACATATGCGAGTATGAACGGAACGTGCTTGCTCATGCATGATGAAAATCTGGGTGTGAGATGTGCACATTATCAGCTAAAGACCATGGCAAGGTGTGTTTGCAATATGATGTCCCTGTAGCAAATTTCGAGAGGAGAATTTATTTTATATGTTATAAAATGGAAAATAAATTTGCTATTTTTTTAGAGCCAAAATTTGTTTACGAAAAGGCAGTCTTTTTAAAAATTCGACTTACCGCAATTGACATTTTTATAATTGTTTGTTGTTATAGACCCCCGTTCGGCACCATGCATTCATATATAATATATATATTTTTGCCATTGCGTGAACTTTATGCGTGTTTTTCCTAGCGTAGTTGTGATTTTGCTGGAATTAGGTGGGATAGGTTCTGGCTTATGGTGCTGCCCGTGTTGAGTCGCCTCGCAATGGGCGTTTAGTGGATGTCCATAGTCGGTGTGCTTGAATGGCTAGAGGGTGCGTGTTACATGCAGTGGTTCTGCCTGCGCATAAGATCGGCTGGTGCCAGTGTATGCAGTTGGGAGGGGGCCTGAGGTTGCAGATTTTTGTATGATGCTATGATTGTATCTGGACGGCCCTCGGATGTTGCACCCACAGGAGTTATTTGTACATGATATCTTTGCCCTTCAATGAGAGTAGTGAGAAGGGGGAAAAGATGGCAAATCGCAAATACACTACACCACCACATAACCTAAACCAGAAACTGTATGTCCCCAGTTACATGGCCTTCCCCCCCCAGCGTTCCATGCCCCCCCCCCCCCCCCCCCCACCAAAACGACGGGGGGGGGGCAGAAGAGAAAGAAAGACACCAAAAGGAAAAGGATCAAAATAAGCAAAAAAAAAACAAAAAGAAAAAACCCTACGGTTCTACGTGTCCTAAAGAAGGCGCTGTTTTTATTATCATACTTAAAAATCAGTGCAGCTTGAGCCTCTTTAACTTTTTATTTTGAGCTACTCAAGATTAATCGTAATGCCTTCATAAAAACATCTTTCTATTTTAGTAAGTTTAACTGTTTTCAGGCTGAAATATATATAAATAAATAACCGTGGCCCTTCCTCCCACCTCCGCCTACACAACGGTACGAACTTGACAAAACAATTTTGTTTTTTTTGGGAGAGGGCGAGGAGAGGAAGGGTAGGACGACCAAACGACAAACAAGGAGGCAGAAGAAAGTGAGCTAGCCCGTACAACACTTGTAGACAAATGTTTTTAAAAGGTGTTTTCTGACATATTTTTTTTTCTTACTAAGACCGTTGAATTATGTGACATATTTTTGACAACAGACAAAGAGTCACAACACAAAGTAAAACAAACTCAATACATAAATATACATTAGCACAAAATAAAGTAATAGTGTCCTTAATGGTCATTATATCCATCAAGTAGCCATCAATTCTAAACATTTTGTTCAAACGGCTAACACATCATACAGGCAAAACAAAGTAGTACAATCAATTAGTCAATCAGCTAATAAATTCATTTAACCGCTAACGCCAAACAAGACCATACTTTTCAGAATCGGCGTTCACCAATAATAAAATGCTCGAGCTCATTAAATCAAAGACAAATAGCCAATGAGATTCAAAATTTCCAACTATTGCTAAAGGCTAAGTAAGTAGAGAGGCAATTCAGTCAACATATCTCTCATATCATAAATGCATGAAATTATCAACTTCCCACTTTCCCAGTCTTCGCACCTGTCGCAGACTATAGACTTCTACAAATAAACAACCATGCCCATTGTAGTAAAATACGATAATCACATTGAATTTCTCCGTAATACCCCAAACACCCAATTGTAGTAATGGCAAAAAACGAAATAAACTCAAAAACCATGCCTAATTCCCTAACCACCCATTCCCGCGATCTACAATCTGAAAACTGAAAGTCAGTCTAACATTTCTGTGTTACTATCTCTTCCTTCCTTTCTCTCTCCTCTTTCCGAAATCTCAAACTATCAAAAAAAAAAAAAAAATAAAAATAAAAAACAACCTTAATCAACTTCTTCCTTAATCATCTGAAATTCATCAAAACTTCAAATCCCTAATTTCTCTCTCAAAATTCAATTTCTCCATTTTCAAGTGTTGTTGTTTTGTTTCGATTGAATGATTGCTGAATTGATGAATCAATGAAGCTAGGTTTCGAAGGTTTATTTTTTAAAGAGGAAAAATTAAGGAATTAATAATGGTTAGGGTTCAAGAAAATTGGGAACGGCTAGTTCGAGCGACTCTCCGGCGAGAGCATCTTCGAACCACTGTCCTGGTCATGAGCGCCACCCTAGTGGACTCGCTGGAGCTGTCCGCCTTCGCTCGCCGCGCTACGAATGTCGATGCGATTTTACACGCCGCTGATGAGATTCAAGAGGAGGATCCTAATGTTGCTCGCATTTGTTGTTGCTTTTCATTTTCATTATTTGTTTAAGTATTTTTGTCTAGAGTTTATAATCGTTGCACTTATATG
>PYUH01000221.1:1157978-1264072 GCA_016808085.1 Suaeda aralocaspica
TTTTTTTTTTTTTTTTTTTTTTTTTTTTTTTTTTTTTTTAAACTCCAGAATTATTCTACAGTAATGTACTCTGTTGTAATTGTGTGCGAGTACTGTTGTGATTTATTTTGTTCTGACTTAGAGTGCCTATCTAACTATGTTGTGTAAACTTCCTTTTGCAAGATCACAGATTTTATTTTGCTTTCTAATCATCTCTCTTGGTCTGTGTAGAAAATAGATGAAAAGGCTATAAATGAAGTTTATAAGAAAGTGCTGGAGAATTATTTTGGATGGTGCAAGTATTTGCGGATACGGATGGCATGGAATAGGTTCTGCAATGTGCAGCCACTTAATTTTTTTTTTTTTTTCTGTTTTATTTCAAGTGGATCAAATTTTTTTTTTTTTTGCTTACTGACTATAACTTTTTGCACTCTGTTTGAGCTCTTTTCTAGTTCTGATGCAATTACCCGGGAGCGAAAGCTTATCTTGGTTTCATTGTACTTTCTTATTTGGGGGGAGGCTGCTAATGTTCGTTTTCTCCCTGAATGCATTTGTTACATATTCCACAAGGTATGCATATGTCCTTGAATTGCTTGATTTCTTTTTCAATAGTAATTTCATTTTTCTCTATTCGCTTATGTTGGATGTGTCCACTGAGATTTGAGATATATCATTGTTTTTCCTTATATGGATTTTGATTTTTGGTTTCTGCAGATGGCAAAGGAGCTTGATGCAATTTTGGACCATGGAGAAGCTTATCTTGCGGATAGCTGTAAATTGGAAGATGGTTCGGTCTCATTTCTTGATAAAGTTATACAACCAATCTATAATACAATGGAGAAGGCAAGTTCCAATTTTTTTCTGTTTATTTGACCAAAACATTGTTTCCCCCCTCTGTGTCCCAAAACGACATTCCAAATACTCAGTCTTACTCCAACTTTGCATAAATCTTCTATATTCGAACCTTTTCCTCCGTTGCTCTGATTTGTCATTTAGCCCTGTTTTAGTGACACTATTCAATGCAAACTAAAATTAAAAAATATAATGAAACACCCCAAGTTTCTAACTACATTTTCAAAGCTGCTTATCACCTTTTAATATCTTTATCTCTTAATTTAACCTTGACCACTTAATAAAACTACCTCAGCCCAATGCAGCAACCCCACTCTTTAGTTCCATCCGTTTCCTCAGCATACTCTCACTAGTCTCAACTTCCCTTGGGGTTTGGCCTCAAATGCTCTGGATTGTCAGCTGTACATCCTCCCCTTTTTGTGTTTATTGCATTGATTTTTGCTGCAAAAAAAAGTTTGAGGCTCACACATTTATACGAAAGCACTCAATCTATCTATTCCCTTATTGACAATAACAACAACACTACATCACTTGCCAATGAGACTATTCAGGGTAATTGTGTTAAGCAGAGTTGAAAAAGTAGGTTTGTGCAACATCTATATTTGCCCATAGGAGAAATTTAAGTTTTGCATTAGAGAGATTGTCAAGGTGAAAGTCATGCTCTATATCTTCTTGTAACACAATTCTCTTGCAGTAAATCATACGACCTATGCCTCCCTGTCCTTAATTTTCTAAATTACTGTAATGAACACTAGTGTATTGTAAACTTTGCTAATACCTGTTTTTAAGCACAAGCTGTTGTCAGTGATGTATGCCTTAATATGTCAATCATCAACAACTATGTGCATGAAAGTGGTTTAGAAAATTGTAGTATCTACTATTTAGTATATTGTCCGAGCACTGCAAAAAACAAATAAAATAAGGATTTAGGTGTCTTATTGTTGTAATATTTCATTGTTACATTATTGAGGCAATATGTTTATAGCAAGTCGATGTTAAAATCTCAGTATGTATCATATAACTAAAAATCATATCATTCCATCCAATGACCCTATTAATTTGCTGTGTCCCCTTGCACAGGTTATGAATTATTGGCCTTATTGCTCATTGATATTTTTTCTCCTCTTTCTCTTGTTGTGTCGTAGTTATATACTTATATGATGTGCCTAATTGTACATTTTTTGTGGTTAGTCTGAGGCTAATGTGCTTTTGCAGGAAGTTGAAAAAAATGATAATGGTAAAGCAGCGCATTCATCATGGAGAAATTATGACGATTTCAATGAGTATTTCTGGTTTGTTATTTCCAAACTAACTTAATATCACTTATGATTCCATGAACTCGTTGATAATATTGTTTTACATCTTCTGCTTCATAGGTCGCCAAAATGTTTTGATTTAGGATGGCCAATGAAGCCAGACTCAGCATATTTGAGATGGCCTAAAAAATGGAGAAGGGTTAGTTTGGTGCTCCAGAACTTTTAAAGTTCAATATATTTGTATGCTAAACTTCTTTCTGTAGGTCGCAGTATCTAAGATTCATAATGCATAGAGTTATGATGTTAAAGTTTTAGTTGTGATAATAGCTTGATGCCTAATTGCCTAGTTTTGGTTTTATGTGCATACTTCAATTTTTTGCTCTTAACAAGAGCTGAGTTTGTAGCTATTTTTATCTCATACATTAACTATGCGCTTCAATTTTGTCAAGGGTGGTGTTTTGCTTGAACTTTATTTATAAAATTATGTATAACTGTAAAATAAGCGTCATAAACAACGTTATAAAATCAAAAGTTGAAAATCACTCCCTTTAAAAAAAGTATTTACTAAACTACCTTATAAATTTGTTTCGGTCATTTGGCACTACCTTTAGGGCTTTAGTTGGAATTTCTTCAGTTTTTCGATTGTGATTTTACTGTTTTCCCCTTTGATTTGACCTTTTCGGTTGCGAACCCTACTATTCTTATGAAACAACCTTTGGGAAAAGTGAATTCACTACCGAATAAATGAAGGAATTTCGGTTAAAGGTAGTGCCATTGACCAAAACAAATTTATATGGTAGTTTAGTAAATTATTATATTTAAAAGGTAGTTATGTTCAACTTTTGGATTTTATAAGTCATTTTATGATAAATTTACCTAAAATGTACTATGTAGATAATTTATCATCTTGCTTACTCATTATATAATTCTGTATTTCAGAAATAGTGTACATATCTTGCCCAGAATTCCAAATTCATTCGAGGCAATTGTTTAAAAGAATGTCCAAACCTTTTTGTGAGATCGAAGTATAACAATATTATTGTTAAAAATAAATCAGTGTAAACTAAATTCATTTTCAGCAAGCTTTTAAAAATAATTCTTTTAGTTGTCTCTTGGTAACTTGTAACTTTGTACGGTGTTAATGTACTTGTGGCAAGTGATATCGCGAGATGTCTTCTTGTTATTTCGACACCTTCTCTTACCTCAAGAATCGTGTGTCAACTAATGTTGTGTTGACATGACCCCTTTAACACTTCATTAGAAATCTCAAATTTTACTTAAAATAGCCAAGTCACACTTGGACACTGGTATACATGGTTTTGAATCTTGGTTGCTACCCCATCCGCCGGCCACATTCGCAAAACCACTTTCTCTGGCCATGTGGATGGTTTGCGGCTGTTGCGGCGTTATATCCCAGTCACGGTAAGCTCAAACTTCCTTGTACTGCAGTTGCAATGCAGTCGAGATTCGAGACATTGCCTGTATACTTGTCAGACACTTGCCAAAGGATTTGTACTTTTCAATACCCTTTTTCTACTATCTGAGTGTCGAGGACCCAAGTGTTCTACAGGGAAACCTGTAGTAGATTTCATATTCAAGCCACACATATCAGGGGGCTATTACTTATTTCAGACTGGAGCCTGTATTATTACATTGGGGGGAATTTGTTTATTGATTTACTCTATTCTGGCTGTTCTCCGTGTATTACTACGTTTTTAGCATTGCTCACTCTGTTGACTAGTGTCTTGCTATTACTTAATTTTATAATTCCACGAATTTGTGCCTGGTTTTGCAGACAGGGAAAAGCAGTTTTGTTGAGCACCGGACATACCTCCACTTGTATCGTAGTTTTCACCGCATGTGGATCTTTTTGGCTATAATGTTTCAGGTTTTCCTAATCTTCCTTTTGAGAATATATGTTCTTTGTTGCTGGTCGACCTCAGTGACTGAAAGTTTCTAATAACGTTTCAGATTTTAACTATTATAGCTTTTAACAATAAGCTGAATCTGGATACTTTTAAGATGCTTCTTAGTGTTGGGCCAACATATGCTGTCATGAATTTTGTGGAGAGTGAGTTTTTTCCCGTCCATTAACCATCTCTGCCTTTCTATTCAGGTTACTTTTCGTTAGGCTCTAACTGTTTGATTTCTTATTATTGCTGTTGTTATGTTTTTTGACTGTAGGTTGCTTGGATGTTCTGCTCATGTTTGGCGCATACACAACGGCAAGAGGCATGGCAATTTCCAGGCTGGTTATCAGGTTCTTTTGGTGGTGCCTGGCTGCCGTAGCTGTTATTTATTTCTACGTGTGAGTGTTATTTTCTCAACTGTGAAAGTTTAATTTCATTTTGATTTGTTTGTATTCTGATTCTGCATATTCTTGAAACAATATTAGGAGGGTTCTACAGGATTGGAACCGGGAGAAAACAAATTCGTTATCTTTCCACATTTACATTCTGATACTGGGTGTTTATGCTGGAGTGCGTTTGCTTTTTGCTTTGTTAGTGAAGATCCCTGCTTGTCATGCTTTTTCTCAAAAGTCAGATCAGTCATTCTTTCAGTTTTTCAAGTGGATTTACCAGGTACACATTGCTTAAGTCTTGACACTTGAAATACTTCATAACAGCAGGTTATCTTTCTAGTTTACTAATAAATGTTCTTTGACATCAGGAGAGATACTATGTTGGACGTGGTCTTTATGAAAAACCGATAGATTATGCCAGGTTTGTTGAATATTATGGTATCTTTTAGTTCTTTTCTTAGGTTCTTCAAAAACCTGATCATCTTACCGACCTACCACTGATCTCCTCTGAAGGGCCCATAAAACCAAATTCTAGTGAGTAGGTCTTGGGTGGCTATTTTGACATTCACTTGTTCATTGTTGTGCAGATATGTCCTCTATTGGTTGGTGATCTTTGCATGCAAGTTTACATTTGCTTACTTCCTCCAGGTAAACCTCTTGAGTTTTTTCTTACCTTTTTTATTGTCTTTGTTTTTGTGCACTGATGCTGTTAATTTTCACACTTTTGTCTTAAATACTGTCTGCTACTTTTATTTATTGCAAGCTATAATTAAGAGCTAATTTGCAGATTAAGCCCTTAGTTGAGCCTACACAAATTATTGTGAAGCTTCCTTCTATTCGATACTCATGGCATGATTTTGTCTCAAAACGTAAGTGCTCTCTCTCTCTCTTGTGTTCCGATTTCAAGTATAGTTCATATTGGTATTGTTTAATAATCTGATTTCAGAGTTTGAAAACTAAGGGTGTGTTCAATTCAAATTATTTAAGCACTCCCGCGCTTATTGAAAGAATTTGCATATTAGAAAAAAAAACATATCAAATTTTAAATTGTGATTGCATGTTAAAAACTACTCATCATGATGAATATAATAGTATCACATTTGATAATTTTAATCATTCTAAAGTCTGGTGAAAAGAGGGTCAAAATTTCGAAAAAAATTCAAATGACGTTAGATTAGATGAATTGAACACACTTTTACTGTAGTTTGTTTTCTTCACTAATTCTTCTCCTGTTTCCTAACTTACAGATAATTATAATGCACTGACTGTAGCAAGTCTATGGGCTCCTGTTATTGCTGTAAGTTGTTGCTTTGCACGTTCTTTTGCTTTTCTGTTTCTTTTCGGTGGGCAGATAGACTTTTGTTTTGAAAGGGTGATGGGGCTATTAGGCAGAAATATGCGCCTATGCAATGTGGTAACAGAGACAAATGTGTTTATTCTATTCTATTATAATATATGATTAGATCAATAACAGAATTTTTACTTGTTTAGCATGCAATTGCTACTCATTCAGCTTGCAACATAGAACTAGTTGGGTGAGGAGCAACAGCAGCCCTTTTCCATTCAGAAGCAACACAAACTATCATAGCTCCTCAATTGGAGCTTTAGTGAAATTCATTGTAAAGGAAAACTTTGCATGGGATTTATCTGTAGGGGATGGTTTACAATTTTTGGTTTTATGATAGATGTATATGCGACTGTTCAATTATTAATGTTTTGAGGAAATTCCTTATGTGTTTGTCGTAACTGCTGTAGTTTTTGTTACTAACTGTGTCTTATTTCTAGTGTAATACTGTAATGTGCTCACCCAAAATTTTGTTGGGCTATCTTCTACTTTGTCACTATGCAGATTTATATAATGGATATTCACATATTTTACACACTTCTGTCGGCCCTTGTTGGTGGAGTGATGGGTGCACGAGCTCGATTAGGCGAGGTATCTGTTTATGAAGATTCTCTTCCGATTTTTTCTTAGTTTTGGGGCATTTTTGTTGGAGTACATTTGTGGATTTACAGCCCTTAAAATTCCTTTTTCACACCAAGCTATAAGTGTTCTCCCTAAATTTTTGGTATGTCTTTTTAGATACGTTCTATTGATATGGTGCATAAACGTTTTGAGAGCTTCCCAGAAGCCTTTGTCAAGAATCTGGCATGTTCAAGAACAAGAGGGTATGATCTACTGGTCCATTTGTGACATTGTATATTGTTTGAAATATTTTCTTCACTTCCTGCTGTTTATTAGATATTAAGGGTATTTCTTTGTTGGTATTAATGTGCTTCTACTAAAGCACTAGTATGGCTTGTGGTAGTTTTTTTTTTTTTTTTTTAATTTTTTTTTTAATACCATGTATGGATTGGATGAGGGGACACTTTTGGGGGTCTCTCTGAATTGTATGGTGCAGTTAGAATTTATTAGATATGGGGATAATCATTGTTGGGTTCCATGATGTTTTGGGACTTGATTTGAACCCTAAAAAACGACTTTGTATTGAACCCAAGTTTTGCTAATTAGGCAATTCTCATAAAACTGGAGGGTCGGTTGTGACTTGTGAACATAGATAACTGGCGAGCTCATATCAAAAGTACAGGGCAATAGGTGTTGAAATAGAGTACTTTATTTACGTGTCTTTAGATCTTGTTTTGTTCTCATTAATTTGTAAAGAATTTGACCCATTACTTTTTATACTTCCTCAACTCCCAATTACTTACAACATACCAAATTGCCATGCATTTCAAGGAACTGATTTGAGATTGTAAATGAGCAAATTAATCAAGGTAATTTGAACACAAAGAAGAGGTAACCTTCAAGTTACTGGTGTTAGTTATTTCAATAATGTGCTCTTATATGTCTTCAAATTTCTCACTTAAAATGTGTGCCAATGATGTCTGATTTCGAGTAAATGAGAGTGGAGTAAGTACCTTTTTTTTCCTAAGTGTCTTACAGTTTGTACTATGATTCTCAAATAATTTTACTTAAAATAGGCAGTTGACACTTTCATTCATATTGCTTATCTCATGACAATTTTGTGTATTGCAGAATGCCTTTTGATCGGCAAAATCCTGAGGTACATTCAGTTTTTGTTCGTGTTTTGTAGGAAACTTCGAATGGTATTAATGGATTGTAATGCTTTAAATATTTGGTATTATAAGGTTGCTGTAGTATATACATTTACTGCTTTGATTCTCAAAGCAAAACAATAGGGGTTCAGAGAGCTGCTAAATTTTACTATAGGTAGTATGTGCAAGTACATGTTGTATGCTCATGTCTCATGAAGAGTGAGTGTCAATGTCAATCAAGTGGCTTTCGAAATTGACAATCTAGGATGAAACTAACTAGATAAAAGTGATAATAAGGATGTGCTTAACAATAGATTCTAAGGGAAATTAGGGCAAGTATTCACCGCTAGCATAGTTTAGTGTGTTGAACCCTTTTTAATCCCTAATTATGAAAACTTGCTTCACAATTTTATTTTTTGGTGCGGTAAGCCATGAGGGCAGGGATGAGAGTTAATCTCAGGATCTCCTGAAGTCGAGAGAGAAGCTCTAAGTGATTGGGCTATCCCTCACTCAATCCCTATACATGTTAAGTTGCTTATATTTACAGATTTTGACAAGGAGCTAGGGAAAACGACTCTGAATTACTAGTCCCATGTGATTAATTATATTTTTGTTGGAAATATCTCACCTACCCTTATTTTTAAAAAGGTTTTGTGCCTCAGGCCACCTGTTGCAAGGCACCAGTTGCAACACCTTGAATTTTTCCTTGCAAAAACGAGAGAGAGAGCGTGCGGGGGCGGGGGGGGTGGGTGGGGGGGGGGGTGGGGGGGGGGAGGGGGTTATAAAACTTGAAAATTTCTAATTCCGTGTATGTGTAACTGAAAAGATGCAACAATTACTAAAAGCGGATGGAATACAATAGATGCAACAAGTGAATTTCTTGCCTTTTTTGGTAAACTTCTTCAATAAATGGACTATTTTACCCCACATCTAATAATCTGACCTCTCACCTGCCGACAATCTTTCACTCATCAGCCACCACCACTGCCTTCACCGCTTATCCAGCACCACCACCATCGCACTTTCCATCTTCTACAGTTGGGGTCTTTTGTCCAAATTGAGGATATTGGGTGTTTTATTCACGTTTGGAGTAGTTGGGGTTTTTAGTTTTTTTTTGCTTTTATCTTTTTTAATATATATATATATATATATTTCTATTTTGGTTTTGAATTTGGGATTTAAGGGTCCGATTTGGGAATTTCATATTTTTTTTTTCTTCGAATTAGGGATTTTGTGTCCAAATTGTTGACCTTTTAGATTTGAATTCAGCTGTGTTGGTTGTGGTTCTTGTGGTTGTTGATGAATCGTGGTCGAAGGTGGTTATTGATGAGTTGTGTTTGTTGGCTGGGGTGCAATGGTAGGGGTGATCAAGGTCGCCGGTGGCTCGTGGTTGGGAGTTTTGGTTGTTGGTTGTGGTTGGTGGTATGAGAGGGGGTGGTGGTGATGGTCGTGGTTGTGGTCATGGTTTTGATGGTAGTAGTGGGTGAGTTGGTGTCTTTTTTTTTGCGTGGGCAAAGAGGTAATTTCGCTAACTTTAAAAAAATTGCCTAGTAGTCCGTTTCGAAGTTTTGTTGCATCTTTTCAGTTATGGAGGTAGTAAATATAATCTTACCTAGGTTTTTAAGTAGTAGGGCTTAATTTGATAAAAACCCTAATTCACAAATTTTGGTTATTGCTGACAATTGGAAGTCTCCTTCGATAGCCCGTCTCTTGTTGGAATTTGCATGTCAGATTTCGCTTATTTTTCTCTCCTGCTCAAATTTTTTACCTCTGTGCTACCGCTGACAGCATTCACGTGAAAACAACATTGTTTTTTGTAAGGATGACAGTCATTATTTAAAAAGGTGAACATTAGCAGACAAGTAGTAGCCTATATTCATCCCTTTATAATTTAACTTTTTTCTTTTTTGCATTTTTACCAACATTTAGGCTATTTCTTCCCTAATGCTAGGAAGTTTCCAAATTTTTTTTGACATGTACGGAAAAGAGGTTGAAGTTTCTGTTGCTTAACACAATAATAATGAAGTATTTTTCACCAATAAATTTGAATTTTCAGAAAGATGATTCGATTTCTATCAAATGTCACCATTTTGATATTTTTATTTTGTTATCTATGCATGGTATTTTATTGTGTATGTTTTCACCATTTGCAGATCTCACAAGAGCATAACAAGGCGTATGCTGCCATTTTTGCTCCTTTCTGGAATGAGATCATCAAAAGTTTGCGTGAAGAAGATTTTATCAGCAATCGGTATATAATCAGTGTTTATCGCTTTTTAAAATTTATTACAGGATGCTGAGCAAAATAGTTGTATGGTGTATCTTGCAATTGGTTTTGAAAGATTCTAACATGAGTTTTTTGTTAGGGAAAAGGATTTGCTTTCAATGCCCAGCAATACTGGTAGTCTTCCGCTTGTTCAATGGCCGCTCTTTCTACTTAGTAGTAAGGTAAACATTGGTCATTCTTATTGCGCTGCTTTTTTATTGGTTGTAAATGCACTTCATTTTGTTTGTTGATGTGCAGATTTTGATGGCTATTGACTTGGCTTTGGACTGTAAAGACACACAAGCAGATTTATGGAATAGAGTATGTAGAGATGATTACATGGCTTATGCTGTCCAGGAGTGCTATTATAGTATAGAGAAGATATTGCACTCCATAGTTGATGGTGAAGGGAGACGCTGGTATGTATGTCTTTGATATTGATTTGTTCAGTTCTTGCTTTTATTATCAACAACCTTTGCTGATCTTTTTTATCAAGATTGGGTAACAGGTTTTCTGCTCTCTTTGCTAATTGTGATGTTCGATTGTAGGGTTGAGAGGATATTCCGTGAAATTAATGACAGCGTAGCGGTGGGTTCACTTGTTATCACCTTAGTCCTCAAAAAGATTCCCCTAGTGCAATCAAGATTTACTGCGTTAACTGGGCTTTTGGTAAGCGAAGAATCGATCCACAATTTATGATATGTGATGATATATCTTAATAGATTAATTTAATATTGTGCAAATATAGATAAGGAACGAAACTCCTGAACTCGCCAGAGGTGCTGCCAAAGCACTCTTTGATTTTTACGAGGTGGTGACACACGACTTGCTATCAACTGATCTCAGGTATTGTTTCTCTTTGTTCATCTGTTTCAGTGGTTATGAATATTGAATTTCTCTCTTATTTGGTATTTTAATATCTCAGGGAGCAAATTGACACATGGCAGATAATATCTAAAGCTAGAAATGAAGGGCGATTGTTTTCTAGGATAGAGTGGCCTAAGGATCCAGAAATTGTAAGCATGCCCCATCTTTGTTTGCTATTGTTTTCTGAATGATTTTCTTGTGCTTTCTGTAATGATGGCCTGAAAGTTCTATTTGATGTGACACATTAATTTCTCAGAAAGAGCTCATAAAGAGACTGCACTTACTACTCACAGTAAAGGATACAGCAGCTAATATACCTAAAAACCTAGAGGCTAGAAGGCGGCTAGAATTTTTCTCCAATTCATTATTCATGCATATGCCTCCAGCTATACCTGTGTCAGAAATGATTCCTTTCAGGTGCTGCAAATTTCTTGTTTAATTTGTTATTATTATTATAATTTATTATTATTGTTATTGTTATTGTTATTGTTATTGTTATTGTTATTGTTATTGTTATTGTTATTGTTATTGTTATTGTTATTGTTATTGTTATTGTTATTGTTATTGTTATTGTTATTGTTATTGTTATTGTTATTGTTATTGTTATTGTTATTGTTATTGTTATTGTTATTGTTATTGTTATTGTTATTGTTATTGTTATTGTTATTGTTATTGTTATTGTTATTGTTATTGTTATTGTTATTGTTATTGTTATTGTTATTGTTATTGTTATTGTTATTGTTATTGTTATTGTTATTGTTATTGTTATTGTTATTGTTATTGTTATTGTTATTGTTATTGTTATTGTTATTGTTATTGTTATTGTTATTGTTATTGTTATTGTTATTGTTATTGTTATTGTTATTGTTATTGTTATTGTTATTGTTATTGTTATTGTTATTGTTATTGTTATTGTTATTGTTATTGTTATTGTTATTGTTATTGTTATTGTTATTGTTATTGTTATTGTTATTGTTATTGTTATTGTTATTGTTATTGTTATTGTTATTGTTATTGTTATTGTTATTGTTATTGTTATTGTTATTGTTATTGTTATTGTTATTGTTATTGTTATTGTTATTGTTATTGTTATTGTTATTGTTATTGTTATTGTTATTGTTATTGTTATTGTTGTTGTTGTTGTTGTTGTTGTTGTTGTTGTTGTTATTGTTATTATTGCTAACATTATTTTTCCCCTGTTATTTTATGCCACCAATTTTTCAGTGTATTCACTCCATACTACAGTGAGACAGTGCTGTATAGTTCTTCAGATTTGAGGGTTGAAAATGAAGACGGGGTTTCTATATTGTTCTATCTTCAGAAAATCTTTCCAGGTCTTTCCTTTCACCATCTTTCTTACTCACATATCTTGTGCAGTTGTTCCTTGTCTCTATTCCCAAACCAATGCACATAAAAAATGACAACTTTTCTTATAAACAACTGAAACTAACAAGTTTGAACTGCATCCTGCTGTAGATGAGTGGGAGAATTTCTTGGAGCGGATAAATCAAGGTGACTCTTCTGGAGATGTAGATTTTGAAGAAAGTTCTAGTGATAACTTGGAGCTGCGTTTTTGGGTCTCGTACCGTGGACAGACTTTGGCTAGGACAGGTAAGAACTGTTTTTTGGTACACAGCATCTTTGTCACTCTCCCCCTCAATCAATGTCATTTTTTGTTATTATAGGAAAATATATGAATTACCACCTTGTATGTAGCTTAATTTGTAACTTGCATCCTTTTGTGAAAAGTTGCAAATTTTAACCTTGAAACGCTTTCAGTAATTATAACTATCACTATCTGGATGTGGATCGATGTTTTGAAATCAATTAGCTTTGGTGGGCGTCTGAGCCATCAACATGAAATTTTGGGGCCAATAAAATTACTGAAATTCTGCTTATGGTAGCCGTGATTAGTGGAAGCCTTTCTGATAGTTCTTTCTGCTCATATTATTGTTCAATGGAAGTTTCAATTTCCAGTAGTTAGTAGACTCTTTGTCCCAGTGCTAAAATTTCTGTTTTATATGCAGTGCGTGGTATGATGTACTACCGAAGAGCATTAATGCTTCAGAGCTTTTTGGAAAGAAGAGGATTAATAGGTATTATGTCGAATATTCTTGAATAGAAAATTTAATGTGGAAGATGTGTGGGTTTATCATGTAGTTGTTTTGCACTTCTTTGTCAGCTGAGGACCCAAATTCGCTTAATACTCAATCAGCAAATCTTGGATTTGAGTTGTCTAGTGAGGCACGGGCACAGGCAGATCTGAAGTTTACTTACGTTGTCTCATGCCAAATTTACGGGCAGCAAAGGCAGAGAAAAGCTCCAGAGGCTGCAGATATTAATTTATTGCTTCAAAGGTATTGTTCGTTTTTGTGAGATAGTGTGCTATTATCGTATTTGTTTGTTAAATTTTACCTGTCAATACTAACCCCATACCTTTCGATGGTAACACTTAAAACAAGAATGGAGATTGTAATTCATTATGTTGGTTGCCTTTTATGCCTTGATGGTATTCTGGATCTGATCTTCAACCCATTAGCACTAATGTTCTGATGGGAAGTTAAATGAGAAGTTCTAGCTCATCTTAGAAGATCATTATAAAACTGAATACAGAATATGCTTTTGTAACACATTTTATCTGCTATCTATTGTACTTCATCTTTTTTAATTTTTTTATACAATTTTGCTTGCATTGACATTTGGCAAGATTGAAAAAGTTATTTTTGACCATAATGTACTGATTTATATCGGGTATAAATATATATATTTTTTTTTTTTTGAGGAAAATGGGTTATCCATATGTAGTTTCTAGAAATTAGTTTTTTATAATGTTTACAAATACATAATTAGAGATAATAATCATTAAAACTATATTTTGGCAAGGACAAAAGGATGAAGCATGTAGGTTAATAAAAAGGGGAGGATTATTTCATAAATAAGTTCTTTACCTTCTCAGGAATGAAGCACTTCGAGTTGCTTTCATCCACCTAGAGGAGTGTGTGGGGTCAGATGCAATTGCTTCCAAGGAGTATTACTCCAAGCTTGTTAAAGCTGATGTGCATGGAAAAGATCAGGTAAAAGTTGTTGTTTGTGCCCTTGTGGGTCGTAGATTAATTCAATTTAGCTTTTTTCTATTGTGTTCTTTAACAACTTAGTCCAGTTGTCCCCTTCAGTCTGAAAGTACAAAGTGCATGCTATAATGTTTTTTAATATAATCTTTTCAGGAAATATATTCCATCAAACTTCCAGGAAATCCAAAACTTGGTGAAGGAAAACCTGAAAACCAAAATCATGCTATTGTTTTTACCCGTGGGGATGCAATTCAAACTATTGATATGAACCAGGTAACCACTTTCCATTGCAATTTTTCTTTGATCCCTTTACCTATGTTGGTGAATGATATCTATTTTTTGTGAATAAAGCCAGATCAATAAGATCCACTCAGTTATTATTATATGATGTAAATTCTTATTATGATTTGACGTAACATCTGGAATGCTACTATGAAGGATTACAAATTACGATATTTTCAATTTGGTGATTGTACTTTGAGTGCTCAATGTTACCTAAACATGGATTTTTTATTGGGTACAACTGCATATTTGTGTGTTTAACACATGCATTCTTCAAAAATCGATTTCTGGAGTCAACATTAGTTAAGCATATATCAGAATTTTGCATGTGCCTTTTCTCATTTTCCTGTATTCATTCATGCATGCATATTTCTGTTTGTCATCTTCACTGTTTCGTATTAAAGGTCTTATCTCCCATTTTCGAATTTTTCCCCTGTTGTACCTTCTCTCTACCAATATGATCTTTGCTAATTTAAGGCATCTAGATGAAAATCAAAACTTGGAGGATGTCAAAGTGTTATTGTCCAAAATGGGTATGGTTATATACAAAAAGTAAATCTTGGGGCAAGAAGTGATATGTGTAATGGAGTAATGGGTTGGTTATTGGAAATCCATCATGTCCAAAAGAAAAAAAAGGGAGGGATATAAATATTCAATGAATAGATCTTTAAAGAAGAATTAAGCCCCCACTTTAATCAGGTGATCCTGTACCGTTTGTAAATGCGATGCCTTTGGGCTACCATCTATTGCTCATGCTGAGCTTCTCGTTGCAATTATTTTGTTTTACTTTTGCCTTGTTTTCCCTTACCGGCGGTTATTCAATTTCTGAAGAGATTTATATGCCCCTTTGCATGGGTAAAATCATAAAAACAATGTAAATTCTTCATTTATCTCTTCCAATCTCTTTTGTTAGGGATTTTTTGTGAATAGGCATTCTTTGATGGAGAAACGTTTCTTATTCTTAGTTTGCAAACACATAAAAATGTTGCATAAGAGTTAAGGTTCTACATCATATTGTGAGTATTGTGCTTAGTGAAAATTTTATTTGGATTCTTTTTTTGGTTTCTGTCAATGCTAGAAAGACTGCCGGACAATAGGGCATAACAGGATAATTACCTTGAGGAAGTTTGAAGTTTGAGTGTTGTCTTTTGTATGTAATTATTAATTTCTTTCTCTTCTTTGCATAACAGGATAATTACCTTGAGGAAGCAATGAAAATGAGGAACCTTCTTGAGGAATTTCATGCAAAACATGGTATCCGTCCTCCAACAATTCTTGGTGTAAGAGAGCATGTCTTCACGGGAAGGTTTGCCATTTTTTCACTGCCATTGTGATACTAGTATTCGGTCTGGATTACTTGTCCTTACAAAGTATATAACAAATCTTTGTGCAGTGTTTCTTCTCTTGCTTGGTTTATGTCCAACCAAGAGACAAGCTTTGTTACATTAGGACAACGTGTTTTGGCGAAACCTCTTAAGTGAGTACTAATTTGCTTGATTACATTGGTGTGCATACCTGTTTCTTTATCCTTGTGTTTTGTGTAGTTAGACTGGAACAGTAAACATCAAAGTGAACATTGCTCTGTTCTCCACCTCCCAGAGAACATCATTGTGTTCAACACTGATAATTGTATTACATATGCAACTTCAATCACTTAAATTTAACAGCAATGTATTTAAATGAGATATTTGACCTTTTAACTTTAATTAGAAAGGATGGTGAAAAAGTTGTTTTGGTCATCCAGGTGATGGAACCAACACCAAAAGGATAAACCACTTTTTCTATGAGAATTTGCATTTGCCAAATTTTCTCATATCCACTTACTAATGTTTTGATTTTTTTTCCTCCTAAAATATTGCAGGGTTCGTATGCATTATGGACATCCAGATGTTTTTGATCGTATTTTCCACATATCTCGCGGTGGCATTAGTAAGGCATCACGCGTTATTAACATAAGTGAAGATATCTACGCTGGTAAGTGTAATTTTGATCGTACTGCTTGTATGTGTTGTTACAGTTTTTTCTCAAGGATAATGAGTAGCCTTCCTTTCCATGCTTTTTCCTATCCAAAATATTCGATTTTCATCCTAAGAATTTTCTTCTTATTCGGAATCTAATGTTATGTTTTCTTTTTCTCCAACTTTCTAAAACCAATTTTCTATGAATGTGAATGCTCCCTCTCTGAATTCTGCACTCATTCTTGCATTGAAAATCCAACACTTGGCTATTTATAACGAACGGGTTTGATATGTCCCTCATTGCTGAAACACATAAATATGCTCTACTATATTGATGATATAAAAGTATTCGGCACAATTCATATGACAAAGAAATAAATGATTCAAAAATCAGGTCAGTCTGATGTCAAACTACTTTTTAAATATGCTACTATGCTGATGATTTGAATATATTCGGCCGAGATCAGAATGCTCATGGCCACACCCTTTCTCCGTTTCTTTCTTTTTTCTAAAAAAAAATTAACTCGTAAGTATATCTTTGTAGTTGTGGCGTCATTTAATATTAGTGAGATGCAGGTCAAGAACCTTAAAGCATCAAGTATACAATGAAGAAATAACATACAGGGCAATTACATCCTTTGTTATAACTCAAGCTGTGTACGAAATAACCACTGGAACATTCATGCTTTTAAAGGAACTGTAGTGGTCTAGGTTGCTATTTTACTAACTCCATCCCTGAGTTGTGGTCTACTCTAAATTCGCAACTCACTATTATGAGCTAATGATTTCGAAGTCAGCTATATCCTGTGTGAAGAGTAGTAATTCAGTAATGAGCAAGTGTAAAAGAATTGAATATGCTCTCTTTAACAATGCCTACGCAAGCATCAACCAATTACATCAATTTTGACTAAATTGATGAACCTCCTTGTAACTGAAAGAATACTAAATAAGTAAGTTGAAGGTATGCATTGACAATCACTATGTATGCATTGATCAATTGCAATTATCACCCCTTGTAAATATTTATTGTTTTCTCTTTAATAGGTTCTTTTTAAATGATTTCATTGCGACTTTCTACTTGTACATTTATTGTTTTGTTGGATCAACCCAATTATCTATTATGAATTGGCTATGATTTCCCCCTTTTTCCCTCTTAGTGAGTGTAATTTTTCATGGCGTTTGGCTCAGTTGCTGTCCAACTGATCTTTACTAGATTCCGTTGTGCTTTGATATTTTGATTGGCTAAATATTTGCTGTTATCTACAAGTGCATTCATCTGTTTGCCTGAAATATGTTAAGGTTGCTTAGCAGATTTTTCATTCTATTGGAAATGAAGCATCTTATATCATCTCCCTTAATATTCTCAGTCTTATGAGCTATATTACAAGATTCATCAAGTGTTTGTTTCTTTGTTGTTGAACTTCCCTGTTACTGTAAGCTTGCTTACAATTGCAAGTTTGCTATCTACGCCCTTGCCCAAGGATTATGAAAAGAATTAATAATCTCATATTTCTTTGTTGCTCTCAAACTGTGGCAGGTTTCAATTCCACTCTGCGGCAAGGAAATATCACACACCATGAGTACATACAGGTGTTAGCTTCTTTCACTGTTATAATATAATTTTTCTTCCTGTACAAACCTACGGTAGCTTTCCTCCAAACTATAATGTTTTGCTAATGATAGATAGGTGGCACATATTTCATAACTGTAAATCTATCACCTTGCATGGTAGGCTAAGAGCTAATTCATCTACAATTATGTAGGTCGGCAAAGGAAGAGATGTTGGACTGAACCAGATTGCTCTGTTCGAGGGTAAGGTTGCTGGAGGAAATGGAGAGCAGGTCCTTAGCAGAGACGTGTACAGAATTGGGCAACTCTTTGACTTCTTCAGGATGCTTTCTTTCTACTTTACAACTGTGGGTTATTATGTTTGCACAATGGTAAGTTTCCCATTAATCTCAAGGGTGTTTGGTAGGAGGGATTGACACCCTTCTCCTTAATTATTGGCATCCGTGTGTGTTTGTTTGCGTACATGCATACAATATTCACTGTTTATGGTTTCTCATTCGTACATCTGAAACTTTTTTCTTTTTTCCTGGTGCAGATGACAGTTCTTACTATATATATTTTCCTATATGGAAGGGTATATTTGGTTAGTAATTCAAGCTTAAAATATTGCCTCTCCTCTTCTCTTAACGTGCATATACTGTTTTCTCTTTATATATGCTGACTATTAGTCGTATAAATTATATGGCACCGTAGAACTAAACAAATTATTTCATTATCAGTTAATTTGATATGTGTGAGTGTGAGAGTGAGACTGGCTCTCACTTTATTGTGCAGATTCTGTCATGATTCATCTTTACCAACTATATCTTGTACCCTATTAAGAAGCTGAATAAACTTGAGTTTTTAAAGCATTCTCAGTGATGATGATATTACCAAATAGTATTTATCTTTTATCAAGGAAATGTATATCTTGAGGTTTTCAAGAAAAAGTCGGACAAAAGAAACTTCTGAATTACAGAAACTGTAGGAGTTTCTTTGAATTTATCATTTAGCCATGCTACCTTTTCACATTATTTTACATATTCTGATGCAGCGATTTTGCGCAGCTATAGTTTGAAACATCCATCTTGCTTCTAGTAGAAGCTGCCTCTCACAGTTTTCGTACATGATAAATCAATCAATCAGAGCCTTAATCCCTAAAGTAACCATTCCATGTGGTCATCTTAGTAGCCAAATCATTTTCGGTCTCCCCCTATCTCGTTTGAGATCTCCTTGATCCCACCCTTTTACTCTTCGCACCGGGGCTCCTTGAGGTCTCCTTCTCACATGTCAAAACCAACGCAATTGGTTTTCCCTTAATTTGCTTGCAATGTTTGTGACACCAACTTTCCGGTGGAAGACTTCATATTTGATTCTATCCCTTAGAGTGCTCCCACTCATCCATCTCAACATCCGCATCTCTATAACTCCTACCTTTTGTATGTGCTCCTTCTTATAAGCCTAGCATTGTGATAGTACACCAACACTGGTCTTATGACATTCTTGTAGATTTTCCCCTTTAACTTTAAAGGGATGTTTTTGTCACAAAACACTCCCGTGGCTGCTCTCCATTTAAGCCACCCAGCCTTAATCCTATGTGCCACATCTTGGTCACTATCGCCATTCTTTTGGATAAATGACTTTGAGATATTTGCATATTTTATTTTAATGTGTAAATGTTCAAGTAATTTGAGAGTGACCTCCTAGGTGCTTTTGGGAGCAACTAAAACTATTTATTCTTGTTTTATACATGAAACAATGTGAATTAGGCTTAGTTGAAGCTTCATGTCAATGTACATTCCATAGTTCTATGATAATTCAAGTTGACGATGTTTTGTTCATGAGCTCTTGTTTTTTCGACAGGCATTCTCTGGACTTGATGAAGGGCTTGCAAAAGATGCTAGAATTCTTGGAAGCACAGCTTTAGATGCAGTTCTAAATGCGCAGTTCTTAGTGCAAATAGGAGTGTTTACAGCAATACCCATGATAATGGGTTTTATACTGGAGCTTGGGTTACTAAAGGTATAGTTGCTTGTGCATCTCTTGTTGTATACCAGTTACATAGTTATAAGCTCAGATACAATGCCTGCACGAATTCTGTTGTTGTTTGTCATATCTGTTAATATTCTTGAGTATTATTTGGTCTTTCCACAGTTTGGTTTTTCAAGCACACTGGTTATGTTGAATTAGCCATGTCCCACGTGCTGAGAAAACTTTATTCGTGATTTTTTTGCAGGCTATCTTCAGTTTCATTACCATGCAACTCCAGTTATGTTCTGTCTTCTTCACATTCTCGTTAGGAACAAGGACACATTACTTTGGTCGTACTATATTGCATGGAGGTGCCAAAGTATATTCTTCTAACTGAGTTCACTTATGCATATGTAGTTTCCCTTCTGATAACGTGTTTATATCTTCTGTTGAACTGGATTTACTTATATTTCTTGGTATATGTTGTCAACAGTACAGGGCTACTGGTAGGGGATTTGTTGTTCAGCATATTAAATTTGCAGAGAACTACAGGCTTTACTCCAGAAGTCATTTCATTAAGGCGTAAGTATTGTAATTTGAATATGAGAACGGATGGTATGACATAACTTTGGATATATTTATATGAATATGTTTTGAGCCTGTCGTATATACGCTATCCGATACAGGCTTGAAGTGGCTTTGCTGCTCACTGTATACATTGCTTATGGCTACTCAAGGGGTGGTGCTGTATCTTTTGTGCTGTTGACACTTAGCAGTTGGTTCCTTGTTATCTCTTGGCTTTTTGCTCCTTACATCTTCAATCCCTCGGGCTTTGAATGGCAAAAGTAAGCTTGTAGAGATATGTTTTGTAGTCTGCTTGTATTTCTTTTCCCTTCATTTTGTTTATGATTATTAAGTTATTCTTTAATCTGTTGTTATGGCATTTATTATTCTATTGCCTTCACCACATGACCCTACTTTTCTACCTTTTTTGTCCTCATGCAAATCAGCCCATGTAAGGATTTAGGTTTTTGAGGGATGCTTCTCCTGAGTTTCTTTATCGCTGCTTTGATATTTAGTAGAGGGTTTTTTAAAGCTCAGTTCTAATGCTACTTGGACATTGGTATATGAATAAGTGTACATCTGAACTTCCATGAATCTTGACTCCACAGGATTTACATAGGTGGTGCCGTGGTTGTTGTTTTATTTGCTTGTTTAGAAGCAGGTATCAACCGGACTGTGAAATTCGATGAATGCAGATAGTGACTTAAAGAGATGAAGCAGAGATTTTATCAGTGTCATGCCTGTCGTAAAATCAAATATCCTGGTTTATATTCCCTAGGCTTTTGTTTAGTACGGCAAATGTGTTGTACAAGGATTAGTGTGTCATGTTAAAGTGATGGTAACTCTTAACAAAAACTAAAGCTAATAGATTAGCTTGAGATATAAGAAAGGAAACTGGTTGCATATTTGCCCCTTTGTGGATGCTGGCCCGTAAAGAGCAATGACCTCATGAGCTGATGCTAATGTGTGTCAATTGATGTTGACAAAACACATTTAGAATAAGTAGCTGACTTCTTCCACTTTTATTCTAAAATCTAAACTGCAAAGTAACTTCCTGCATTAGAATTTTAAAAATTTAAATTGAAAGCAGTTATTGACTGAAGCTTCTCCAATGAAATTCATTGTATCACGTCAACATGGCATGCTGACTTTTCTGTATCATTTCATCTATTCTGTTTATTCCTTTCTTATCTTATTATATCATTGCATATATCTAACTTGGAGCACTTTTGTGCATACGTCAGAACTGTGGAAGATTTTGACGACTGGGTTAGTTGGCTTCTCTACAAAGGTGGAGTTGGTATTAAAGGAGAAAATAGCTGGGAATCTTGGTGGGATGAAGAACAGGTTTGTTTCACAATAAAGCAAACTAAAATGCCATAGCGTACATCTTGTCCTTGATTTTCTGATTCTTGAGCTAGAATTGTGTTTAACAAAAGTTGGGTAATGCATTAAATAATATAGAAAGAACTTGATACTTCCAAGAAAAAAAATGACCTTGAACTTTATATGGGAATTGTGTGGAGTTGATTATATAAAATTTTAAGCAAAATATTACTTAAATCCTGGATTACCCTAACCTGAATTACCCGGAAATTTATCGGATAAAATTAATATTTTAACTCTTCCAACTAAAAGTAAATTAAGTTTGTATTATTATCTGTCTCAACATTAGTTGATGTTCTTGCAGGCACATATCCATACTTGGAGAGGTCGTGTATTGGAAACAATTTTGAGCTTGAGATTTTTCTTGTTTCAGTATGGTATTGTCTACAAACTTCATATTATGAAATCAAGCACATCACTGGCGGTTAGTACCTGCTCTTCTTTGTATAATTTATTGACTTTGCCTTATTCTGGTTATGTTGGTACTAGATAGATATATAAGAGCTAAGGTCCAGAAGGTGAGTGCTGGCTTAGCCAACATGTGATTGTCAGATTAGTTTGCTAAAGTAGTATCTTTAAAGTCCTTTGGTATGGTGTTTGGTTATATAAGAGACCATTGAATTCTAAAGGGTAGAGTTTGCTTAATATCATCCATTGGTTTTTAAATCAATGACTCATATATATTCTTCCAAAAAGCCCTTTTATCCTCCAGAAATCATTCCTTCATTTTATTATTCTTATTAATTGTGACCCTTAATTTCGAAATGAGTGGCTAAGATTCCTTCCCCCCCCCCCCCCCTGTCGGATTAATTTGCTAAAGTAGTATCTTTAAAGTCCTTTGGTATGGTGTTTGGTATATAAGAGACCATTGAATTCTAAAGGGTAGAGTTTGCTTAATATCATCCATTGGTTTTAAATCAATGACTCATATTATTCTTCCAAAAGCCCTTTATCCTCCAGATCATTCCTTCCATTTTATTATTCTTATTAATTGTGACCCTTAATTTCGAAATGAGTGGCAGATTCCTTCCCCCCCCCCCCCCCCCCCCCCCCCCCCCCCCACAACACACACACACACGTTAGGTGAATGGAGTTCCTCAATAATGGCATCAACCTTGAATTTTGGCAAACCTCGTAAAAAGTTGTTAGTTGTTGTAAAATACCCTGGTTCTTTATTCTATTTTAAAAATATTTGATTTCTACTTCATTTGGTAATGAATTATATTTAGTGATATCATCCTAAGCCTTGCTTTCTGTATCCAGCTTTATGGCTTCTCCTGGATTATTCTAGCAGTCATCGTCATTATATTCAAGGTTTGTCTCCCAAGTAAAATTACAAATTTTGATTGTCCAATTTTCGAAACAAGACTAAGTTATGTCATGTTTTCTGCAGATATTCAGTTTTAGTCCTAAAAAGTATGCTGGATTCCAGTTGTGGATGCGTTTTTTCCAGGGAGTCACTGCCATGGGACTCGTTGCAGCCATCACTCTTGTTATCATCCTCACAGATCTGACTATTCCAGACTTGTTTGCATGTGTTCTTGCATTCGTTGCAACCGGATGGGGAATTCTTTGTGTAAGTCTTGATACAAGTGTACTACTTCCAAGTATATTTAAGTCTTGTTATTCACTGCAAAGGCAGCACAGTTATAAATTGGTGATAATCAAAATCGTAATCAGTAGTTCAATATGCATGACAAGAAATCGTCGTGGTTTTTTTTTTTTTTTTTTTTTCCTTGGTTCTTTGATTTTTGCTGAAGTCTAATTGATGCGTAGGGTATTTACTACGTAGTTGCATTTTGCAAGCCTGGTGTATATTCGAGCTCATTATTTTCTTAGTACTGCATTTATATGACCTTTCATCTTGCTCTGCACTGTATCTCCTTTTTGACATTTCAATAATTATCCTTCCATTTCTGTTTTAGATTGCAATCACTTGGAGGAAGCTGATGAGAACCATAGGTTTATGGGATTCCATCCGAGAGTTTGCTAGAATGTACGATGCTGGGATGGGTATGATCATCTTTGCACCTGTGGCAATCCTATCTTGGTTCCCATTTATTTCTACCTTCCAGTCTCGGCTCCTCTTCAACCAAGCCTTTAGTCGAGGTCTTGAGATCTCAAAGATCCTTGCTGGAAACAAAGCAAATGTTCAGATCTGAGGTCTTGACGGGTGGTAAGAAAACGGCCTCAAGCATGAACATATTCTCAATTGTTCTTAGCTCTTCTGAGATTGACCTGGTGTTTAGACACATCCGGAGCTTGCTTATGGTTTGTGCTGTTTTAAGCTCACCTTTCATTCTTATCATTTTTGTAGTGTATTTTTTCATGACATCTCCCGCTTCTTTACCTTTATTTTTTGAGGGAGGGGTTCTGTAAATGCTTGAATATGCTGATATATATCAATGAAAATCTGTGATTGTCTTTGTTGATCTCAAATTTTCAAATGCTGTCAATAGCTGAACGTCTCTGATGTAAGAATGAATGCCTGCTCATTATCACTGATTTAAGAGCATTCATTGGTAGTCAAGTAGTTCTACTCAGTACTACTGAACAATAACATGATTTCAGCTTACTAATCCAACATCTACTTTCTTCTCTAACTATTCAACAACAGAAATATGGGTCGTTGGAATCCCAGTATCCAACATCTGCTTTCTTCTCTAACTAGTGTGGCCTTATTCAACATTTCAAGGGAACAACACAAGTTTTTCACGTCTTGAATCGAACATGGGGTATGGTATACATGGTTCACCAAAAAGGATCTCGAACTGCTTGTCGGGATTCAACAGGCTATAACGGAAAAGCGAAAAAGACCGGTGTGATTTTTTATTTTTTGTTCGAAATAGTGCAAAGAAGTAACATGACAAGTTTTTTGAGGCTAAAACTGAACGCGGGAGATCCCAACCTCCAAAAGTCGCAAACAAAGTTATCCACAGCTTTATGAGATTTTGGGGTCTCCAAAAAAAGTAATCGAAAATTTTACACAATGCACTTGTGGACGAAATAGGGACATGAATCAGTTTTTAGCAGTTAAAAGACAATAAGATGGTCCAGAAGAGCGAAAAAGACTAGCGTGGCCTTTTCGGCATCTCTCTAAAAAGGGATTGTAAAAAGTTTTTTGAGTTCGAAATCTAACGTAAGGCGTCTTAGGTTCACAAAAAACATGTGGTAAAAAACCAGGGCGAAAACTAGACAAGACCAGAACAACCCTTCGAAAACCAAAAATAAAGGCTATAATCCATAATTTTTCTATGGTTTCAAGGTCCGAAAAAAAAGATAGAGAAAACTTTACACGGTGCCCCTATGGTCAAAAGTGGTACCTCGAGCACCTATTTTGGGTTCAAAATACGAGAAGACAGTCCCAAAAGAGAGAAAAAGTTTAGTATGACTTTTTTACGGAATATATCCCTCTGAATAGGAAACATACCAAGTTTTTTCAGTTGAAATCGGTAAGAGGGTCTTGGGTTCACCAAGAACACTAGTTATAAAAAACGGGCGGAAACCGGACAACATGAACATCCCTCCCAAAGCCTAAGAAAAAGGATATTATTCAAAATTTTTGTAGATTCCAAGGTCAAGAAAAAAATTGTCGAAAATTACAAGGTGCCTCTACTATCAAAATAGGTATCTCAAGCAAATTCTAGGGGTTTAAAAGGTGATAAGACAGTCCCGGGAGAGCGAAAAATAGCAGTGCGACCTTTTTTTAGAGTATCTTTAAAGAGGGAACATAACAAGTTATTTGAGGTCGAAACTGAATGAGGGACATCCTTGATTCACTAAGAAAACATGGTAGAAAATAGAGAGATCGAAAACTAGATGAAGCTGAGGACATATGTCCAAAAGCTGAAAACAAAGGCATTAAACACAATTTTGGGGAATTTGGGGTCCCATAAAAAAATTTGCCAAAAATTTTACTGGATGCACATATGGTGAAAATATGAACCTTGAGCAAGTCATTTGGGGGTGAAAAGTCCATAAGAACATCCTGAGAGAGCGAAAAAGCTGTTATTCTCGGGCTTTGTCTTATCTTTTGAAAAATCCTCAAAAGAGACTGATTGTGAGGAGTCTTATGGTGGCCCGGAGAATGTGGTAAAAAATAGGGCGAAAAGAAGTCGGGGCTTGGGACGGTCCCTCTAGAGGCTTGAAATAAAAGCTTATTCACAGTTTTGGGGGATCCCGAGGTCTCGGGAAAAAGTTACAAAAAAATTTTTTGGGCGCCCGTATAGTCAAAATATGAACTCTAATTAAGCAAGTCATTTAGTGGACGAGAATGAGGAAGGCCTCTCCAGAGGCCTAAAACAAAGGCTATTATTCACAGTTTTTCTAGGGTTCCAGAAATAAATTGCCATGAATTTTACTTGGTGTGCGGTCAAAATATGAACTCTGAGCAAGTCATTTAGAGTGAAAAGGCCATAAGAACGCCCGAGATAGCAAAGGGTTGTTCACCAGCTCCGTCGATCTTATCCTCCAAAAAATTCTTGAATGAGGGATCGTAATGATTTTGTAGAGGTCAAGACTAATCGTGGGGACTGGGGAGTCTTGTATTGGCCCGAAGCACGTGGTTAATAAATCAGGTAAGAAGAAGACGGGGTTCCAGACGATCTCTTCGAGTGCCTGCATGGTCATAATATGAACCATGAGCAAGTCATTTGGAGTGAAAAGGGCATAAGAACCTCCCGCGAGAGCAAAAAAGCTGTTGTTTACGGGCTCCATCTTATCTTCAGAAAAATTCTCGAAAGAGAGATGGTAATAAATTTTTAAAAGTCGAGAGGGATCGTGTGGAGTCATGTGGTGGCTTGAAGCATGTGGTAAATAAACAAGGGGAAAAGAAGGGTCTCAAGACGACCCTCCAAAGGCGTAAAACAAGGGCTACTATTCACAGTTTTGGGGGGTTCCGTGGTCTCGGAAAAAAAAAGTTGCAAAATTTTTTTCTATGTGCCTGTATGTCCAACATTTGAACCCTGAGCAAGTCATTTGGGATGAAAAGGCCATAAGAACATATCGGGAAAGCGAAAAAGTAATTGTTCCAATGCTTTGTCTTATCTTACGAAAAATCCTCGAAACAGGGATGATAACAACTTTTTAGAAGTTGAGACTGATCCTGGAGAGTCTTGTGATGTCCCAGAGCATGTGGTGAAAAATATAGGGCAAAAAAAAAAAAGACGGGCTCGGGACAAGCTTCCAGATGCCTTAAAAAAAAGGCTATTATTCACAATTTTAGGTGGTTCTGAACTCTCACAGAAAAAGTTGCCAAAAATTTACTAATATTACTTATTATTATGATTTTTTTTTTTTTGGATAAAAGTCAAAATTACTTTAATGTTAAGTAACAAACTGTCTAGCCGTTGGGAACTTTTACCATTAAAAATGACATTACTTAGCATTAAAGTTGCATAAATACTGTTAGTTTTCTTTTATGTTGTTCACGACTTAAATAAATGTCACTCTTAATTCGTTAGAATTAAATGGTATTCCTTCCGTTTCCTTTTATTTGATACGTTTTAATGTACTTGTTTGACCTTAAAAATATCTTTTGTTGGATATATGTAAAAATATTATAATTGTATATTAATAATGTACTCATTGAAACGAATAAAACAAGACCTTATATAACTATATTATATCTTATATATTAAAAGTAATTTAAAAATAGTGTCTAAGATTCTAAACGTAACAAACAAAAAGGAACGAAGGGAGTAGTTTATGAAAGTAAATAAGACATAAATTACATGATGAGAAACAGATGAAAAAGAACTGCATAGCATCAATAAATTACTGTTATTGCTGCTGTCTAGATGTTCACAAATCATTCCATGCAACCATAGGTTTATGGGATTCCATCACTTTATATACCATCTCTTACAAGAGTAACAGAACATTTTGTATTGGATGATTGTAAATTGTATCAGAAAGGTTAAAAATTAAGGCATTGCTAAAAGATCGAAGATTAGAATCACCCATTCACCTCTTGCATTCTGCAATTGCACCAGAAAAAAAGAATTCAAAATAATGGCTCAACAAGTAAGATTAAAGAAGGATAAAGCAGGCATAAGAGATGTGTTATTCCTAACCAGATTGAAGATCGATGGCGATCCGGTGCTAATTAAAAATTACAGCGATGTGCATTCCATTATAATATTTAGAGATGTGATCAGCGACATTTCCAGAACTGCGTACAATTGCCCTAGCCACGGATATGGTTCCAAGGAAGCGAAAGGTGGCAATATTGATGACAATTAAAACTCGTTATCATCCCTCTTAATGCCTCTTCATCCCAAATCGTCTGCTATGGGTTCATATTATAAGATAAGGGTACACCGGAAAGTTTTTGGCCACTTTTTTTTCGTGACGTCGAAAATTGGACAATCAATAGAGAATAACCTTTGGTTAAGGCCTCCAGAGAGGCCTTTTCGAGCGCCGTCTTATTTTCACCCTGTTTTTTTACCGTGTGATATGGGTCACCATAGGACTCTCCAAGTTCGGTTTCAGCCCCTTCAAACCTCTTAACATTCCTCTTATGACCTTTTTTGAAGAAGGAAAAAATTGTCATTTCCAAGACCCTCTAAAAGCTTGTTATTATTCCTCTTAATACCTCTTCACCTCAAATTGCCTAGTCTGGATTAAATTTTAACCTTATGAGCACCCCATTAAGTTTTTGAACTTTTTTTTGAGACCCGGAAAAGTAAAAAACAGTGGATAATAATCTTTGATTGAAGCTTCTAGATGGACCTTCACAGGCTCCACCTTATTTTCACCTATTTAGTTTTTATAGTGTGATATAGGTCACTACAAGACTCCCCAACCCAAGATTGGTTTCAACCCCTAAAAACTTGTTAGCATCCCTCTTATGGCCTTTTCCAAATAAGGAAAAAACAGCTATCTCCCAGACCCTCTAATAACTTGTTATCATCCCTCTTAAGGCATCTTCACCGTTTTTTTCACCTCGTTTGGGTTCATATTTTAACCATACGGGCACCTTGGAAAATTTTTTCCCAAAGGGTTTTTCCCGGACCCATACTGTTTTCGCCCTTTATTTTTACCGCATGCTATGTACCACCTTGGAAAAAGTTTTGGCAATTTTTTTCTAGTACCCTGGAACTTACAAAAAAGTGAATAATAGCCTTTGTTTGAGGCTTTCGGAGTGGATGGGCTCTGTCTTATTTTCGCTCAATTTTTTTACCACGTGATGTGCGCCACCACAGGACTCCCCACGAGCGGTTTCGGTACCTAAAAGTATATTATTATCCCTCACTTGAATCCCCACGATCTGTCTTCCCTTGATCTTATGGTCAACATTTAAAATTTTAGACCAATGTTTTTGGAGACTCGGAACCCTAAAAGTGTGACTTATAACCTTCGATTTCAACATTTGGAGGACCTTCCAAGGTTTTATCTCATTTTTTTCCCCAAATTTCATTCACTTGCTTCTGGTAACCTTAGGACAACTCACGCTCATTTTTAGTCTCTAAAAACTTGTTATATAATCTCTTTAGAGGAATCTTGGAAAACGAGTTACTAGTCTTTTTCGTTATTTCAGGACCTTCTTATGACCTTTCAAACCCTAAAAAGTTATATGAGTCATTTTTTGGCCCTAGGGGAACCATGTAAAATTTTCATAAATTGTTTTCCCGAGACCCTAGAGCCTCCGAAAACAGTGAATTATAGCTTTCGTTATCGATTCTCAAATGGTTGTCCTGAGCTCCGTTCTAATTTCAACCTATATTTCTCCCATGTGTTGAAGTGACCCAAGGACATCCAACGCTCGGTTTCAACCCTCGAAAACTTATTATCTAGACAATTTTTGAAAAAGGCCACTCGCTTCTTCAATATCCCGGGACTCATCTTATGATCTATCGGAATAAGTGACCTCAGTTTTTGCTTAGATGTGACAACGGATGGACTATCCTTAATCAAGAATGGGCATTGCTAGGGAGGAATTAAAGCAGCATAGACATGAGTCACATGACTCGAGCACCATCCAAGTCTCTGAGCATGCACCATATTTAGCCAAATATTGGGTTTACTTCAAGTTGTTTGAGATATTTAGGTTGGTAGGGTTTAGCCATTTTTTCTTTAAACAATATGTTAAATTAAAGAAACTTAGCCAAATATTGAGGTGCTAGACTGCCAGCTAGTAGCTTCTTATTCGGAGTAGTTTTTAGGGAGAAGGGGAGTTAGGGATTTATAGGGGATGAATCAAAGTGGCATAGGCCAAATCTCATTGGATCGTGACAACGAGGCTAATATACACCTCACAATTCTCGTCATGTAATTACATGGTCTGCAAAGAATTCAAAATATGAGCAACTAAAGGAGGGGAAGACAGACAAAAAAGAGGGAGAGTAAAAGATAAGTGAGTGTAAGGTGTAACATCCTGTACCTTGTGACAAATTTTCCAAATCGATACTTCTCTGCAGTTTAACAACAAAATACACAATCTAATAAGAAAGTAACAAATACCAAGGTTCCAAATATGATAATTTTAAAATTGATAATTTACATTTGTAATCTCGAACATAATATACACATTTTCCTTGAAAACACTTTGATTACTAAGACTTCTCAATTTGCTTCAACCATGTTCCTATCAGCAAGTTTTCTCAAAAGTCTTCCTAATCTGAATTAGATTTGTTACATGGCAATGAGGGGATGTTCTCTTTTCCAATGTATACACTCTTACTTTGGATTCAGATGTCAGCGAAAATTGGAGTCTGATCTACTGTTGAGACACTGAGACAGTCAAATCTGATGAATGAGCATGATTTATAGGATGATCATATTTACATGCAGGTCCATACTTGCAGATACCATATCTATTGTAATAGTTGCAAACAATTTCACCCTGAATGCATAAACCAAAGCAGTAGTTGACATTAGAATGAAATTAAACAAAGATCAAATTAGCTTTATAATCTCCGATGTGCAAATCAATCAAATAATGTTTCTCAGATAAAGAGTTATTTGAAACAAGCAATTCTTAATGTGCCAAGAGAAAGGCATAAAGTATAAACATTAAACAAAGACCCAAAACAGAACAAAGCAGACACCCAAAACTGGATACTTCTCTGGAGAATTGAATGACAAAATAAAGCACTCAATTTATGCAACAGAAAAACCAAATTAGGTGTTTTGGTATTAAATCGCATGCTTTAGGGTTTCCCAGTTTTCCTGTCTACACAAAACACAATGTTTCATAATCAAATTAGACGCAGCCAGAGCCAATTTTGGAGTAACTTCGTGATAATAGAATTGAAAAGTAAAATAGCAGGTTAACTTTTTTCCTCAAAATTTTTCTGATGAAATATAACATAACCCTCTGAGGATTCAATAATCATCAAATATATCATGCAATCATCTCATCTAAAGGATACTTTTTAGAGCATCCCGGCAGGTAAAAACTAGGTCAGCACTGCTACAATATTCACTTTGCGTATCTGTCACATACTATTTAAGTATTTAGTCACCAAGCATAACTGAAAGATTTTGTCTTTACCTCAACATAGAATGTTTTTAGGCATAATCAACAAAGAGCATATAACAGTATAGGAAGCAACAACCAGATAATCCAAAAGTAGATAACAATAGAGAGCCGAGGAAGAATAGACAGCTTACAGGTCTTAACGGCAAGCGTGAGTCACTCAGAAGGCATGAGGACGACTGAGCCACCGCAGTTTTGGGATGGTGAAATTTACATGCAGATTTGTATTTACAATCGCCGGTTTTTATGAAAAAACTGCATTCTGGTTGGCCAGGCCTTTCTGGAAATTCATTCTGGTTGGATTGCATCTTCTCTGGCCTATCCATCAGCTGTCTATTCAATGTATATGGTGATGGCATTTGGATACTTCTCTCAGGTGGATAGACAGGAGCCTTGCGGAAATCAAAATGCATGTAAGCGGAGAAAAGATAAGATAACTAACTCAACATATAAGGGAAATCCAAATGCATGTAAGTGGATAGACAGGAGCCTTGTGCAAATCAAAATGTTAGGTTTCAATTTGTTTTCTGTTTTGTACTTTTCAATTTATAAAGCAATTACTTAACTTTCCACCCGACTTCAGATTCTAAAACTGTGAAACACACTCCATGTATAAGAGAGGGGGGAGATAATGATCCCAAAAGGCTAAAACCTAATGTAGTTTGCCAGACAAGCATCCAATAGATTATTTCAGGACTCTTAAACAACCTTTTCACTTCAAGATAGCAAACTTACAAAACAATTTTACAACTGAACTTTCATCTTTGCTAACATCCTAGATAACAGAAGTGAATTTATTGAGACCTACCTGGTAAGGGTTCCACTCAGGCTGCGGAGGAACAGGTTGAGTAGTTGAAAACATTAAAGGCATATAAGAAGGATTTTCATTTAATGCGGTAGGAGGAGACCAAGGTGCATGAGTCGATTGTGAGACATTAGGTGAAAATAAGGAACCTCCATTACTGTATCTGGGTAAAGTATCAGATACTCCAATGGTTGTAGGGTCAGGATGGTTAAACCTACAATTTGCTCCATATTTGCATGAGCCATTCCGCATATAGAAAGGGCACTCCTTTTCTCCCTGTAAAGCCAAGATCTCATACAGATTATATATATGATATGGGTGAATATACAAATATTAAGGCAAAGAGAATTCTGTCTCCAGGAACACAGGGCATGGTAATTGAAATAATAAAAGGACCATCAATCACCATAACAAAATTCTAGTAGCCAAAGAAGATTTCAACCAAGATGATTCTTTTTTCAGTACCAGACGAATTGGCAAACCCATAAAATTAAGCTTCAAGACAGGGTTGGTTTTCCTGCTGTGGTTGAATTTACAAGCTTTTCCAAACTTGCACCCACCAGGCCGATCAAAGTACTGCAACAAGAGATTAAATAAAACATAGCAGAGTCAGAAATCCATAATACGTAAGAACTCGAACTAATAATTGACCGCACAAAAACAAAAATTGTGTAGATCAGATAAGGTAACAATAAAAACTAGGAATAATAGCGAAACATCATTCATTACAGTGTTTTAAAAAGCTATTGTTTTTCCCCATTCACTACGATATCCATGTGAAAAATAAGACATTCAATCATAATTTAGGGTGGCTACATGATAAAGTTTATCCATTTTTATGGGACGGTTTGTAAAGCAGCCTATACCGTTAGATGCTTTCTAGGCGATCCTCACTAAACCGATTATATAATAGCTCCATGTGTAGAACACTCATTCTTGAATTGCATAATAGTTATTATAGTTATCATTTACAAACTAAGCCAATGAGCTTCTAGAAAAAATATCTCTTTCCCAAACAAAACCAAGAGTAAATCTCTTATCTTACTCTCATATCGCGTATATATCCCCGTGACCTCGTCTATCACATAATCTGCAACTAATCCAATGAGCTTCTCAACAATATCTCTTTTTCCTAAAGGGAACAAAAGCAACTCTCTTATCCATAATGTCATTTCTCGTTATATCACATGATCTGCAACTAAACCAATTCTAGATGAAATCTCACTTTTCCAAGGGAAAACAAAAGCAACTCTCTTATCCAAAATCTCAAATCTCGTTAACACCATAAATCACATTATCTGGCATAGAATCTACTCCCAGGTTTACAAGAAACCTAGCTAATTGATTGCACTAACTTACGGTAATTACTTCTCACCTTTTCATCCATTTCGCATTACAACTACAAACTAAATTCCGTCTATACATAAGCAAATTTACAGAGATATATATATGTGAGCCTCTTAAATTTCATTAAAAATCAAAAAATTTAAATTGGAAACAGCGTAAGTTCACAAAAATCATACCAGATCTTAGTTCACTATTTCAGTCAATATATACATCAATCTAAGTAATACTACCTCCAATTCATAATATGTGAAACAAATGGGTTTTTTTATAGCGAGAAAATATCCAACTATTGCGCAAAATATGAAACAAAGGTAATAACTCTAGCAAAACTAGTGTAAGTAACCAGTAATACCATGCTAGTCACATACACCATACAATCATACATAACATAAAAAGGTCCTTAATAGTATAATATATGATATTAATTCTTCTTTTGCTTCGTTGTTGTTACTTTAATTTTTTAATTTTTTATGAAAACTCCAAACAACAAACATTAAAATGTACATAACATATTAATAAAATCACAAAGAGCAAACTAAAACAATGTTAAAATCAAATCCTTTGCCAACAGAATATAAATAAAAAATTAAACCTTGCAATCAATTTGCTCCTCATCTTTCTCCTTCAACTTCTGATTAGCTGAATCAACACCTTCTTCTTTCGTCTTCACTCTAACACCCTACAAAATCGAAAAGTTTTCAGCTGATCAAATGAATTTTACTTCAATTTCATTAACATGAACTATAGAAGAATCACCTGAAATAATTTCCTTTGATTAGGAGGATGATTAAACTTGCAATTCATCCCAAATTTACAAGCTCCAGTTCGAAGATAGAAAGAACAATCCTCAGCATCAGGTCTTATAGGATACTTACTTCTCCTACGATTACTTTCTTTTTCAGTTTCTTCTTCATTCTTATTAATCTCATCTCCAATTTCCTCCTTTTCCTCTCCAATTTCGGAACCGCTTTTGATCTCCTCCCTCCATTCGCCGTCGTCGGAAAAACCTTTCACCTCCTCTGCCCAATCTATGATATCGACGCCATTGTTACCGTCGTCTGAATCACCTTTCTTCTCCACTACGAAATTTCCATCATCCACGCCATTTTTACCGTCGTCTGAAGCACCTTTCTTCTCCTGTTCGCAATTTCCATCATCCACGCCATTGTTACCGACTTCCGAAACAGTTATCGCCTTCTCCTCACAATTCTCAACTTCGACGCTGTTTCTTCCGTCGTCTGAAACCTCAACAGAAACTCCAATTTCGACGCTGTTGTTTCCGTCGTCCTCAACACTCTTCAATTCCTCCATCGAATCTCCAATTTCGACGCCATTGTTTCCGCCGTCAGCAACACTCTTCGATTCCTCCACAGATTCTCTCCTTTCGACGCCATTTTTACCGTCGTTTGAAGCAGTTTTCACCTCCTCAACCGAATCTCGATTTTCGACGCCATTGTTACCTTCCTCTACAACAGTCTTAATCTCCTCTACCGAATCTCGAATTTCGACGCCATTGTTGCCGGTAACTTGTTCATCAATTTTGGTTTCGTTAACAGAGAGAGAATTGAGTTGATCATTGATTGAATTAGAAGATTGATGATGATGATCAGTCGATGATGATTCTTCGGTAGTTTTAACCATCGATGATGATTGAAAATCTAACTCCATTGTTAAGGAAGTTGTAGAAGCATTTCAATTTCAAAACCCTAGAAAAAAGGGGTTGGTGGTGGTGGTATTGAAGTGTGTATTTATGTATCGTCGCAGAAAAAGAGGAAAAACGAAAAAGCAAACAAGGAATTATATCCTATGATATAATTTCATTTCAACTGTTACACTTTTCTACTAACAGCGTCAGTTTATTACATACTGTGTTAATTTCATTCTCTTACTCTTTATTCATAATTTAATAACTCCGTAGATTAATTAATGCTTGCTCCGTTATGATATACTCTTACACGGTTAGCAATATTTTTATTTTAGTTGTGGCGATGTAATTGAGGTGAATTATATTGAACGATATTGAATATAACTAGTTATTGGTATCAACAGATTAAAATTGAATTGAATTAAGTGGAAAAATTAGAGAACAAAGTCTTAGTTTTATCAACTAATTATATAGAATGAATTGATACGGTTTTTTGCATGGTTATATTATCTTTTGCAAAGAAGAGTATGGTTGTTTAAGAAAAATTTTGATGGAAAGAGCGTTAGATGTGTTTGAGATGTTATTTTTTGTAAAGTTATGGAAAATCTATTCAAGTAACTTCTTCAACAAATCTAAAGAGATAAGCTACACTATTCGCTATAACATTTGTTTTGTTTGTCGATTTTCTTTTAACACTTTCCTTATTGCTTGATCTTGTTCGGATTTAATTTGATTTATTCCGTATATGTCCTTTCATTAATGTAACTCCCTAGATTAAATGTGGGAGGCACCAAATTATCCTTACGATAACTACTATCTTATATTGATGTATTAAAAAAAATGTATTTCTACAAAATAGATCAAGACAATCTTTAAAGCACAAAGCGCCAACACTATTAAGTTGATTACTATAAGTAAATGTGAGAAAAAAATCTAATGCTTAATTTTGTTACTCTGTAATAAATTACCAGTGACTACCAAGTAAACTTGATTATTGGATAGAGTAGTCTAATGACTAAATGATTAGGGTCAAGTTAATAACATTTTTTTTGGGTATAGTCATTATTGGACAGGATCATAATTAAGGTTATTGATAGGGTCAAAGTAATAACCCAAAAACTTTTTCAAAAATCAAGTTTTTGACAAAATATTACTACATTCGTTTCCAATTAGTTGCAACAATTAGGTAATATTTGTGAGATATAAAATATTCGATTGTTGCAACTAATTAGAAACAAAGGTAGTATATGAATAGATTCGTATGCTTATTTTTTCACTAATAGCTCACTTAGATTTTTAATCCTCCTCTACATTTATGGATCCGCCCATTACTAACTTGGTTTAAACCGTGACCTGTATGACCTGATCCTCAACTGCCTTTTCAGTGTGACCTGCTTAAAACCAAACCATAACCGATCTCACACCGACATTGACCTGCCTTTTATAAGTTTATTATTGATTACTCAAAATCTTATGTAGACTAAAAGTACTTAAAATTCACTATAATGAAATGAACCAAAATAAACCCATAAGTATACAAATTTAAGTAGTCGATAATTAAGCATCAAATAAATATATTCTCCCCTTCACCGACACCAAGTTGTTGCGGAGTGTCGGCACGAATCTCACATTCTTCAAGTAATATTCTAAATTCTAATGGCTAAGACTATAGACCAGTGACCACATGCTCATATCTAACCTCAAACTTTGTGCCTAACAAATTTATTAAACATGTTGAAAAACTGATTCTAATTACTAATGACTAACCTGACTTGATGACTTCTATAGTGAGCAGCGATCTAAATAAATACAGTATGACCTTACTATAAAGGACAAAAGTACACAGCATGTACTTTTTTTAATACAGTATGATAGACTGGTTTTTCATTTACTGCATCTGTTTTACATTATTTGTAACAATTTGATATAATGTAGACAGTAAAAATGTCTAATTATTGCAAATAATGTGAAACAAATGTAAAATGAAATTTCAAAATATATGCGAACATGTATCCACAAGCAATTTTAGGATTGGATACGGTACGGAGTATTTGAACGAGAGAAATAATAGTAGTACAATAATATATGCATTATTTTTGTATACTGTATAATCATATCCACTACCGCTCGTTATAAAATTGTGGTTAGTGAGTCTGTATAAGCATTATTTTAACTTTTTATAAGTTTATCATATCCTCCCCAGTAGTCATAGAGGGTGTGAATCAGCCTCTCTTACACAGGATATAGGGAATTGGAAGTTTCAGAGTGTCGTAATCTCCTTGTTTCCAAGAACACAAAAGAGGAAAGCAATGAGCCATAAACATTATAATTGTATATAACACATTAAGATAATGGTTCCTCAAGGAATTTCTTGATTGAACTGAAAGAATGGGTCCAATGAAGACCCCTCTCCACTTGACAGATTCAACAAATTTTTACCAAGCCCCATTTAAGGGGAAAATTTTTTTAAAAAATTAAAAAAAAAAAAAAACCCTAAATTAAGATTTGAACTAAGACTAAGGTCAATCAATTATGTAACAGATTCCTTGCCAAGAAGCAATGTTAAATTTGTTTACATACCACCTAAATATATCATTTCCTAGCCTTCTTAGCTGAGTGACCTGTCTTCCGTTTATGACGACTGAAATCTGACACAAACCTGAAAGTTTGCCCGCAGCCCGGCTCATTGCACACATATGGGCGGGCCCCAGTGTGTACACGAATGTGTTCAGTGCGAGCCCATGCCCACTTGAAAGTCATTCGACAACCCTTCCAAGGACACTTCAATGGTCGGTCATCCATATGAACACGGCGATGCTGCACCAGATACTTGTGTGAGAAGAACTTCTTACCACATCCCTTGACCGGGCATATGTTCCGTTTATGCAAGGCAAGCTCTTGCTTTGACCCAAAGCTCATGGAGCACCCCTCAAGGTCACAGCTAAATTCAGCTACCTCTTCTTGATCTTGATCTTCCTCTTCTACATTAGCATTGATTGAGGAGAGTGAAGGGTTCTTCCTCGCTGGACCCTTCATTGCTGGACCTCTTGATACGGGCAGCCTCATCTTGGGACCCTTTCTTGCTGGAGCAGCATTCTTCATTGCTGGACCTGTTTTCTTTCCTTTGGCTTTCTGTACTTGCCTTTTCACCACTGGTTTAGTTACTCTCTTCTCCTGAGTAGGCCTCAAACCTGTTCTTTTCCTTAGACGAGTGCTGGGCCCTCCTTCTATCTCATCATCTTCAGTTACTGGTTCAAATTGTTTATACATTGGGCCTGGACTTCTTATAGTTCGATGCTCCTCCTCTGGTTCAGATTCATTAGATGGTGAACCGTCTTCAGACTCACTAACCACAAGCTCTTTTGGTTGGGACATCTCTTTTAGGGTTGATTTCCCCACTGCCTTTATTTTTCTGTTGAAGCTTCTCAATCCATGTTGATGAGATTTAGTATCATCTAGTGAATCATCGTCAGAATAACTGTCAATGGAAACAGCACTGTGATGGCCTTCTGCCTTTTGAATTGGTTTAGCTCCTCGTTTCAAGGCTCTTGCACTTTTTTGATGAGATTTAACCTCATCTTGTGAATCCTCTGAGATGCTATCTTGAATTTCTACTTCTTGTTGTTTCACTCGCTTAATAGACTTATATTGTATTTTTCGTTTTCTAACACTTCTCCTTGGTTCAAACTCTGGTTTATCATCCAGTGAATCTTCTGGATCAACATCAGCAAACTCTGTGGCTTCAAGTTTCATTTTCTTGGCTCTTTTATTCCCTGCCACAGCTTTTCTCTTCTTCCCACGCTTTCTGTTCAAATTGGTGGTTTGAACCTTGTGAATAATTTCTGGTTTTCTCCCAACTTTCTCATCAGATTTCACACAAGCATTGAGAATTCGATCATCTTCATCAGCATCCCTATGCAATAACAAAGGATGAACCTGATTTGACATCCAAACTCTACCACACCATTTACCTGCCATCACCAACTTTTTCTGCCTGCCAAAACCTTTACCACTCTTGGCTTCAAGGGAGGATTTCGATAGAGAGCAACCAAAAGCATTGTATATAACAGAGTTATATGGCATTTGCTTATTGTAGAGAGGAGAACGGCTGAGGATGGCACTGTAAAAGAGATTAATTCCCAGCTTCACAGCCCAATCTCCATTCTTTGGTGTAACCTCCTCACTTTGCAAGGCCATTTGAATCCGTTCCTCATCCACTTTGGTGGCTGCCGAGAAAGCAATATCTTTCCAACCATAATCCATTTCCAATTCTTCTGCTACCTTCTTTGCTTCAACTTCTACATTGGGGTAATCTGAAAATACAGGAAGACAATCAACGACCAGCAGAATGTGAATGGAATNGCCAAGAAGCAATGTTAAATTTGTTTACATACCACCTAAATATATCATTTCCTAGCCTTCTTAGCTGAGTGACCTGTCTTCCGTTTATGACGACTGAAATCTGACACAAACCTGAAAGTTTGCCCGCAGCCCGGCTCATTGCACACATATGGGCGGGCCCCAGTGTGTACACGAATGTGTTCAGTGCGAGCCCATGCCCACTTGAAAGTCATTCGACAACCCTTCCAAGGACACTTCAATGGTCGGTCATCCATATGAACACGGCGATGCTGCACCAGATACTTGTGTGAGAAGAACTTCTTACCACATCCCTTGACCGGGCATATGTTCCGTTTATGCAAGGCAAGCTCTTGCTTTGACCCAAAGCTCATGGAGCACCCCTCAAGGTCACAGCTAAATTCAGCTACCTCTTCTTGATCTTGATCTTCCTCTTCTACATTAGCATTGATTGAGGAGAGTGAAGGGTTCTTCCTCGCTGGACCCTTCATTGCTGGACCTCTTGATACGGGCAGCCTCATCTTGGGACCCTTTCTTGCTGGAGCAGCATTCTTCATTGCTGGACCTGTTTTCTTTCCTTTGGCTTTCTGTACTTGCCTTTTCACCACTGGTTTAGTTACTCTCTTCTCCTGAGTAGGCCTCAAACCTGTTCTTTTCCTTAGACGAGTGCTGGGCCCTCCTTCTATCTCATCATCTTCAGTTACTGGTTCAAATTGTTTATACATTGGGCCTGGACTTCTTATAGTTCGATGCTCCTCCTCTGGTTCAGATTCATTAGATGGTGAACCGTCTTCAGACTCACTAACCACAAGCTCTTTTGGTTGGGACATCTCTTTTAGGGTTGATTTCCCCACTGCCTTTATTTTTCTGTTGAAGCTTCTCAATCCATGTTGATGAGATTTAGTATCATCTAGTGAATCATCGTCAGAATAACTGTCAATGGAAACAGCACTGTGATGGCCTTCTGCCTTTTGAATTGGTTTAGCTCCTCGTTTCAAGGCTCTTGCACTTTTTTGATGAGATTTAACCTCATCTTGTGAATCCTCTGAGATGCTATCTTGAATTTCTACTTCTTGTTGTTTCACTCGCTTAATAGACTTATATTGTATTTTTCGTTTTCTAACACTTCTCCTTGGTTCAAACTCTGGTTTATCATCCAGTGAATCTTCTGGATCAACATCAGCAAACTCTGTGGCTTCAAGTTTCATTTTCTTGGCTCTTTTATTCCCTGCCACAGCTTTTCTCTTCTTCCCACGCTTTCTGTTCAAATTGGTGGTTTGAACCTTGTGAATAATTTCTGGTTTTCTCCCAACTTTCTCATCAGATTTCACACAAGCATTGAGAATTCGATCATCTTCATCAGCATCCCTATGCAATAACAAAGGATGAACCTGATTTGACATCCAAACTCTACCACACCATTTACCTGCCATCACCAACTTTTTCTGCCTGCCAAAACCTTTACCACTCTTGGCTTCAAGGGAGGATTTCGATAGAGAGCAACCAAAAGCATTGTATATAACAGAGTTATATGGCATTTGCTTATTGTAGAGAGGAGAACGGCTGAGGATGGCACTGTAAAAGAGATTAATTCCCAGCTTCACAGCCCAATCTCCATTCTTTGGTGTAACCTCCTCACTTTGCAAGGCCATTTGAATCCGTTCCTCATCCACTTTGGTGGCTGCCGAGAAAGCAATATCTTTCCAACCATAATCCATTTCCAATTCTTCTGCTACCTTCTTTGCTTCAACTTCTACATTGGGGTAATCTGAAAATACAGGAAGACAATCAACGACCAGCAGAATGTGAATGGAATCTTTAATGTACTCTGACAACAACCAGTGAACCACTTCCTTTTAGAAAGTCATTTACGTGTGTAGTAATTTAAATCACCTTTCCATGATTTTTTTTTTTTGGTAACATAAAAATATACATATATAAAATGGATCCTTCCAAATTGGAGGCCCTGTTCCAAAAACCAATTAGACCGGCAAATATTGCGGGCCTCGAAATTAAGTGGCCTACAGTTTACAAGTTACAGCTAGCAATACAAGTACAAAAAGTTTGAAATACAGGCTTTCACACAATTTTTGCTGAAAATAGACTACTATCTTAATCTACCAAATCACACAATCAACAGAACCTAGCACAACAATGATAATTATAATAAAACATATAAATAAGCCAACACAGACCTGGATGACAGAGGAGTAAGATATGCACCCCACCAATTGGCCTGAGTTGTTTCTCAACCTCAACAGCATGCTCCAGACAGAAAACATGCATCCTTGAAGAATCTTCATCACATCTATGAGCAAAAGAAAGATTTGGCTTGCTTAGTGAGTCAATACCATAGCTGACCTTTGCGGTATCATGCTCGTCAGCAACAGGAGAATAATTTTGCTCTGAAGTCAGAGTATCTTCCTCAGTGAATTTGGCAGAGCAGTTGTGACCTTCATGTTCATTATCATCACCATTAACCCTTCTATGGCCACAGTGCTCATAGATATCAGATCTTTGGGAAGACTCCTCGTCCTCACCTTCAGATCTTGAAGAGATATGGCTTGGACACCTTTCTACACCACTATCATAGCCTTGCTCAAAATTTGGTGATGCAGGATCATCTTGGTGAAATCTAGCACCCCATGAACCATTCTCAGATAATTCATCCTCAGAAACAACAGGACTGTTGGGTTGGATCTCATCTTCATCAGAGTCAGAAGGATTACCATAAGTCATAGCCAGAAGGCCAAGAGCAGAGGAGGATTCCTTCTGAATCTCGCTATGTGAACCCACTTTCGAAATTTCAGCAGTGTTTGACTTCATCTTTGGGGTGTTATCTGGGCTGTGAGCTTGGAAGTTAGTTGAATGGACAGGTATATCATCCATGTCATCAGCAGCATTTTTTTCCATGGTCCCTGCAAGTTAAGGAATGTCTAAGTCATTATTTTTTCCATTTTTAAAAAGAAAGCAACCACAATAAGCATCAGCAGTTAATCAGTTATTGAGGTGTCTTCACAAAAGTCATTCATTGGTATATACTGTCACTAAACTAGGGTTTGATGGAAGAAGCAATTGGTTTATTGTAGATCTTTATCCAGCCATTTTTACCAAATTCAAGTTGATTAAGGTTAAGCTGTGTGTCTAAAATAAATTAAATATAGACAGACATCGTCGGGAAAAATCAATTACTCACTCCCCTAATTCGCACGGAAAATAAAATAAAAGAAATGAAGTGATCCCTTCCCCCAGCAGTCCCCCACAATTTATCCTTCTCACCTGCTTAATTAGGAAGTAATTTAATTGTTTCCTCACATTAACGTCATCCTACCCCTTCCAAAGAAATAGAAGTACTTCACCCCTCCCACCAACAAAAATATTTTTTTATCTTTCTGCAGCTACGTTGTATCCAGTGATAGCGTCTCCCCTCCCTGACCATGTCAATTAGTTAAACACTGCGGAAAATATTGTAATCCTACAGGGATAATAGCAGAGAAAAGGCTTACAAAGCTTATGGAGTGCAATGGACTGATAGATTTTGCTTGTAGCCTCGTACTAAATGACAGCAGGATACAGAATACAGGTCTTTTAATTGAGAGCATTGTTCGAAGGTTAAACTTAGAAAAGTGTAGTCCATAAATCCAACCATGGTTCAAACTGTTGAAGGACTAGTAGCTCATATAATTCATAATTCAACATTCATTAATGTAATCAAACGAGAATTCTAGATGTTATGTTTACCCAGACAAATACAGCAGTAAACAGAGGAACCAGGCCACCAGCATTATCCTCATCTCCTCTTTTATAAATGTTTACTCGATTACAGCACCACCATGATGTCACTATAGATCAATGCCCTAGTAGAGAGATTCATACCCCCAAAAGGCTCAAAATAAGTTAACTTCTTCCAGAATGGGATATCCACAAAAGCGTTTTTCTGCCTTACTATTTCTCTAAAATTAGGCCAGTAGGCCCTACACAACCATTCTTTTTCCTATACTTTCACTGCTATGAAGAATTAGATGTTACCAGTATTTCATATAATTATCTATACAAGTTCCTCATATACTAGGTTGTTAGTGACAAATTATTTTACCAATCCATGACAAAATAATTAAGCCAGCTAAAACAAGAAAAAGCTAATTAATAAAAGAATTAAACAAGGAGCAGTTACTGCACTAAAATGTATCTTTAGTCAGCAAAATCACTGAAGTAATTAAAAACCCTACCTGAATAAGAATCTGGGTCTGACACATTTGCTTCATTATAATTTGCATCTATTCCATGACTTGATACACCAGAGCCAACCACCCAATCATTAAATGAACTACAATCTGCTGACATCATATATTGTGCAGCTGATTCAGTAGGTTGAACAATGGCAACACAAGCAAAGGTCCAGATCCCACATTTGACACATGAAAACAGTCCACGGTCTGACAATCCATCTCCAGGTGCAGATCCTCCCTTTTCGATTTCTGGGTGTTGGATCCCATGAGGTGTAGTGGACTTGCAACCACCATACTTAGTTTTGGCAAGCGCTCTCTGTTGTTTACCGTCTCTAGCTAACATAATGTCATCAGAAGCTTTGATAGCTTCTTCCGAACTATATAAGCTAAAAGGCAACCCGGGTTTCACTTTGTACTTTGATCCAACACGCAAATTGGACCAAACAAACTTTTCAGACGAATTGTGAGGAAGAAGCACAACTTCAGACCCTTGTCCAAGAGTGTGCAGAAGCTCATTATTCTGCATTACATCTTGCACAAACATCTGTTTAACCAGCATGTCACCTTCACCCTTCTTCTTGTCTTTTAGCCGAGAACTTCGTGGTCCAGAGTTAACCCCTGGCGCTCTAACATTAAAAAAAAAGATCTGTCTGAGATGTCAGTTGAACTTATGGTGCAATTTTGCGGAGTATGTACTTTGAATTGTACTCCCTCCATCCCACAATATAGTTCTTATTTTCTTTTTGTATGGTAACCAAGATACACCTTTGACCTTAATTATTTTCAATAACTTAATAATAAAAATTGTACAAACTTGATGTATTAAGTTCTCTATTATCATGAAGATGAACAGAACAGAATCTTGCATGATAATGCCTTCTTTATATACTGGAGAGATTGGTCAAACCATCAAAGTTTATGATGTCTGACTTTGAAAAAACCGGAAAAAGCAATTGGGAACAAAATATGGGACGAAGGAAGCATTACATATTAGAGTCTTAGATAAGTAACAAGAATGATATGGAGATCTGCCTAAATTGCTGATAAGACATCTCAACACAAAGTCATAGCTGTGCAATGAGAACATAAAAAATCAGCCATGCATAGAATGAGGAAAGAAAATGAAGATCAACAGAAAAAGCACAACAATGTCTGAACCACGTAATGTGAGCATACAAAGTTCCCTACACAAAAAACAATTGCACACTAGCGAGAAAAATAAATAGCTAATAAACTGCAGCATCTTGTTCATTGTTCCATTTACATTCATAAAAGGGAAAAAAAAATGAACTGGCAAATTAGTTAAACAGCAAAGAGGAGGGAACAAGCACCTTGAACATATTGACAATGCAAGATCATAAAGTAACTGGAAATGAGAAACCATTGGCGGATAATTTATTGAGGCTCTACGTATTGCAGCTTCTTTTGCAAAATTTAGCCATTCAGGAGTGGCAATGTTAGATGCTTCGCCACAGTTAAACCCTACATCAAAAGGTTCAACTTAGTTGGACTCCACACTCATTGAGGATCTTTAGAGAAGAAAGCAAACAGGATACGAAAGATTGCTCACCATGACTGAAGCCAGAATGGTAAGCTCTCGGAAATGTAATAACAAACTCCCCTGCATTTTGCACTAACCTGATCAGGAGCAAAAGAAAATGTAGAGAGGACTAATTATATACAGGGCATTCACAAAAGATAGCAATGTAGTAATAATGCCAGCATAACAACTAGCTCATTAGTTCAGATGTAAGAGCAATAATAACCTGCAACAGGGAACCCCTGCATTAATGAGTACTTCAGGGGACATCACTGTAGTTTTTTCACCGAGAGTAGCAAAGGTAACTGTTACATAGCAAATGGAACGGGTCAAAACTGTAATCAGATGGACAAAACATCCTTCACCCACAGCAGAATCAAGAGAACAAGTTGAACAAGAAGCTAATGCGAAACTAACATGTTTCAGGGGAGAAAGTGGAGAAGATATAATTGAACATAAAACTGGAACTTATTTGTTCCTGCGTAACAGAGTCAAACCGAGCCTTCAATTAACATTTAAGGCATAATACCTGATGAGCACATAACTGCACAATATAAAATAGGAACATAGAGAGATGTAACAATATGAATGAGAAATGCAATCAACTCACACCTAACCGTAATCTCTAATGATTGGTTCACAAAAATGGCCTCAGTTAGAGATCATTTTATCTTTGAACAAAGAATGAGTGTGCTCAATTTCAGCTACAGATTGAAATCCACCTTAGCTTTGTTGCCACACTGCCACCCCTGTTCAGTTGTAGAGGAACCTATTTCTCACATCGTAATTCACTTGACAGTCATTGCCATGACATTTCTTCAACTAAAAGTAGAATGGATTGGCATAAGTTGATGAACTTACTAGCAGAGGATATCTTCCTCACTGCAGATTTCTCATCCTATGAATTCTACTATTTGTTTTTTCATATTATTCTATCAACCAATCAACAATAGCTAATTAGCACCAAGGATGCACACATTTGTATCTTCCCCGACTTCCTCACTAGCAAGATTTTGAAAAGGACATGGTTGTTGTCAGGTAGAACACATTTCCATTACTAAGATTCAATCTTGTTATCAGATAACTAAAAACTCAAGGATTTTACTCTGTCTATATATGGAGCATTGGCTCACTACACATTGTTTCCCTCAACCTACTCAACAAAAATGACTAAAAACTCAAAACCTATACTTCAATCTAGATATAGAAATTGCATTCGAACAGAAGGCCATTCAAAACCCACAGAAGTTGCAACCAATTATGATTTCCTACCAACAACTCTGTGTTCAAAATTCTACAGTTGCAATCTTACAAGGTCACCTTAGACCATTTTACTACTATATCTTTCCAAAAATAGCAACCTTAATGATCATTTCATCAGCATAACCAACAACCACCTATTACCATAAGTCCATAACATAACATTTCAACACAATAATGAAAACAGTAAGCATATTAAACTAGCATCCATATCATCATTCAAACAAATAATAACTCAGTAACACTAGCATATGAACACATTAAAATAAACCTCAAACACCCATACTCAGATGAAAAAAAAAAAACACAAATGTAACAATATGTTTTTGAAAGAGGAGTTGGTATCTCCATCATATTTTCAGCATATAAACATAGGAATGAAAATTGCAATCAACTCACACCTAACACTTATCTCTAATAATTGGTTCACAAAAATGGCCTCAGTTTGTGACTATTTTATCTTTGAACATAGAATGAGTGTGCTGAACTTCAACTACACATTGGAATACACCTTAGCTTTGTTGCCACACTGCCACCCCTGTTCAGTTGTAGAGGAACGTAGGGTGTGATTCACTTGACAGCCATTTCCATGACAGATGTTCACCTAAAAGTAGAATAACCGAGCGAGATGGATGGGCATAAGTTGGAGAACTTAATACCATGGGAATTCTTCCTTACTGCACATTTATTATCCTACGAATTCTACTATTTTTCTTTTCATAGCATTTTATCAACCAATCAACTATAGCTAATTAGCACAAGGATACACACATCTAAATCTCCCCTAACTTTCTCAATAGCAAGATTTTGAACAAGTCATGGTTATTCCAGGGTAGAACATATCTCCAATACTGAAATTCAACCCGTCATCAGCGACTAAAAACTCAATGTTTACTTAGTCTATATATGCAGAAATAGTTCACTACACATTATTTCCTTCCACCTACTCGACACAAATCACTAAAAACTCAAAACCTGTACTTAAATCTAGAAATAGAAATTGCATTCGAACAAAAGGCCATTCGAAACCCACACAAGTTGCAATCAATTATGATTTCCTACCAACAACTATGTGTTCAAAATTCTACAATTGCAATCTTACAAGGTAAACTTACACCATTTAGCTACAATATCATTCCAGAAATAGCAACCTGAACGATCATTTCATCACCATAGCCAACAACCACCTACTACCATAACATAACATAACATAACATTTCAACACAATAACAAAAAAAAAAAAAGCATATTAGCCTAACAACCATATCGTATGAACACATAAAAAGTAAACCTCAAACACCCATACTCACCAAGTGGGTTAATCTCTTCACCAAACCCATGAACCCTTATAACCTCCTCAAACGCGGCGGCGGCATCTTTAGGAACACCATACCAAGTCTTAGAAGCACCCAAATGCAAATAATTCAAACTATGCAAATCATGATCCTCCACATGCCAAGCAAACCAACTAAACATCATAGCAAGATACACCATAGGAGAAGTAACCCCAGGTATTTCCTCCTTCATAAACCTTAATAATGACCCATTTGCCCTTGCAACTCCTCTCATATTCCAAGCACTATCCCCAACATTATTCACTCCACCACTATTAACCACCACTTCTCCCTCTGTTTTCCTCGGCCCGAACCCTGACCCGGGCATATCATTTGCATACTCAACGGAAAACGGCCTATCCCCATTTGCTTTCCAGTACAGAGTTTCAATCTCCAACGGCGTTACAGCTTTTTTAGAACGGTGGTTCTTTAAATAACTCTTTTCGAAATTTTTAGCTTTCGCTTCGAATTGTGGAACGGTATATATCTCGCCACTCTGCCATACTGACTTCTGAATTGGACGTTGTTTACGGGGACAAAACCCTACTTGCTGTTGTCGAGTAGTGAATGTTGGTTGTTCGGAATTAGGGTTTTCGACATTCGAAGGTAAACACTGAAGTGAACGATTGAGGTTAGTTAATACTGATTTCTTCGATTGAGGAGGTACAGGAGGGACTATCTTGCAAATTCCATATTTAGAAGCCTCTTTTTCAATTTTGAAAATGTACGATATTGGATCTTGGAACTCTTGGATTGTCGGGTGGTATTCGGGTGCTACGGGTAGGGTTTTCAGCCATGGAAATACCTCTGGACTTGAATGCTCTGCTGTCACCATTGAAGATGAACCCATTTTTTTTGTTTTCTGTAAATTTTTTTACTTTTTTTTTATTTTTTCGTGAATTTTATTTCTACATAAAAATAAAATTAGGGAAATTGAATTAATGGGGTTTTTTCATTGAAGAGAGAGAAAAAGAGGGTTGTGATCAGATTTGGCAATTCTTCATTTTTAAATTATTAAGGGTTTTTTTTTTTTTTATTTATGTAATTTTTATTTTGCTCTGCCTCTTCTCTGTTTTTTATTTTAACAGAGGAGAGAGGAAGGAAGAGAGAGAAAGAGGAAAAGGGGAAAAACAGGGGAATGGTAAAGGAGAGAGTGGATGAGTGGGGAGAAAGAGTGGGGAGAAAGAGTGGGTTTTTATTCTCGTTTTTGTGGGAACCTTTTTTTTTTGGTTTTTTTGTATTTTTGATTTTGGACTTTCATACCCTTTATGAGATAACTTATTACATTCGAAATTTTATTTTTTTTGATTTAATTTTCTCAAACCATTAATGTGTTTTTGAGGTGGGCTTGGATCGAGGTCCTATAATCGGACTAGGTGAATCATTCCAACTTCTTTTGGTTTTTCAACTTTCTCACCGTTTACTTTAATATATCGACAGATTTGACATATGTAATAACTTTTAAAAATTGAAAACACGATGAGAATTTCATTAGAGTAGAGTATATGTATGGTAACATTAGTAGTAGCGAATCCATGAGCTTGGAGTTGGAGTATAAAGTGTTTTGTATATGTTATGTAGCTCAAATTTTGTGGTAGGTTCAGGTAACGTTCGAAATGTTGTTAGCACGAAATAATAGTAAATAATTTCAACAATTCTCTAATGTGAAACCGATCTTTGCTAAAGTAATTGGATTCTACTTGATTCAATGAAATATACTGAGTCTATTGTTTTATTATTTATTGATTAATGATGAGTTTTATCGTGTCTAATAAAGGTATGCAAGGTAAACTAATGTGAAAATGAGATTGTACAATTTTGATTTTTCCATACACATACAAATGTAATCAGATTTTGAAAGAACAAACAAAAATAGAGTGTGGTGGTACATTGCCTTTGTCTCAAATCTTTGATAGGTGGCTTCAACATTTTTCATTCTGAATAACGTAAGTTAATTACTATTTAAAAAATGTCATACTACATGCATTATGTGTCTTGATTCTTCAACAACTCTTAAGTTTGTACTCCATACTCAATTTCTTATTTCAAATTATGCTAGCATTATTACATATTTTTAAAAATTATAAATTTCATGTTACTAAAATTATCATGGGAATGAGCTTAGTCCTTATTAATATTTTTTTTTTAAATGTTACTCCATACATAGTTTTTGTAACTTTTAGAGCTTATTAATTTAATACGGAGTACATTATTTATACATACGAGTACTACTACTCCATAAATGAAAAACAGAAATGAAGCACAATAGCTAGTTAGTTGCCTCTAAAAAATAAAATAGTTACGCAAAATTATAGTAATGGGACCCAAAGAACCTACATACATGATACATATGTCAATATGTCATACAAAAATACAATAGGTTTTCAGTATAAAAAAAAATGGTCCTAATTGTTAGCGTTACATCACGTAGGACGTAAGTTGACAAATGACAATCCCCATGTACCAATTCATGTACGTTTACTAATTTTTTGTTATCTTTTTCTACGGATTTATGAAACAATCAACATATATTACTCTGTAGAAAACTGTCATTAAACCATGTTCTTTTAGACTGAATTTAAAATAAGTCATGTTCATTGTTCTTGAAGTACATCGACGTCGCAAAGCCTTACCGGCTCCTACATTGTCAAGTGTTCTGTTGATTTGTCAAATGAAGATTATACTCCAACATGAAGAATAAGAATTTGCTTTCCAAATAAAAGGAATCATCCCTACATCACATTATAGTGACCGCCTCATATTTTTCTAGAACATTAAGTATCTAATGTCTTATTGTATGAGACTCAGAAATAGCAAATATTACGAGTAGATCAAAACAAAGTTAGTATATCAACAATCCAAGAAGAAAACTGGTTAATATACACAACTACTTCTAAACTGTAATAGGTTCATTTCAATCTAGAGAACTAATTCACATACACAAATTTGAGTTCATTCATAGATAAGGAAAAAAAATTGAACCCACCTTCTTGCGAGTAGTTCAGATCCACATACTTTAATCTGAGTCAAATCCAACTTGTGTTGAAAAATATGCTAGAACTAGAACTCTTCAATCTGAGTCAAATAGCTAAGGAATATACTTCAATTGTCAATTAGAAGCCTCATTTGGGGTTGGCTCTGGTGAACTTGATGCAAGCTCGAGGGACACAGGGCAATGGTCGCTTCCACAGAAACCTGAAAATACAGTAAAGCATAAGTAGGACTGTAGGACCAGCGTACATTTTCTTTATCTTTATAGTGGCAATAACTCATTCATACTTTTGCTCAAACATCCTTCATATAACCACAAGCAATCTAGTTGCATATAACTGCTTCTCTTACTACTTACTTATCTGTCTGGCCGTTTCTTCAGAATGCATATTTTTTTATACAGGTTAAAAACTTACACGTATGGCTCAAGAGGGAGTATTATAAACATAAAGCATAGCATAGTACCATACCTTCCAACTCAATGCCTCGTCCGTGCATCTTGCAAGAGACTATCCGGTCCTTGAGCTTTTCTGACACTAAAAAGTAATCTATCCTCATCCTTTTACCACGATACCTGTATTCATTCATCAATATCTACTCAAAAGGAGAAAAAAAAGAGCAACATGCACTTCGTAATGCAAATGAATAACAATCAAAATCTAGGTAACAAATGAACCCTGAAAATCCTGAGTCACTTACTTTCCAACTGGGTTTCCAGACCATGAGAAGCCACTTTCCATGTCCTTCTCCTCGTGTAGAAGCCTATATGCATCTACTAGTTTTCCCCTAAAACATAATAATAATACATCAGATCATGACGTTGATCAGGCAACTACAGAATACCGTAAACATGCATATATCTTCAGCAGCAATACTGTAGCAGGGTTAACACAGTTTGATGAGAAACCAAAACTCATTATTTCAAACACAGTGACACAGAAGCACCATTGATCACATCCTTAGCAAAATAAAATAAAAATAAAGGGTGACATGATAAACATCTGCAGGGCAGTAAAAAATTGTAACAGAGTTTGAGAATTGAGATATGCCACATTCAGATGGCTTCATTGGAGAATATATGCATCAGTGTTTAATATGTCAATCTGGAATTCAGGTAAACAATACAGAACAACCCCCAAATACTGGCACCTATTTCATTTCATCTTAATCTAAGTTTTATATATAATCGCAACTTTAACGAATTTGAAATGAATCACAAAACTTACTCTTTCAATATGTTACCAAAACGTTTTCTTTCAGATATAGTGAACCCAGGCTGCCCACAATCCTGCCAAAAGCAAGGTGAAAGCCAGATTGGTCAAAAGCCACAGTGAAATGCAGTTGAAGCATTCAGAAAAGATAAAATCATACTGAGTAGAGAGCTTATGCTTATTATCTCAGCACAAGAAAGGGAAAGGGATACATAAAGTTATCTAAAGTAAGTGCAAGTAATGCTTATGCTGCAGATGTGTGCATACATGCTTTGAGCTTTGAAGTGTTTTGTCACCTCTTTATTTGGAGGAATATAGCCATTCATTTTGGCTGCAGCAAAAAAATCTGGATGACTTACATCAATGTCTTCATGGCTGCAGGAAATTCATGGATATCAGTACGAAAGTTTAATTTTTCCAGGAATAATATAACTACAAATACATTTAAAGGGACAAGTTTGCTGAATTATGAAATGCTTTTATCCATCAGTAATGGTGTTGCTTTCCTCGCACACTTATTGATACAAGTATGCAAGAAACATGCTATTTCAGAATGGAGAAATATTGCAAAATTCCAAGAAGAAAATCCATCTACATAGTCACACCATCATTCTACGATTCTATCTATACGACTACAATAGCCAGCTAGTAGAAGATTGGCTTCCCAGACCTACCAAATCAAAATTTGAAGAACTTTCTTATACCGGTCCTTGAAGTCTTTTGTCATGATCAAATGCATCAAAGTGAATCATTTCTTCTACAATTGTTTGTTTAATAAGCAATAATTTCATCTGTTTTCCTTCCATAAGTAGTAAGCTATAAGCATGATTTAGAGTTACCATATCAACAGACAAAAGCAAAGTAAAGCACTTATTTTCCAAATTCCTAAGCTTAAGAAAAGCATGCCAGACAGAAGCAATTGTGATTGATGTTCCATAATGTAGGCAATCTAATCACAAATTAACCTAATAAAACAGCCTAATTAGCAAAGAGCTTAATCAGTGATAGATTTGCAAGGGTTGGAATCTTATCTGATCCCAGCAGAAAAAGGGACACTTATAATCCAAATACCTCAACGAATAAAATAAAAAATTAAAATAAAATAAAATTGGGAGGTCTGAAGAAAGAGTTGTGCGCTCATAAAAAGGGACTTAAGTTGTGTGTGTGGTAAGTCCAAAATGATGAAACTAAACAAAAGAACAAGCACACATTAGCGCAAACTGTTTAGTAAGCAGCTACCTCACATTCAAATCACCAGTCCAGATAAGTGGTTTATCAGATAACTGCAAGATGAGCTCGAGAATCTTCTTATCCCATTTTCTTCTCCTTATAAATGAAGTTTCCTCCTCCTTCCAGCCATTGTTAGGTACATATGTATTCATAAAGCGCAATGACTCAAATTCAGCCAGTATTAAACGACCATCAGGTTCGTGCTTTTTTGCTACAGAAACATGAAAGGAACAAATCAATTAGAGTCACAGATTTGTACAGAACAAACCCTATATATTAGAGTAAAGGGTCAGTGACAAGAACTCAAGGCAATAACAAACAGAAATTTTTGGGAAGGGGGATCAACTGACAGTGACAACATAACATATACTAATCAGCTTGCATAAACCAGAATCCTAATGAATCTAGTTCTCATGAAGAACTACAAAGAAATGCAAAACAAATGAGCAGACGGAGAACTTCTAGAGAGCACAAGATACCCCATGATTATCCAACAATAGAAAAACAGAAGAGCCGGATGAATGCTTATAAGATAATTTGCGTCTCATGTTCTTTGTAGGCATGAGTCAAAAACTTAAAACCCAAGATCATATCTATCAATCCACTAGCTGAATATTCATGCCAGAAATTCATCAGTATCACTGATCAACTCCTTTTTAAAGTGAGCCACATAGATGTAAACCCAGGTGCACATACAGAAGGCTGATAATCAGCCTATTGCTTTCAAACAAATCTACAGACTCAATCATGGTGATTTGTGGCTGTAAGGCTAAAAATGCATGCCAGAAGAGAGACAGCAGACTCGCGTGCCAATTCTTTGGCTTCATAATTTCAGATTAGATGCATATCTGCAGCACCTAACTCTGTTTTCGTATCTCTTTAAACACACAAGTCAAGGGTGTTTTTAAAGGGACAAAATCTGAAGTTATAAGATACCTGAAGAGTCCAGTGAGAAGGAGATCTTCTTCGGCTTGAGGCATTTCTTTACAAGCAATGCAGTCCCAGCATACTTGGAATCCGAAAGAGACCACCATACACGATAGTTTCCAAAGGGAGGACTTGACAGAGCACGCATCAACACCTGAATGATAAAGCATGTGATCATTTACAAACAGGAAAAAAGAGGGCGAAGGGAAAATAATGCTAACCATCTTTCAAGTACATAACTCGTAAGTGCCTCAAAATAAACACCAAAGAAGTGGCTACATTCATTTTTTAGCTAAATTTAGATTCCTGATGTACAATGTTGCTTGTTGTTACACAAATGCCTCAGAATCCATTAGATGGAATACGGTATACCCTAAGCCTAACCCACAAAGATCCATCCGTTTCTTAAATTACAATAGCACCAAATTGCAGCATGGCTTTCCATCCAGGCGGAGAAAGGACACATGTTTCGAGACATTATAACAATCTTTCTCATGGTCCAACATTATAAATAACAGTGTGCATACGCTGTCCGATAGTTAAAAACTTCGCGTTACAAGAAACAAAACTCCCTTCCCTACACAGTACACGCAATATTACATCAACTAACACATAATAAATTAGCGGTGAAAAGAGCGTCTATACCTTCTTTTCTTCACGAGCAGCATTTGTGTCATCTTTCAGCTCTCCTTGATTCTTAGGAGCACCCTTTGAGCCGGCAGAAGGCATCCTTACTTCCTAACATGAATAAAAAACTAGTCAAATTTACTATGTAAAATGATTCTAAATTTCTAAGCACTACACAAATACTATAACACTAAAGAGCCTCTTTGCAGTAGTAATTTTTCACAGGTGAAGAATAAGAATGGTGCATTCCGAGGCCGAGGCGTGAAGCAGGAAAGACCAAGCTCAAAAAAGATTAAAAATTCAGTCATTTGCACAATTTCCAAATTGATAACGAAAGCAAATTATTTAATGAACAAAACTGACTCGTTCACAGTCACATTATCCATGTACATTGGCAACCTTAAAGAGTTACAACACACTATAGAAATAACTAGAATTTAGTCAATTTACAGTGCTCAAAAGGTTGAAATAACCTAACAAAATCAGCTGTTGACATGCTAAAAACTCCTAATTTCCCCCAAAAAAAACTTAAGTCATAGAGCAAGACTTGAGCAAATAAAGTTATGTGAAACACATTGCAAGTAATTCAAGCATAACTCAATGCAATAAATCCAACAATTTGCAACATTAAACAATCACATTATAAATCACTATCATTCATCAACCCTAAATAACTAAATACCTTAAAACCCCAGAAACAAAAAGATGCAAAATTTACTAAATTAAAAACCCATAAATCAAAACCCCACAAAAACCCAAAAAAAAAACGAAATTTAGGAAATTAAAAAGAACCCCAGAAAAATTAAGAATCACCTGTATAGCAATGATATCAGGATCAAGAGAGGAAACAAGGGAAGTGAAATCAGACCAATTGTTTTTGGCACGAAGAAGTAAACTGTTTGCATTCCAAGTTATGAACTTTAAGGGTTCTTTTACAAGTTTAGAATCATCTTCATCTTCTTCTTGTTGTTGTTGTTCATTGTTTGAATTGGTAGAAAGTGCAGGTTTTTTGAAGGATCCTTCTTTTTGTATTGGCTGAAAAAATCGCTTCATTCTTCTTTAGCTATGAACTTGCAGTGTGCAATTATTTTAACAGTGTCGATTTGTCGAATATAATGTTGTGAACAACTTTTGAGTTGTGACCTTATTTGGGGTTTAATGATTTGCATAAGTGTATTGAACTTGATTCTATCCGTAAGAAATTTAGAAAAGGTAACGGGAATACGGGATAATATTACTATATATTGCGATTAATTGGGAGCGGAGTAGGAAAAGAGAAAATATACAATATAATAGATATATGAAATAAATGGACAAGGCAAGTATAAGTCCTTGTTAAAGCCGCACAAATATTGTGAGTAATATGTTTGTCTACTTCCAAATGTTTCAAAACTTTATAGTAGTAGTTCGTATTTGTGTGATGCGTACTATTCCGTAGTATTTAAATCAGCACTCCATACGACTTTACAAAAGATGTGAATGATTGACACAAAAGTGTTCACAAAATAGGAGAAGCAACTAAAGAATCTTAATATGTTTGACAACCGAACCAATAAATTCCAATATTTTCTAAACTAAAAACTCAGTTTATGTTGAATAACATATGGATGATGGATGAATCGGGTGACGAAGATTCGATCACAAATCAGGCACGACGCACTGGGCTTTGGTGAAATTACTTTTTTTATAGGCAATACTTTTTAAATTTTACATACACTTGATAATTTGTAAAGATAAAATCAAATGATAAATTTTGCCAATAATTTTATTATAATTTTTATAGAGTATAAAATCTATTCGTGAGACTCGACCGTAGCCTAGATTCTAGAGGTTGTCTAATAACAATAGGGGAATGTCAAACATCGCCCGATTTTTGACGTGAAATTCCTACTTTACCCTTCTATCACAAACACAAATTCCACCCTTACCACCACTATGCCACCACCCCCACCCAATCACCCTACCTCCACTCTTTGCACCACCTACCCGCCACTCGCTAACCACCACCAACACCCTAATTTTTTTAAAATAACACATGCGCCTTGTTTATACATAATTTGAATGAAACATGCGTCTAGATTTAAAAAAAAAAATTAAAAGTGAGACCCGTGTCTTGATCAGATGCAGGTGGTTTGAGACCTACGTCTGGATTAGATGCAGGTCTCAGTTTACCTGCGTCTAATCCAGATGCAAGTTTCACTTTCTTTGTGGGTTTTGTTGGTGGTGGTTTTGTGGTGGCCAAGTGGTGGTGGTGTTGTGGTAGGTTGGTTAGGTGGTGGTAGGATGGTGGCACGATGGTGGTAGTAGTTTGTGAGATAAGCAAAAAAATGAAAAATCAGTTAATAAAGTGAGCAATGGTAAAAAAAATCGGCTGACATTTAACGTTTCAGTAACAATAAGCTCGAATTAAAATGTGAGGCCAACCTCAAACCCCTTTCAAAATCTCTAAAGCGGACCATGGCTCACTCCACACCACATTGTATACATTTTAAACCATAATACTCTATCCTCTGAAAATCAATCAACTCAAATAAATCTCTTTTTTTCAATTCAATGGCTTCTTCAATCATTTACTCTCCATCTTTAACAGCTCCTTCATCTTCCACCCCATTTTCTTCTCACTCAAAATTATCCAACTTTACTCAAAATGCAAAGTCCTTATCACCCTCTTCCTTGTTTGGCAAATCATTAACAATTAACAATGAATTTCACAAAAAGCTAACTTTGAACAAGAGAAAAAGCTCAAATGTTGTGAGATGCTCTGTTTCAACATCCCCTGTTCCTCCAGCTGCTCTGCTCTTTGATTGTGATGGTGTTCTTGTTGATACTGAGAAAGATGGTCATCGTGTTTCTTTTAATGATACATTTACTGAAGTATGTTCAATTCTTCCCAAATTATTCATTTTATTTTTAATTATTCTAAACTTTGTTGCTGATTTTTTTTTTTTAACTTTAATGGATTCCCTGTATTATATTGTAATTACATAACAAATTATTGAAGAATTTTGTGATTTGGGTATTTCTTGTTTTGCCAGAAATTGTATCAAACTATCAATATTATTGCCTTTTGTATTTTAAATTTTAGTTTATGAATGAATAATTTCTAAATGAAATTTATGTTTAGTTTGAATTTTAATGGACTTTTTAGGTGAAAATTATGCTGAATAATCCAAGAAAATAAAGTTAAAGGGTAATGGTGAAGTTGAGTAATTTTTGTTGGAATTCATTTTTGTATGAATTGATGATAATGGAATTATAAGGGTTTATTATGATGATATACTTCAACTTTTTAATGAATTAATTCATTTCAGACTTTTGAAATTTGAATGAATGCACAGAGGGGATTGGGTGTCACTTGGGATGTGGATTTGTATGGCGAATTGCTCAAGATTGGGGGTGGAAAAGAAAGGTAACCATCCTTTTAATCTATAATATGTTACTGTAATACTTTCCGACATTCGTAATTAGTTGTCACATTGCCTTATCAATCGTAGTTAAGTACATACGGAATGTTGTATGGCATGCCATTTCTCAAAGTATTCGTGCAATAGCCGTGTCATTTGTATCCTCGTCTCATGTCTTGGTTTATATAATGTGTGTAAGAGAGTGTAAGACTAGAGGTTCCTTCAATTCCATTTTAGTGGGCATTCATTTCCATCAACTTCAAATGCATATGCTTAAGAATGACAAATAGCTAAATAGGTTAAGTGGCTCTTGTGTCTTAAGCTTTAGTTAATTGTATAGTCTCATGCTTTTGTAGGATGACTGCCTACTTTAATCAAACGCGGTGGCCAGAAAAGGCTCCTTCAGGTGATGCGGAGAGAAAAGAATTTGTTGCTTCTCTACACAAGCGAAAGACTGAGCTGTTTATGGTCCTTATCGAGAAAAAGCTACTGCCTCTTCGGCCAGGAGTTGCAAAGTATGTTACGTGAATTTATGCCTCTTTGAGTTGTTAATTTTTCATCAGTCTTCAAAATGGTAGTACACACTCAAACACATCAAGTGACATGCTTCAGTTGAGTTCAAGCTGGCATTGCTAGAATAAGCCTGATTGTGTATCAAATGATCGATTTTGAGTTGTTCTATGGACCTATTTACATAATAGAATGTAATGTTCTTGTCACAAATTGTGCAGGCTGATTGATCAGGCTTTGGCAAAAGGAGTCAAAGTTGCTGTGTGCAGCACATCTAATGAGAAGGCGGTATGCAACATTAGTCTTGTATTAATATAATTGAGCTATGATGCTCTAGATTGCACACGCTTTTAGATACTGAGCTCACCATTCAGATTGTTGTTGAACAAAACACATAATGAGGATACAAACATAATTTCAATCAGATTTTATAGTTGATGCTAACAATTTTGTCTGACTGTTATAATCCTTTAACACCCAGCAATTAGAAGCTCTACTGTTTATTTTATTTAGTGACAATCATAATCAGATTATTAGACGAACTGAAACCTTATCAGGTCTCTGCAATAGTTTCATGCTTGTTGGGTCCTGAGCGAGCAGAGAAGATGCAGATTTTTGCCGGAGATGTGGTCCCTAAGAAGAAGCCTGATCCTGTAAAATCTCGCTCTCTCAAATGCGTTTTTGATCTGTTTATTGATACCATCGTCATGCTTCTTTAAATTTGCAGATACTTAACTTTCTGTTATTTCATATCCAATGCTTTCTTCATTGCAGGCAATTTATACACTAGCAGCCACTACCCTTGGTGTCGATCCTGCTAGGTATTGGAGTGAATATTTTATGACTTATGATTCTTGTAAAGAGGCTAAGCTCTGATTTAGAGGAAAATAGAGTCACTTTTTTCAAATCTTGATGATGGGTTTATACTCATCATAAACTATAGCTACGGTGCAAGAAAAGTTCATACTCTTTCTACTTTTGCAGTTGTGTTGTGATAGAGGACAGTGCCATCGGTCTTGCAGCAGCCAAAGCAGCAGGAATGAAATGTGTAGTGACCAAAAGCGGGTAATTAGCTTATGTATTTACAATCACGCACCAATTTCCATTCAACATTTACTGGAGCTCTTTACTTTTAAAGCCGAAATGTGATACACTGATACAAATCTGTTGATATATGCAGCTACACTGCAGATGAAGACTTTGAGAACGCAGATGCAGTATTTGATTGCATCGGAGACCCTCCAGAAGAAAGATTCAACTTGGATTTCTGCGGGAGCCTTGTTGCAAAGCAGCTTGCTAGTTAACCCCATGAATCCATTGATAATGGGATTATATGTTCATAAATTTCCGAGGATTTTAGTGAAACTAAAAGCTTTAGTACTTGATATATCAAGCATTATCAAATATCAAGTGATCCATTAACATAACTGTATAGCCGTACAGGTCTCTTATTCTTTGTAGTGAGATAGCTCACTTACTATGTTAAAGCAACAAGCATGAATAAAATCCACAGTAAATTGTTTTTGATGAAAGGAGGGGGTTGATCCTTCAAATTTATAGTACTCCTTTGAATGTTGTCTCGGCATTTGAATGTACTTCCAATGGTTGCTAACAAGTAACAACAAATGAACTCTACTCTTAACTTGACATATTTAAACTAATTGTTTGTACCAGTTTGTCGTTCATCTTCAAACGCACCAAAACAAATACGAAGTACATGCTGTTGTGAACATTAGTTTGTATCCAAGAGATGTATCCTTGATCTAGCGCGAAGAGTTCTAGCTGGCAACATAGACGCTATGGCAAATCGGCTGCTAGTGTACACTTTACATCAGTACAGGTTCAGCAACTAATAGTTCAAGTAGTAGCACTTGCAGTCTAGCACAGAATCGAACAAACATTTCCTTTTGTGGTTGAGCTGTAAGTGGGCTTGGAAGTCATGTTGAATGGGTCAGTTACACTCCTGTTAAATCTGGCTTAGCCCACTTAGTAACGGCCTACAAGTTGCCACCTCTAGGCCCACCTAAAACTTCATTTATTTATTTTTGGGAAAACTCTATGACAACCAATCTAACCAAAGTATAATTCCCATCAATTTGTGATTTCACTATTATAGTCACAATGGTTAATCAATCTTGCTCAATGCAGCAATCTTTAATGGTCATGGACTCTAATTTATATGAGATGACTGACTAACACTCTTCATTAGATTAAATGATTGATATCTAAACCAATACACCATTAGTCCACTCGGCTAAATTTGAAAATACTTTTTCATTCAAACAAAAGGAGCGAAAACACAATTTCAGCCCACAATAAAAGCTAATGTTATTAAAAGACACAAATTGAATATCAAAATCTTTCTTAAAAAAAAAAAAAAGAAAAAAAAAAGTGCATTAGTGCATAGTATAGATTTCATTATGAACAATTCAACATTAATTCTTACACCATTCAAATCAACCAAATAAATCTCACTAAAAAAAAAAAAAAATCAACTAATCATTTTTCTTTCTAAAAGCAACCTCAGTATCAAGCCCAAACCCATCAATGCTCTTAACATGAACAACCTCACACTTCTTAAACAACTTAATCAAACCATTAACACTAAACAAGTCATTAGCAGAGTACTTATCGGCTCGCTTCGATATCGACACGTGTAATACACATACTCCACCAGGCTTTAACGTCCGTTCGATCTCCCTAACGAACTTATCAGGAAATAGCGCGTGATCAAACACATTTGAAAACTCAAAGTCAAAACTCTCATCATCGAACGGTTGAGAATGAAAGTCCCCGTAAATAACCAACGGTGGATATGGCACAAGATCAATCCCAACAGAATTAGTTACGCCTATATTTTGTAGCGCGGCAACTTCTTGGCCCATTCGGGCCCCAATGCAGAGTGATTTTGAGGTGTTGGACAGGAGTTGGGCTTGTTGAAGAGAGAGAAAGAAGTTGGAGAAGACGTTGAGTTTTCGGGCCCAATCTCGGGTCAACCATAATTGGCGGAGTTTTGGGTTCAGGGTTTTGTTGAGTTGGTGGTTTAAGTAGGATTCGTAGGAGGTGTATTTGGGTCGGATTACGAGGTCCGAAGAAGAGGTTGTTTGGGTTCGGGTATTGGATGAGAAGAAGAGGAAAGAGATGGAAAGGAGGGTGAGAAGGGAAAAGAAGAGGATGAGGGGTATTTTGGGGAAGATGATGTTTGAAATTTTCATGGTGTTTTTATTTTGTTTGGTGTTTTTGCATGAAGAAAGAGTTTTGAATTGAGGGTTGTAATTTTTGTAAAATTTAAATGAATGGTATTTATGTATGTTGAGGTGCAAAGGATCAAAGGTAAAGACATTATAAGATATGATGCATGTTATTAGTGTATATAGTATGATAAAAGATTATGTAATTGATTATATATGGTTGCATGCATGGGAAAAGTGGATGTGACATGCGGGGAAAAGTGTGTGAAATTAGGGGAGTGGATTAAGATTAAAACTTAAAATTGAAGTAGTTGTTATGATAATTCACACAAATACATATATTATGCTATAATCGGTGTTAGAGTCGAATAAGGTTACATGAATATGTTAATGTTGGACTTAATGAGTTCATATAATCTATTGTTATATGGATTTGCTGTAATTGGTGTGACCGGCGAACAAGGTGTCACAAATATACATATGGTGGACTTAATGAGTTAATATAATCTATTCTTACACGAATAAACTTAATATTGTATGTAGGGGCTTATTGATGTAACTTGATCTCTCTCCAAAGTAGCGTATTGGTATGATTGAGTATATATAACAAAATATATCACTACAATTCGATTAGATAGACTAGGCACAAGTGTGTATAATCTGCATGGTATATGCGTATAAACAACACAATATCGCATACAATATTTATTGCTTATAATATTCGAATTCATATAGAGTATACAATTAATTACACCAGTGTACGTCTATTGTTAGTTATTATATCCCTAATAAGCAACTCTGCAAAATCAACGAATATATATGTACCTTGTATATTGTCTAAATTGCACATTTGCGCCCTCTATAAGCTGCTCTAAATTATCATTGCTTATTAAGGAGGGATTCTAATTGGGGAATGAACAAGGGTTACTCCCACAAGAAGACTAAATTAGCAAGAAAACTATGCATTGGAATCCTATGAAAGATCAATAATGGTAGAGAAATCCTTTGATCAACTTGAAAGGTGGGGTGAATACACTTATATTTGTCACCTGATATTCCTCTATTATTTTCCTTTTCTTTAGACTTTTGCTAATTTTTTACTACTGCTTTTTAATTATAACAAAATCCCTTTTGCTCAAGAATCATCAGGTTATTAAAAAGTGGAGAAGAACTTTTGGTGAACTTGTGTGTAGTAATCTAAAGTAGGAGTACAAAGAAGGAAACATCATTTCTTGCAATTGCTGTTTATGTCATCAATTGATTCCTTTCGATTTTTATTGGATTGGATAGGGTTGTACATAATATACGAAAGAAATTTTCATCTCAGTAGCCGGTTACCATTCCATACAGATCCGATCAATCTATATCATCTACAAATCTACAATAAATAGGTGAATCAATCGAAATTCGGATGATAGGTTTCGAATTTTCTAAAAACTGTAAAAAATGTCGCGAACGACATTTCACCTCAAGTTCTCAACCAATGAAAGAGTAAATAAACAATGAATTGGTTTAAAGTTCCGAATAAATTAATAAGAATTCTTGTGTCAACTATTACTCATACAACCAGAATCAAAGTATTCTGAACCAAATGTTACCCATTATATTCATGATTCAAAAGTTCAACCAACAAATTAAACTTCAATTCATGTAACTAGAATAAAGCAAAACTTATCCATTCACATCTAACAAATAAGCAAATTTTATTGTTACATGTTGATGTTATACACATGAGTAGCTGAACTGAAACTAAGGCTATCAGAATTCAGAAACAACCAATTATTCACTGGAACCCTTTTCCTCATACTTGGATAGCATGCTATTCAACATCACAACCTCCAAACCCACAGCAGCAGCCACAATCAACGGAAGCAACCCTTGGTTACCCCCACCACCCTCACTTTCGACCACTTCGCTTGCTGCAGAGGCGCTTTCCACTAACGCAGCACTCGATGCAGCAGTCAGTAATCCGCCAAGTCCAAGTCCGAAGATTGTCATTTTCTCATTTCTCATTCTGTTAAGCTGGTTCAATGCAGGGCCCAGGATGTTGAACAACACCCACCCTACAGCAACTGCAACAGGCACCAGAAGGATGAGCCCCCGGTTATCTTCCTGAGGTGACTCAGCTATCTGCTTAGCAGCCAAGGCATACGGCGACAAGGCGAAGGGTGAAATAGCTGCACTAGCTATGGCCAACGATTTAGCCAATGACAGTGATTTTACAGGCTTGTCAGCAGCTTTTGGTGGCTGAGAGACATGTAGTGAAGCGGGTTTTGAAGATGATGAGCTGATGATGAAGTTATACCTGGGGATGTGAATTGCAATGGAGGACGTTGTTGCAGCCATTGTGAGTAAAGGAGAACAGAAAGATCAGAGTGACTTTTGTATTGAGAGGTGGGAAAGGTTGTTTCTTTTATGCAATGCAAAAAGAGAACATTCCAGGGGATCAACAGAATGATGTTTCTGGAGTATTCTTGGGTTATTTTTGTAAGGTCATTGATAAAATGCAATCTTATCCACAAATTATATATTTGTGTAATTTTGCTTGTCAATGTCATGGCCACACATTCAATATATATATATTTATTATTATTATTTTTTTTTTTTTTTTTTGACCAAACAAGACATGCAAAAGATAAAAGGTTCACAGCTGATCTCTTATATGCTACTCCGTATTACAGTAGCTAACAAATGCAAATTTAAACGAACCTATCAGGCTATCACATGTACCGATATATTGCATTGCACGAAATCAAAAGATCGACCTAGGTCACTGCATCTTCTTGCTATGGCAAACAGAGCAACGAAGAAAAGCAATTTGTAACATGTCAAGCCATCGTTTTTAACTAATTTTGTTTTGGTCTCTACATATGGAATGACCATTTGTTAAACAAATGGTCTCCTATCATTACATGCTGTTTACTAGACAGAATAAATCTGGCTGGACAGAAAATTCCTAGGCAGAGGAAATCTAGGAAAAAAAAACATATATACCAGTTTTCCATGGAAAGAGAACATCACTCCAAGGTTTGTACTTCTAGCTACAATACGACTTACCAAGGAGAATTCTCATCTTCGAACAAGACTCTGAGCTGGAGTGACACAACGCCAGTCATCATTGTCCAAACCTAAAACTACTCAATGTCACCAAACTGCAGGTGGAGCTTCTCACCAAACACCAATCCTTTTCCAAGTGCTAACACTGATGAATATCTCACGGCCCAGCTAGCGACATTATGCTCTCACGTGTGCACCAAAACACCATACTGAGTACAGTGCTTCATAGCTTGAAGCACAGGACTACAGGAGACGGTTTTGCTAGCCATGCATCATGCATGTTAATCAGTCATTCTTCCAGATGATGGAAGGCTAGAGCAGATTATCAGTGAAGATGTTGACAAGCAGACATCAACCTTCTGAGTTTTGAGCAATGTGATTGATTGACAAATTTTACCCATCAAAATTTCCCATCAGATTGCTATATCTCCCCGGGTCGGTGACAGAATTTTCTCCGAACTATCCTTGTCATAGCTGTGCATATTTGATCCAAATATAATTATGGCATCCACATAAATCCTATGCTAAGCTTGAAGGAAAACTCGTGCATATCTTGGACAAAGCAGACACTTTGACCATGTTAGATTTGGCAGCATCTAAAAGAGGGTCAGCCTGTAAAGCCTTGTCAAAACAAAACTTTGCTTCGTCCAGTAGACCTTGAGCAACAAAAACAAGCCCTAGATTGTTGTATGCAGGAGCATATCCAGGGTGGAGTTGAAGTGCCTTTGAGAACATTGCTTTTGCACAATCATATTTTTTAACCTGCCTATAAAAATTCCCTAGATTTGAAAGTATGGCATGCGCATGCTGTGAACCAGCTAAAAGTAAGGCTCGCTTGAAAACTTCCTCAGCTTGAGAAGTTTCTTCAGCTAATTGTAGGGAGATGCCGAGATTAGACCAGGCATAGCTGCACTCCTTAAAACGAGATACAGCAGCTTTAAGGTACTTCTGTGACAATTTAAACTGTTGGGTTCGGAGACTATGGAGCCCTAGCTGGTGCCAGTGCACAGCATCATCTGGGTCTTCTCCAATTGCCTGTGAAAAAGTTGAAGTATTCTTCGCTAAGCATTTTAAGACACAACACAAGGCTAATAATACATAAACTGGTCCACTACTTTACAGCATAAGTTAGCTAGGACAACTTGGTAAGTTTTTTCTTGATTCAATCAATAAATACCCGATGCACAGAAAATTCCAGTCAGAGGCACTAAACTTGTTTGTAAGACATTATTCCATCTTATTTCTTTTTTAATTTGAACAAGTACATTTGTTTATGAAGAAACTTTGAACATACACATTAGCAGAAAAGATTTATATATTGCCCTTTATTGGGTTGTGTGTGTGTGGCGGGGGCACGAGGGAGGGGGGAGAAGGAGGTGCAAGCATGTGGTTCACCAGAAACTGTTTCAAATCAAACATGCTCTTTTAAAAAGTACAACTATACCTGCTTTAAGCAGCAAAGAGCATGCTCCTCCGCCTCCATTAGGTCCTTCTGTTCACTTTCAAATGCTGTTGCAATCTCATGCTGAGTTTGGTGAACCATGGCAAGTCCAGCCCACGCAATAGGAGGATCCATCAACAAAGGATCTGCTTCTCTAAGTATCGAAGCCATCTCATTTCCAGCCCACAATAGTTGCTCAGTAGGATTAAGTGATCTTTCTGCATCTTTAATACGGTGAACAGCAATAGAGTACCGGGTAGGCATACAGTTGGGCTCCAATTTTGCTGCCTGCAAAAGGAAATGTACACTTCAATTCACAGATGAAGACAGACTGGAAGGTAGAGATACAATTTAAGTGATGACTTTTCAAATATCAGCAGAGACTTATCACAGAAAACAGGTCAGCTGAGAGTTTGAGACTTAAAATACACAAACAGGATTCATTAGAAAGATCAAAGAAACCTTTTCTAGGCACTTGCTAGAGCTTCTATGATCACCACTAATATCATACGCGTTGGCTAAATTAACCCATGTATGAGCTGCTTTCGGATCTGCTTTGGCAGCAGCCAATAGACATTCCTTCGCCACATTAATTGCTGCCGCAGAATCTGACTCTGCACCAGCCTCCCCAGCACCGGCTCCAGCCCCTAATAATTAGCGTAAAATAATTAACTTATTGGAAGAGGCAACAAGACAACAATATTGCAATAATATAAACAAAAGTAGCATCAACACCACCAACGTTACCAAACAAAGTAGAAGTAAAGATGTACGCAAGGAGTATGTTCAGACAATTTTATTGAAGTTTCGAACCTGCAACAGCTGAACCGTACTTGCACAGCAAAATGGTAGAATAGTTGACAAGAGCACAGGGATGGCCTTGATCTTTCAAAATTAGCTCCTGAAAATAATTTGAGGCAGCCTCCACATTCCCACTGAAACTAGATTAGTCAATACTTGGTAGAGGTCACTAATACAGACATCAGACATCAGGTATAGAGAAAGCTAGAAAAAGCCTAAGAACACCAGTCACCAACTCACCACCATAAAAAAAAAAATCATGACATGACAGGGAGCAGATATATATAAGATTGACAGTTACTGACAATTTAACACAAACAGAACCCAAATAGCCAATCGAAAAATGAACCCCACAACACAGCAAAAGAGGTTGTGATGGAGTATAATTTGTCAGCGGAGTTTTAAGTCTAAAGTTTCATATATCTGAAAAATGCTTAATAAATGCATACAATTCTTTTAAATGGTAATTCTAGCAATCAGTTTCTACAGCCTAAAGAAGCATAACTAACTCTCATGTGTTGCACCACTACTTAATGATTGCAAAGAACTAGTAAGCAAGAGAGAAATAGGAAGTTCACCATATTCCCTTACCTCTGCAGATGAGCAAGACCAAGATTTGCAAGGCAATCCAAGTTGTGAGGTGCCACAGCCATTAATGATGATAAAACTGAAATAGTACTCTACAAACATGTAATACGCAAGTCAGATCACATGTAAGACAACGTGCCATTGCTCAACAAGTCAACATATATATGCTTTACAAAAAAGTGAAAGACCTGCAGACGGCCTGATTTAAGAAGAAGGATTCCTAGAGTGCTCCACACAGGAACTTGTCTAATATCTGACAAAACTGATTCCTTTAACTTGGAACAAATTTCTTCCAACTCTTCAGATCCAAGCTCTTTATCTGAGGTACATTCTCCAAGACGTTCTAAAAGGAGGCACTGAGCAGCAGAGAAAGCAGAAAGTTTAGCACAAACACACATATGAAACAACGAGTCATAATTAAGGCCCTTATTCTTATTTATAATCCATTATTATCTATATATCCAAATTCTTAAAGGCTTGGGTTTTAACAAGACCCTGCTGCATGTCACCCTTGTTGAAAGACATGTAGACACTTTTTTTATTACAATTAAATGTCAATTTTATTTTATTCCAAGTGTTAGCACGGTTTTAGAAGCATCAACAAATATAGTATGACATCATGATCTCATTTTCTATCATCAGAAAATAAACATTTAAGCACATTACTAACACCACAAGTCTACATATGACACATTTCCGACCATCACATGGGACAAACACTCCATTGAAGTTTAAAAGGGAGCCACTTTCTTTATATGAATGCAAGTCCAAGAAGGGGACAAGAAAGTAAGAGAAATCCATTTCCTTCCCTCCAAAATTGTTAAACAAACACAATATATATGTAAATTTGATTCTTTACAAAAACAAAATTCAAGAAATGAAAACAAAACCTGTGCATGATGTATCTGAACCAATGACAGCAACTCTGGTCTATCAATCTCCTCATCAGACCGGAGTAAAATCTCTGCTGCCTTTTCATAGGCAAGCACTGCCTGAAAAAAAATCTTCACAAATTAATTGCAAACGAAAAATAAATTTAATCAGACCCTAGAAATAATTTAAGACCCTCGAAAAGCAACCTTTTGAGGCTGACTCATTCTTTGATACATTAAACCAAGTAGAAAGTGAGCATGTGCATTTTTTGGAGCTTTCCTTGCCACGTTTATCAATCCCTACAGACAAGATAAGCTTTATTATGTCAAAGACAGAAACAGCACCAACACAATATAGATGTAGCCATTATAGATATGTAGAACTGCGTGATTCTCGGTTATCCCAGATTGCATATCCCACACTGATAATTATGCAATGCTTTCACAAGAAGCAATCAGGGTTCATCCGTAAATCAGGAACCATAATATCTTAGTTGCCCTAGCATCTAGGCAATCCTTCTATCCTATATACTTGATACAACCCTAAACAAGATGCATAACCAAAACATTGGTTTACAACTAAATGACCTTTATATTTCTTTCACTACAGCTGAACAATTTGAACACACAATTGTCACAACCTTATGCTTCTTTTGAATATAAGAATACATAATAGTTTCCCAGGACAAACGCTAGCAATCTAACACGATAAATCATCTCTCAATAGAAGGCATTTAACACCATTTTCCTCTAAAGAAACAACATCCTAATAAAACCACAAGGAAGAATAAGTAACAAAAACAATTCATCGCCATTTCCGCATAAGTTGCAACCAAATCAAGTGCTTAAGACCAAAATTCAAAAATAACACACATGTTAGCAGTAAACTCACAGTTTTGAGGCTGCTAACTTTCTCTTCCCGAGACGACGGAGCCCCTTGAGAATGCTGATCTCCCTCACCATCTACCCCACAATCAAGGGGATCATCGACTTTCCCCGCTCTCGAACGACACTTCCCCATTTTACTTAGCCTCTTACCATCACCTTCTACAACATCACTACCTTCTTTGACAAACAATGGCAACTTTTCTTGACTACTCTCATTAGTTGTAAACCTGCATTTAATCTAAATTAACCCTCATATATCCAAATCACCAAACTACCCTCACAAATAACTGACCAAAAACACGAAAACGATGGTAAAAACATAATTTTTTTTTTAATTAAACTATCAATTAGAAACCTCAATTATTCAAAAACACCATAGGAAAAATGCATAAACAAAAATAACTGACCAAAAACACGAAAACGACGGTAAAAACATAATTTTTTTAATTAAACTATCAATTAGAAACCTCAATTATTCAAAAACACCATAGTAATAATGCATCAAACAAGTAATTTAGAACAAACCCTAAATTAGACATAATTAATCATCAGCTTATTATATTTAAATTTTCTAATTAAATACGTTTCATTCATGTTTATCCATATCAAAATTAACATATCTGAAAATTATGAGCAAATAAATGTTAAAATTCCATTATTTAACACTATAAATCAAATTTCAGCAACTCTAATAATTACTCAATTAGAAAATTCAACACAAAATCCATCCAAAAGTAAAGAGAAAATATCAGCAGAAATTAACTTTACTAAAAAGTACAATACATTAATAATTCTCCAAAAAATGGTATTGAATTGAATACAATTAAAGTTATTTCAAAAATGAAGAAAGTAAGGAGGAAAAGTGAAGGAGAGAGAAAAGACCTAGGAGGAAGAGGAAGAGGTAGAGGTAGAGGAGTGGAGGAATCGTCGTCATCAAATTCAGGAGGATCTACATTAAGGTCGGCTAAAACGACGAGTTTCATAGGTTGAGGTTGTTGTTTTTTAGAGGTTTCTTCAATGGTGGAAATCTCCATTTTTGCTCGAGTTTTTGAAGGTTTTTGGGTTGAGGGAAAAGGAAAAGGATAAAGTGCGGTTTTGTTAAACAGAAATTACTACCTAAGTCAACTGTAAGACCACCGGTCTTATTAAGCGGTGTGGTATCAAATATCCGATCCGAGGTTTTTTTAAAGCTTTAATCTTGGTTTAAAAACTTGTACGATACTACGGTGTTTTGGTATTATTATTATAAATTCATAAATATAATCCCAACTATGGGCGTTCACCTAATAAAAGACCGAACTTTGATTAATCCAAAAATGGACCCAAGTTTCATGCCCATTTTCCAATTTTGGACCCTCTTAAATTTTAACTTGTAAAATCAAGTAAATCTTGCTAATTATCCGATTTTTGCTTAAGCAGGACCACCCGAAATTACCACCACAACCATCCCTTCCACTCGAAACCTCGAAAGGTTAAGAAAAAACCGGATAATTAACAAGATTTACTTGATTTTACAGGTTAAAATTTAGGAGGGTCCGAAATTGGAAAATGAGCATGAAAGTTGGATCCATTTTTGGATTAATCGAAGTTCGGTCTTTTATTAGGTGAACGTCCATAGTTGGGATTATATTTATGAATTTTTCCTATTTTTTTTTATTGAAAGGTACTTCTTTGGAGTTATTTACATTTGGTTAATTACTATCGTGCTTTACTCTATTTAACTAATTAAAGGAGTGTCTATTATTCATATCTATTGTGAAGGTAATCAGACAATAGACTAGCTAGCTAATAAAAGTATTGAACAACCCTATCAAGTAATCACTTGACATGAATCTCCATTGCGGAGTCATTACTCATTACATTTTGGAAGGAAAAGCTCGTATTGTCACCTTTCCCCATTCTTTAATTGCGTAGGTTTAAATTTTTATGTATGTTTTAGGTTCAGGCTCTTTTCAGCATTTGGTAAATTTAAAAAAAAAAAAAAAGAAAAAAAAAAGCAAACATGATGGGAGGAACTTCATTTATCCTCCACCATCAAAATAAGACCTTATAATGTTATTTTATGTTCCACCACCAAATCGGCAAATCCCTTGGTTAATGCTCCAATTTAAAATTCATTAGAGCATCCAAAAAATTTGAGTTCATCACCAAATTCAAACCTATGCTCAGGTCATTGTTTCAAATTTCTTTGTTCTTTTTGCAACATCTATGCGATTGTGATACTGAACCAAGTGAAAAATTCATTTTAGGTTCATGAAAAATAATACATTTGATATGCATCAATGATGTAACTTCGAAGATATCACAAGAGCATGAGCAACAACATAGCCAGCCACTATGATTTCAATTCATCCTTGCAAGCCTGCAACTCCTTAATTTACAGCAATTTACATCCAAGTTCCTACTCAACCAGGTCATCATCTAACAAAAAGCTCAGTCAAATTACAAATAACAGAAGCATACATTAGTTGGAGGCATATGTATCTCTTCCGACACTAATGCAAAGATTATAAAGACTAGGCCAAGTCATTTTAATAGAAATAAGACTTTATACATCTAACCTCAAAATAAACTCTATCATATTAGATGGTGAAACCAAGAAAAATAAAAGAACGTCATAACTCATAAGAGTCAACTAACAGCTGGGTACTGTGAGGAAAATGCGCATACACTGTAACTAATAAGGAAGAGGGAAGCAAACACCAAATAACACCTTCTCCTGTCTCCCTCAAGCTGCAGCAATCAAACCATCTTCACCTAGAGTATCAAAACCTGGCAGGATCCAGTTTCGTTTATTAGCATGCTCCACATAAGACTCAAATTTATCCTTGGCATTAGGAATGTCAAGCGCCAGGTCATCGAGGCCTTCTTTGACACGAGCAAACCCCTTGGTCATTTGGTTGATTGTGATGAGCCCCTCATTAAAGCACTCTTGAAGAAGATTAAGCATCCGGTCATTCTTCTTTTCCATGGCCATGATTAGTGCCTTCTTCACAACCTCATGGTTGAAAAAGGGCATCCCAAGATCCCTAATACACTGGCAAGCTTCCCCGACAACACCTCCACTCTCATACTCCTCTAGAAGCTTCATTATCTTGTCCTTTGCATCCTCAACAGCCCACCCGGTGCCACCCCCCCAACAGCGGAGGATCCTCTCCCCAGCGTGACGGGAGAAGACAAGCGATCTAGCCATATGTACAGTTTCGCTTCCACTACAATTAGGCGGCAGCTTATTCGCAATTTCATCCAGATTCAGCGGGGCCAGAACTTCATCAATTACTGCCCTAGCAAGGAAAAGAGCAAGTTCATTTGATGCATCCAAGATGTCAAGTGCAGTGTCTTCAGCAGATTCCAAAAGCATTACAAAGCCATTCACAATGTCCTCTGTAGAGAAAATCTCTATATGTAATTCAGTCAGAAGTACAGAAGCCATCTCCTTTTCCCTGTTTTTCCGGTCCATGGCAAGGGTAATCAGCTTTTTCATGAAAACTGGATTCAACTCTGGTGCCCCAAGATCTACAAGACTATGAATTAGTTCAGGGATATCATCTGAGAGGAAGTATTCGTGAATTATCGCAACAATCTCCTCCTTGTACCGTTTCAACTTTTCAGGATCGTGTTCAGGAAATTGTGCTTCAGGAGCAGATTTTGAAAACGAAGCATCCAGCCATCCTTCAGATATAGCCCTAGGTATGAAGGACTGGAACAATGATCTGGCAGAGGGAATGTCCAGAGAAAGGTCATCAAGGCTCTCCTCAACTCTATAGAACCCCTTTATCATCTGACTGGAGCTTATGAGGCCCTCTTCAGAAGCTTCCTTCAATAATTTCATGATGGGAGATTCTGCTGACCTGATCTCCATGGCAAGAACTAGAGCTTTTTTCACAACCTCGTGGTGGAAAAATGAAACCCCAAGTTCTCTAATGCACCTACAGGCTTCTAGTGTATCTCCAGATTCCACATATTCCCTCAACAGCTCAGAAATCTTCTTTTTCACTTCCTCGACTGTAAGATGAGTACAGCCACCCCATTTGCGTTCCACTAGCTCCGCATGATGAGGAGCAGAGAGATAGCTCTTTTCAGCAATTTGAACAGCCTGGAGCCCCTTGGAAGACTCTGGAAGGTTTTTCTGTACTCTCGTAACAAATGCAGGAGGAAGGATGTCATCAACAACAGCACGAGCAACAAACAAGGCAAGTACATTAACAGCATTGGGAATATCAACAGAGAAATCATCTGCAGACTCAAGCAGAAGAATGAAACCCTGACTGATCTGAGCTGGACTTATAACATCTGCATAAAGAGCTGAAAGGAGAACAGAAGCCATCTCTTTCTCTTTATCATGCCTGTCCAAGGCCAAAGACACAAGTCTCTTAATGAAATAAGGATGGTATTCACTGGATCCCAATTCTCTAAGATCAGATGCAGCCACTTCCACAGCTCCATTGTTGAAGTATTCCTCTATGATCGAAACCACAGCTTTCTTGTAATCATCCAAAGGGTCAGTAACAGTTGCTTCAACAAGCTTGTACGGCTCCTACATAAATCAAGGGTAAAATTGGCTAATTCAACAAACTTACTTGTATAACAAGAATCAAGAGTAACCAATTACAGTAAGCATTGACAAAAATTTCCAGGAAATCTCCTCTATATATCAGAAAAGGTATACCCAAGGCATCTCAAACCAAACATGGAATCTACTATAATGCCTTCTAAAACAAACCGTGCTTTCAAAACCATGAATACTTTCCACTTCAATCATTGGAACAATTCCTCCTCTACAGCAAATTGCTTCTCTAATCAGGTTGCAATCTACTAAGAAGAAGAGTTAACAAGTAGAGGACAGAGCAAATACCTCTTCACTATCATAATTAGGATCATTTCGATCAATATGCACTTCACCATCAGTATCCAGTAGCTTTCCCCAGGTTCCTTTCCCACCACCACCATCTGCACAAATAGAGGCAAGTCTAATCAAATGATAGGACATATCGATCAATCAATCAAAGCCTTAGTCCCGTCATTGGGGTCGGCTAGATAAAGCAAAAGTAATCATTCCATGTGGTCATCCACATAAATTTTCCTCCTCCATCCCATGCAATCAAGAACCTTGTTCTCCTATGGATCCAAAAGCTTCATGCCCTTTCTAACCCCTTCCATCCAAGTCATTTTCAGTCTCCCCCTACCTCATTTGAGATGGTAGGATATATGAAAAGGAAAAATCCCAAGACGCATTCTATATTTATTATTTTGCGAGTGAGAAAGGTATTCAGCACGAAAAACACTATGCAGTATAACACATTGTCAAAACGACCATAAGCATCCCAAGACTCCTACCTCCTAGAAAAGCACAATTATAGCTCTACTAGTAGTAAAATATGATTTAGACAAGATTACTTAAAAATATTATTCAAAATGACAGTTTGCATCATGGGAGAAACCTGTTGAAATGAGAAGATACCAAAGAAGCGTGAAATGTTGGGACAGTCATTATAATTATATTGCCTTAAAGGTCAATGTGAGCATGCTAATCCACGAAAAAAAAGAGCATGAAGTATTTCAGAAACTTAAGTCAACAGCATAGATACCACATTTCCGCCCTACGACAAACCTATTAAATACAATAGCTAGCTACCATTGCAAATGAAATTACTCCGTATATGGGGAAACTATAATTCAAAACCAAATATTGAATAAGCCATTGAATAGAATTCCAGACACAAGAGGAACACAGCTCTACATCAATTTCATCTTAACTGCAACATAGATTTGCCCAAACAAGAACAATACAAGTATATGCAAAATCCGAGCATAGATCCTAAAATGACAGATTCAACCTCATCTGTCCTAATAATATCACATCATTCTCATTAGTTTATCACCCAATACCTTTACTTCATCTTTACTTTTCAAAAACTATTTCCTAACCCGTAAATACTTAACATATATATGCAAAAATCCAAGCACAGCACTAATACAGTAAGTCAACTCAACTCATAAACTTAATACAACCACGTTTTTCACACAACAATCATTTCTCAGTTCTTACATCGGCTATGTATACCATATGGTCACCAAAAGAGAGTGTGACCAAAGGTAGTCCAATTTATTCCCTCCATTCCAAATTTGATGGTGAATTTTACTTTAATAATGTTTCAACGATCATACTAAATATTCAATCACTATCATTGAATGCATATACCATAACTCATCACTGATTGTAACACGCAACTAACATCATCCTTTTGGGGTAAAGGCCTTGATTCTATTTTAGCTGTTGTTATGACAGCCTAATTGAACAACAAGGGCAATCAAACTAGGACAATAGGGATTTGGCACATAAGTCTGACATAGAGCAAACTGAGTCAGAGTATGCTTTAGGTACAAAACATAATTCACTTTCTATTTTCATTGATTAGTTCAAAAGCATTAACGTTCACTTGATTTCGGATCAAAATTTACAGAAGAACTAGCAAATCAGGTAATCCCCCAGATACGATAATGAACTTGAATGAGTAATTGTAATGTTGCCTACAGAGAGCTCATAAAAAAAATAATGATGGAGAGCAGGGGAAGAAAATGGATTGTTCTTTATAATAACTCTGTTATCCTAAAAACCTCAGCAAATTAAAGGAGGAAAAATGGAAAGTTGCACTAATAGATTACTATCCGTCTATCCAACCAAACATCCAGAAAAACAATATTAAACCCTTAACATCCTCCCTATCCCTTTCTCAAAAAGTCAAAACACATTCATCCAAACATGTGCAACTCCTGCTCCTAATTGATGGTTGCATCAATAGATTACTCTTAACATCAAAAACCACTATAGACAAGAGGAAGATGGGGTATGTGTACAAAAAAGTAGAAGACGTAGGAAATAGAGTGGATAGGTAGAAACGAGAGGGTAAAATGTGGTATGTGACTGTGTAAGAAAAAAAGGAAAGGTTATTTTACTTGGGGTGGAAATGGTGAGTTGAGGAAAATTTCTTTCCTAACGAAAAATTTTAATCATAAATAATGGACATGGAGGGGTAATTAGGTTTAAATTAACTACCACCATTGAAATTCATTGAATCAAACAAAAGAGGCAACAAAATAACAGGGCAATTTAACGCGCAACATTTTAGCAGATATAGTATGATTTTTTAAGCAATTATGGATTTAGGCTTCCTTATCTGTTCTACCATAGTCCCTTAGATTCTTCATTGCGATGCAGTTTCTAATCATTGTTACCTGAATAAACCATGCAGAAACACATACACTTCCAAGCAATTCTGTTGCTACAATCCTTAAGCCTTCACAGAATTCAATCCAACATCAAACCACATTACTTAAACAATAAATCTCTTGTTACTAAAAACCACAAAGACTATCAACTTTAATTATTGCCCTATAAAAAAATGAACATCATAGCAGTTGATCGGCAACAGCCTGAAGTCCTGAACACTAAAAAACCCTACTTATGTTATTCTTTTCCATGTAGCACCTGAAATCATTGAAAGGTGCCCTTCGCCCCATGAGAAACAGAATTTTCTATTCCAAAGCCATATTTCTTAAATTCAACAAATATTGCCATGGATAAACTGCTAAACAAATTTTAAATTTTTAGGCATGTCACGAATCAGCATAGCATTATTTAAAATTACTTGCTCTAATAGCAAGGTCTACAATATCATAGAGCAAACGCAGATAATACTCGGTAAAGACCATTGTATATGAGATATGTCATTGAAGGCGGATAAGGCAATATACAATAATAGGCAAAGATCAACAATTCAACACAATGAAAAGCTCTAATAAACAGCACACTGACGAAGGCAACCTAAATTGGTCAACAAGTTCAAATCACAATAAAAGGACGAATCAAGTTATAAGCATTATATAGCAATTTCATCTCCATTAATTAAATCACCAGCTAGTATAAGGGTTGTAACAGCAATTGATATGCATAATATAACTAAGCAATTAATCAATAGACTGTGATCCAGCATACATGAGATAAAATCCCAAAAAGCATCACAAACCAAAAATATACTCACCTTTTTTGACTTTAATAGACTTCCCTGAATGTGTCCGACGGACATGTCTCACAGCAGGCGCCTTACCGCCCCCTTTCATATGATGATCATTGAGGAAAGTAGAGGTGGATTTCGGCGAGGAGCCTAAACCCTTTGGTGATGATGCCACACCCTTTGGCGATGATGATAACGTCTTTGAGGGAACCGGAACTGAATTCTCCACATTCATAGACGCTATCTTCATCATCTCCCTCTGCTCTTCTGTCAGGAATCCCCCCTTCGACGCCATCTCCGATCTCTCAGGTCAAGCCCTAATCTCTGACATAAATCACCACCACTCATCAAAACAATTTAATTTCATTCAACTTACTCTTAACAAATACAATCAAACAAAATAATCTAAATGACGAACACAACATCAAAATATAAACACATGCTTTTCTACATGGCAAACAAAACCTCATTCAACTTCACAACTAAAACAACATTATTCATGTCATCTCAAACACAACCTTAAATTCTCCGAAAACCTTACAAAATACAAAATCTAAAACAAAATATTCTCTAATATTACAAAAAATTAACCAAAAATCCAGAAAAATTCATACTGATTATTCTAAACGAAGAAATTACTCATTTTCAAGACAAATAATATCCAGATAATCACATTATCAATCTTCATATATTATGCAATCTCCTGAATTCATTTCCATAATAATCGATTAAAATTAACTTTAAAATAAATCAATAACATTAATTTTTTTTACAGAAATTAAAAATTAAAAAATCAAAAGCAATAAAAATACCTCAAAATGATTGCGCGAGCACAAAACAGCAATAAAAAGCTGAAAAATCAATCAAAATCACGAAAACCCTAGCAATAATCCAAATTTTTCCAAAAAAAAAAAAATTAATAATCCTAAATTAAAATCTTCCACCTGTACTTGGCCCGGATCTCGAGCCAAGACAGATAAACGAAAAAAAAAATTAGCAAGATCTTCGGAAACAAAAATGGAGGAGAGAGAAAATGGATCGAAAAAAAAAAACCCTAGAAATTAGGGGAAAATAAATACAGAAGTGAATGAAGAGGTGAGAGTGTATGTATGTATGTATGTGTCTGAGTGTCGTTCTTTCTTCGGTTAAAAATAAGAGGATTTTAGAGAGAGAAAGTTGGGATGAGAATGAAGGAAGAGAGAGAAAGTAGTGGAAGAAGATGAGGGTTTTTATAGGGAGGCGATGATATAAATGACACGTAAGCAGGTTTTTTTTTATTTTTGGGAAAGGATTATTTAAAAAAAAAGGGAAATTAATTTTTAGGGGGTTTTTTTTTGTATGTTTGCCACGTGTGTTTCCCGCTATTGCCTGAATTTTTGGTCTGATTCTGTGTGTTGCCTCTGGTTTGAGTCCACATGGATGGATTTGATTGAGTTTTGGGTGGGTGGAGGAAGTTACATTTTTGCCCTTGCTGTTTGTTTGTTTTTACATTTTGGTGATGGTTTGATGAGTTGGAATTGTTTTATCCATTTCTGTGATGAGAGGGTTGTGTTTGGTGTGACGAGTAAGAAATTAATCTCTTCTGATTTGTTAGCATGTGAATTGAAAGATTTAATTCTTGATACTCAAGATATATAAAATTAATGATAAAAAATTACTCCATATTTCATTTTGAAGTTCTGATTTTGGTTTATTGAGGTGTGTATGTAATCCTTGTTAAAAAAAAAAGTGTGTAGGTAATCGTTTTAGATCTAATATTCCGTAATTCCCATCTTGTGTAATTAAAGACAAAAAAAAAAATTCACTTGATTTAAAGCTAAATTTTTAGCTCATTTCAAATAGGTAGTAAAATGAACAAACTTTTCCCCCTTAGTTTTACATAATAATAAGATACAACCGGTTGTATCATATAAATTACCCCGTTTTATGCAACTAGAAAAGATGTTGAGATACAACGCATGTTCAAAAGTAAAGTGAAAATGCACGTTTAAAAGAAAGAGTCCCAAAAGGCAGAAACTATCAAATTTGGTTTTGCTGGAAAACCTGGTATTCTGATCACTTTAAAAGCATCAGCTTATCACCATCATCGAAACCGACTTCTGGAACTGGTATACATTATCCATAACTCAAGAGTAAGAGTCAATATTTTCAGTGTGAAGATAGTAAACCGCATGTCAGTTGTGACATTGCATACAAAAACATGTGAGAAGGGAAGCACACACCAAATGACTAAAAACAACAAAGAAAGTTGGCACTTTGAAGTGCTGGTTTCTGTTGTTCAAAAACGCTGTTCATATTCTTTCGATAAAGCTATACACTTGCACAAGAATACACAAGGATTTACATGAACAAAGAACAGCTGAGTTGATCTGCAACACCATATTCAACTTCGAGTACATTGCTAGCAATTTTGCCTTTCGGAAATCCTCAGAGATATCAAACCAGGAAAGACTTACATATGCTTGATATTTACTGACTAAGACAGACATCACCCTACAAACTATCAGCAACTTCATTGCCCAACATGATCAGGGTTGTGAAATCGCACATTCTTCTTCTTGTTCTTCCAGAATTCATCTTTCTTTCCTTTCCTTTTAGCTTTCACCATACCCTTTTTGCTATTAATTATACCAAGTATGGCAGTCTTGTCTTTTTTGTTCTTTACAGCTGCTTTTACATCCAAAATTGATCGAAGCTTCCGATAAGATTCAACATCTGGGAGTTGCCCACTTTTTACCATTTGCTTGTGGTAATAGAAAGCTCTTTTGAAATCACGAACACGGACAAAAGCATATATCATTGTAGCATATGTAACGGAATCAGGTTTCAAATTAAGAGCAACCATCTCCTTCAGCAACTGAGGCAACTTTAGGTGTTGTCCTCCTCGTGCATATGCATTTATTAGCATATTATATGTTATCACTGTTGGTTGGTAACCAATCTTCCCAAATTCACAAATAACATCTCTTGCCTCCACATAGTGACCCTGCTTTGCAAATCCATCAAGAAGAATATTGAAGGTTACTCTTGTTCCTTCGATTTTCTCCCGGATCATGGTTTTCCAAATATCCTTTAATGTTTGTACATCCCCAGCCCGCCTAAAAGCATCAAGAAGAGCAGTATATGTTTCTATAGAGGGCTGAACTCCTTCCCTCTGCATATTCTCGAATGCTTTATATGCTTTCTCATGCCAACCACTTATTGAATATGCATGAATTAGGGCAGTATATGAATGAGAATTTGGTTTTATACCAGCTTTTTTCATCTTCAAGAATGCATCAGCAGCCAAATCACTCATCTTCTTTTGTCTCCCATATGCACTAATAAGGCTTGTGTATGATATGACATTAGGTTCAAGGCCAGTTTCTTGCATTTCTTCAAGAAGATCCTCAACAACCTTTGGTTGCATCCTTTTGCTGTATGCATCCATCAATACATTGTAGGTAGCAGTAGTAGGTGAAAGGCCTTTGGTCTTCATCTCGACAAAGAGAGCTTCAGCTTCTTCGAGCATGTTGGATTTACAATGTGCATCCATAAGGGTGTTATAAACAATGGTATTTGAGGATATTCCTTTCTTCTCCATTTCTCCCTGAATAATGAGAGCTTGTTTTAGTAATCTCTCATCACATAATGTTTTAATCAAAGCTCCTACAGCCTCCAAACTCCAATTGACTCCTTTCCTATTCAATCTTTCGAAGAAGTCCCATGCATCTTTGGCACTTCTGCCTTCCTTTCTCATGACAGTGATCATAGTAGAACCTGTCACTCGATCTGGTAGAACATTGTTCATCTCCATTGCCTCGTACACCTCCCAAGCATCTCGATACCTAGAATAAATATCTTTGTATTAGTATCGGGAAATAACATGCCATCGCTATCCAAAAGCAATGATTTTATACACAACAAACACAACCCTTTATCCAACAAGTAACACTTGAATCAAGTAACAGGCATATCAAATTATCAATGCACCTAATTATATTGCATAATAACATCTTTGCCATCATATAATCCATCCACTTTTAAAGATTCCCCTTAAAAAGTTAAATCCTGCAAACACCTATCTCGATTTCAATTTCAAATTCAATCTCAGTCAGAATATCGACAGCCATGCATCAATATAAGTCTACAATCTTAAGTTACGTGCATCTGCAAGGCACCGAACATCAATCTTTAATATACTAACTGACAGTCACCCAAAAATGTTAACTTGTTACCTATCTAGTTTCCAGTTAACAAAACAAACACATGAATTAAATACAAAAGATGTAAATGATAAGGAGTAATCAAAGACACTACATATGTTTGAATCAGAGACTTGGAAAGCAAAAGAAAGGAAAGAAGAAAGAGGGATTCATCCTCACTTATTTCAAGAGAAAGAAGGGGCAAAATGAGAAGAGGTGTTTTCCTTTCCTTCTACTACGTAAGTATATCTCTCCAGTATTGAAAACATTATGAAGGAAAACAAAACCTCACTCTCTACTTTTACCTCCTTCCTATCCCTTTCCCTTCATGATTTGTACTCGAACATAGCATAAGGGGGCACCGTGCAATTATAGTTTTACACAAGAAAAGGGAATGATGAATGAACTACATATAAGCAAACAATATTCTCCTAATCAAGGACCATAAGTTGGTGCAAGTATATTTTATTCTTAATCCTTTTGTTAGTATCATAGTTGGAAGGCTTTCTTTCACAAATCAAGCCATTACATCGAATCCAACGAGTTCAATCATCAACAATGTGAATATATAGTATAGAGACAAAGCTTACACACACAAAAACCTTTCCAACACACTAACCTCCAGCTCAATACAAATTCTAGTTTTCAGTCATCTAAGCAAAATTAAAGTGCAACACAAAGCAAGATAAATCATCAAACAACATAACACAACAAAAACTCAACAAAACAAAAATCAAATGTGTACCTCCCACTACAAAGTAATCCAGACATCGCCGCATTATAAACATGAACATCCTTAAACTCCCAAGTATTAGGCAAATTCCTCCACAAGATCATCAACTTATCACCCATCCTAGACCGCCCCAACGCCGGAAACAACACGGTACAAGCTCTAGGACTAACAACATGAGGCTCATGTAACCCCATCCACTCATAAAAATACAAACAATTCATCATCATACCACCTTCCTCAATCATCAACCTCAACACTTCCACACACTCTGCCTCCCCTACTCTGCCTTCATACCCTCTTAAAACCTCCCCTAAAGTCGAATTCTCCGGTACGCTCCTCGCCATTTCCATCACTTCCATCACAATACTCTCATTTACAACCACCTCAACTTCATCCACTACCTCCTCCCTCTCTGCCTCAAATTCGACACCGATTTCAGAACCAATTTCTGTTTCCTCCATGTTATCAGCTAAATGCCATGAGCTTCGGCGGTTACTCTGGAGGGTTAATTTGGATACCCGAAGTGGGTCTTGGGTAAAAGTCCGGGATTTGAAGAAATTGTAAATTGGGTCATCTGGGGTTTCCTCTAACTCTTGTTGTAAGGAAGCTTGTTTGATTTTTTCATCTTCTTCTTCAAGAAATGGAAGGAAAATGGAGGGTGTAGAAGCAGAAGATGAAGATGAAGGAGTTGCTGAAAGTGATAAAAGCTTGAATCTTTGAGTGGTGTTAATATAGAAAGAAGGGTTTTGAGAGGAAGGTGAATTGTGGGTTAAATTGAGGAAAGTAAATGAATGAAGAGTATTGTTTATTAATGCCATTGTTTACTGGAATTTCACCTTTGTTTGTAGGAATAATTTGCCTAAAATTGTTATTCAGTTTGGCATACTGTCGAACACTTGGTGGGCGAGCTCAAAGCACAGATAGTCAACAGCTTTGTTATAAAACTTGACTAATTTGCTATGGACACATTGGCTCGTGACAAATCATTTTGGCATGTGTATCGTGAACTAAATTTTCCATGTATACTCACTCACCTTCTAAAAAAGCACCAATGTTAAAAGTCTTTAAACTGGAGTACAATATTAAGTTCTTTACAAAATATCCGGACACATATATAAACCTATGAACACTTAGTCTATTAAATGCAGCATATGAGACTTGTTATCGTGTTCATGAGTCACAAATTTTATGGACGAAGACAAAGTACATGATCTAAAAAGATATGCCTCTAATATTGCTAATATAGTACTCCCTAATATGCTTATGAGTCATGTACTTTCACTACTCTCATCTTATGCCTTTGGTGAGACCTAATAGACCAGGGTTTAGAAAGTTTATAGGCATGAGAATACAAAACATATATCCTAGGGCTCAGATTTCAAGCTTGGTATCAGTTTTAGCCCACCGCTTGTCTGGCACAAGACAAATTATATTGAATTGTTAACAATAATGAAAGATCGACTTGAAAAATAATGTTTACAAATTACAACAAGAATACATTAACTTTGAATAGCATCAACTTTTTTGGATATAATCAACTGGTTTCCAATTCTGGGTAATACTGTGTACAACCAAATATTCTTATGATAAAGTAGTTGCTAAAAAAACAATAAACCAAAAATAAGTATAATGAAGATTTTGTATAAGCTATGGTAATTCTAAATTTCTAATCAACATTGCTGAAAAATGTAGTAACCGTTGAACTGGCTGAATTGACATTGCCATCCTCTCCAGTTCTTTTGGAGACGCAAGAAGATAAGATACAGACAACTAAACCATGTTCGGTCTTTGTGGCATCAATAGATTGTAGAATTTATTGGCTAAGAAGAAACTCTTTCCCTTGCTATCGACAGCTTTTTTCCATCCACACCAACCCCCATTTATAATTTTCTTAAGATCTTCAGTTCCAGTGTAATGAGGATCCAGGATCAGGAATGCACAATCACCACTTGCATCGTTGTAGTCCACTCCTAGAAGTGTATATGCAAGGACACCACCACCTGCATTTCTTGGTAATGTTAAATTGGGAAGGGCATAAACTTTTGTAATCATCATAATTTGGACTAAGCACAACTTCTCAAATTCTCATATGCAATTCTGAGACATACATGATGCTGGATTGCAGGTCCAGTCATTCTCTTTTCCATTACTATGTACTCCTAATAAATATAGACAAGACAAATAAGGAAGAGGACGCCAAGAGCCTACCAATCATGATGGGTGTTCCTTGGTTCTCAAAGTGCAAGGCTAACTCTCGGCATTTCTCAGGAAGCTCAGCTCCAGATCTTACATTCATGACCTTGCAGGTAACCTGAGAAAAATATCATAAACAAAGTCTTCAATTTAAAAGCAACGAAATAATATAAATATACCAAATTTGCAAAGTTCATGCAAAAAAAATAAAATAAAAAAAAAGGAGCTTCAGCAAATTCATGTACAAACTTATCCTCTTCAAATTTTCTCTTTTCTGAGCTTTCACAATTCATATTTCTATTTTTCTGTAGGAGTACAGGGTGTACATGTGTAACGTGCGTAATTCCAAGAGGGGGGTGATTTGTGGTGTTGTGTGCTGTAACTTTGTGAGGGGGACAATTAAAGATTTACAGCAGAATACTCCATACAACATAAGGAGTCTAAATATGTTGCCTTCAGAATCTGGCATACACAGGCCTTTTGTGATATTATAGTACAATAATACGGAGTATAAAATAAGAAAAAGAAAGATTTAAGAAAAAAAAAAGTTCAATAATATGTCTTCGATTGATTCAATTTTTGCCCATCTAGCCAACCCCAATTATGGGACTAAGGCTTTGATTGATTGATTCAATAGTATGTCTGGTGAAAAATACGTAGTAAAACTTTCACAACTGGACAGCCTTATACCAGATGAAATAGAACTTTCTTTACCATATACCAAAAAGATATCATATATTCCATAATACATATGATATTTATTCTAACTCTTCCCTCATGGAAAAAAGGTTCAAACAAGAGTTCAAATGAACAGCAAAATTAGGTCTTGGCCTTGAAACTAAACAAAAATGAAAATTGTTAATAACCATACTTACACCCAAAAGTTTGTCCAGCACATAGCTTAACTCAATGGCGCCTATCCACTCACGTGATCCAATGAAGGAAGGATCTTTATCACCCATCTCCACAAGAGCTGCTTGTATCTCCCTGAAAAGAAAAAGAAAAAAAAACCATAAATATGCAACCCCCATTATGTTCAAATTTCCAAAAATTAAGATGTTGACACCTATGAGTAGTCATTAATTGACAATAAATGCTCAGGAATTATAGAAAAAAGAAAAAAGACCTCAAAACAAAAACCAGCATTAGCCTTTTCACCTGTGAGAGGGAACATCAATTGAAGTATAGTGCTGGAGTCTGAACCAAGATATTATGGTTTGTAATGAGCGATAAGCACATCCCCACCCCTGTCACATTATTCAGAAAACTACTTATTAGATATAGCTAGTGGAAAATAAGCAAGCAGAAAAACTGCAAAAGTATACGAGTGATCCAATATCATTTTTTATCTTGCATAAAATTTATGTTATACCTCCTAAGAGAATACCAACTTAAAAAAACTTGACATTAAGTTTGTGCTTCATCAAATAGCGAAGAAAGAAAATCTATAAGTCTGACCTATTCATGCTTAAATGTGCACTGAAAATGGCCCAACAAGGAGAAGTAGTCTAATCAAAGGTGGACAGAAGGAAAACATAAATCTAAATTTCATCAAATTGAAAAAAGAAGTTCCCGATCATCAATTTCATCACTTTTTTTAAATCTTAGATGCAGAAGCGCATAATTTTTATTGAGCCACTACTACACTCGATTACACCATGCCAAATCCCATGCCCTCTCCAATCGCACCTTCCATCAAACTCATATTTTCATAATAAAGTATTTTTCCTTGATGTTTGCTTCAAGTGGATGATCACACGGAATGATCAATTTGAGTTATATTGCCGACCCCAATTATGGGACTAAGGCTTTGATTGATTGATTTACTCAAGTATAATACATCACTAAAACTGCATTTTTACTGGGGAATAACATAACAGAGAAAAGAGTTTTTAATACCGAGTCATCAAAACCATCTTGAAGGTAGTGATGATATTCATATGAACCTTGAACCAAAGATACAAAGCCCCCAGACACTGCATGTAAGAAATTGAAATGAGAGACGAATATATATGGAAAGATCATATTAAATAAAGGGTCACAAAGCAAGACATTACTAACCCCCACTGGTAGGAATGCTAGCATGCACATCCTTCAGTAATGAATACCCTACAGTACAATAAAGATTCATTTAAAATGTCAGTGAAGATTAAAATTAAAGGTGGATAAGTTAAATTGATGAATCAAAAGACAACCAAGTATATTAAGAAGCATAGATAATTACCCTTCCTGGCTGAAATTCCTTCACTAGAAGTGGGCTTTGCAAATGTTAAAGCATTGGCAATTCGCAAGAGAGGACGATTAGAAGGTAAACCCAGTCGAAGATGAAGAGACCTCCTAGCTTCAACTGCAAAAATTCAGATATTTAAATTGAATATATGTTCGAACATTTCAGCAACATAAGAATAATTCTAAACAGTTCATAACTGAACTTTCCCCGCATATGCAAGGATGGACCTTTGATTCAATTCAGTAGAAGTAGCTAGGAGTCACAAGTTTTGTCTTGGCACCTCACAGTTATATTAGCCTAATGTCGTAGGACAAATTTGTCAGATCTATCACCACAAAAGGTTGCAAGTTCTCAGATAAATCAGCTAGCTGTTTAATTTTTCATTGAAGCTATATAACCTCTGCATACCTTGTTTCAGTTCTGTCTCACCATAGCTCACTTCATAAATAACTGTTACTGGATGCAAAAATCCTGGAGGACAAAAGTGGTATGATCGTAACTGCAGACAAACAATCATAGAAGAAAATGAATATATAAAGAGAAAGCATGTGGTAAAGGTTTCCAACTTAAGTAGAAAAGAACAGAACACGTGCAGTATAAAATGTTAAAAGAATGAAAGGAAAAGTTCCAATTAGCACAAGTGCACAATGCAACAAATATCGAAGTAAGAAAGAAGATCTGGATACAAATTACAAAAATACAAAAAAGGATTTTCATTGAAGAATACATGTATAGCAGAAAAGTGATAAAGAACCAATCAGCAAACATGTGAGAACATTAACAAATCTACTGCAGAATACAGATCAAACATTTCAGACATAAAGAAAAACTGATATACAAGAGGCAAACAAGATAATCAAACATAATATCACGAAAACCATCAGAAACCTATGGAATTGAAATGAGCACCAAAACCAAAATCACACATCATAGAGGTGAAGCATATTGGCAATCATAAGCTATTGTGAAAGCCCGAGGCCCTCATTATTTTCAGGCTAGCACTATACAACTATTTTTGTACCTGAGGATGTTGGACTAAGAAAGAAGGTGCAATAACATTCTTCATTGCAGTTAACTGGTCAACTAATGCAGGAATTATTAGTTTTGAGATGGCATGTCTAAGAGGAAGACCTTTGACGGCATAACAAATAACCTCCAATTGATACTCCACAACCCTGAGTATGGTTTCCTCGGGAGCTGAACACAGAAAGCAATGTTACGAAATATATCATTAGCAGCATATATTTGTAAGTAGTTTATAGATAATAATTTTGTTTTCCATCATGAAAAAAAAATTATTTGCAACGAGTAATATGAAATGTAGGAAAAGAAAATAGCATATACCAGGACAGTATTCTGCCACCGGTGCAACGGATTGATCAGGCTCTCTCGAAGTATTTAATAGGGCAGTCACCTTAATAACATCTGCACTCTAAGCATAAAAGGTTTCAGGAGAAGAATAACCTTGCTAATGATCAGCTATGACAAAAGTTGACAACAATAATTTAACTGAAATTTACCATAACAAACTCTTGTTTAAAAATTATGACATTTCTAGAAAAATGGTATATCAAATTCATTACCTCAGTATCCACGGCTGGTTTACTCTCTGAACAGAAGTATGAAGACAAAGACTTGTCAACATTCTGCTTAGCAGTGTCAGCCAAAAGCTCAATACTTGACACATCTGCTTGGAAGTCCAACTCAGAACCACGAACAATGACAGGACGAGGCAGAGCATCTGAGTATTGGTCCAATGCTTCCATGATAAACGTGAGTTGAGGATCTTTGAAGACACTAGCTAGTGCCTCATGCGCATGCAGGTACCTGTCCGCAGCAGCTGAAGTACACCAAAGTTGCCCTTGTAGTTAGAAAACGAAACTCCAACATAACTGCATTTCAGTGCTAACAATCAGCAACACTTATTACTAAACAGAGAACACTAGCAAAATGACAAAGGTATCAAGTAATTGAAAAAAGGCTGTATGGATTTTGTACCAGAATTATAACTTTGATCATATCAAAATCCAATACAGATCCGCCAACAAGTCATAGCTTCATTAAAAACATCCAAAAGTAAGAAAAAGGCTAAAACAACAACCACATCCAACTTCCAACACACACTATATTCTCCTACGTTTTGAATTGAGTAGCAAAACCTCCTCATGGAAACAAGAATTTTGAGTCATATATGGACTTATAAATTAAAATCTGCTAGTAATTTCCCTCACTTCCGGCGTAGATTTAACCATTAAACATAGTCCATTCATATATGCAAGGCACATTCATTTTACATAAAAAGCAACAAAGTAAAATTCTCCATTTGATCACAATCAAAGCATGAACAACATCATAATATTTTTGCAACATCCCGAAATCGCTCTTCTTTAGCAACTATTAGTCAACCACATTTTCAAACAACAACGCAATAAACATCACAACATTTCCAGTTTTCCACTATCATTTCAGAAACACTCCAAATTAACAAATGAATCAATAAAATAACAGCAATTTCTCACTAAAATTGTTTACAATAAAGAAAAGAATTACCTGATTCTTTATTTGCAGGAAAATAAACAGGCAAATTCATAGAAATTCCACATTTAACCAAACAACCTCTCTCCCAAACAAACTTCTCAGGCATTTCCTCATGCACAACACTCTCTAATCTCTCAACATTCTTCAATTCTCCGAATTTCGCAGCGAAGAACTTCAAATCATCGCCACTTGAGCTCGAAACACCGCCAATTACATCAAAATTCCGCAAATCGTCAACACTATACAAAGTTTCCCTCAATTTAGAAGCAGCAATAATCGCCTGCTTCGCCGTTTGTTCAAAATCGCCATTTTTGGTGATAATCAGAGCTCCGATTATGTGGAAGCCTTTGATGATGAGTGATCTGAGATCGTCTGCTTCTTTGGAGAAATCAGGAGAGAGAGGATCAGACGGTGAGTAGTGGATGCATCGGACGGTGGAGATGATGGTGAATTGAGGGAAGAAGGGTGAGCTAATTAGCCATTGAAGAGGTGCATCGTTGGTTTTGGTGAGGATGAGGTTACTGCATAAAACCCTAACGATTTTGGTGTTGTCCATTGGAGGAGCATGGAGGTTTTTTCTTCGTTAGTCAAAAACTGAAAATTGACATATTTGTCCGCTATATCAATTCAATGTGTTGAAATCGAAGATTATACACCGTTAGCCATTAGGGGTGTTAATGAGACGAGACAGCTCGTGAGTTACTTGCGAGTTACTCGGTCAAAGCTCGGCTCGAGATCGAGTTCGACTCGTGGTTTTAATGGGTCGAGTCGAGCAAGCCCCTGTTCGACTCGAAAAGCTCGTGAGTGGCTCGATATATAATTATATATAAGTAATATTTTTTAATGTATCTCAAAAAAAATTCAAAAATTATTTACTTAATGGCTTAAGTTCTCATGTGTTGATTTAGCCGTTCATTTATTTTCATCTCAACCGTCAAAATTCAAGCTAATAAATAAAACTTAAAAAATAAAAAATTGTTTATTTATTTAAACAATAAAAAATTGTTCTAAATTTCTTAAAATAGTAAAATATTTAATTAGCACATAACTACATAAATTTGGAAGGTTTTAAAATAATTATGTAATCTTCTGTTTCTATTAGTTACTTCTAAAGACAATTATGATAAATTTATTTTCAGGTTACTTATTATTATGAATTTGAGCTTTATTCGATTCGAGCTCGAGCTCACCTTGCGTCCTACTGAGTCAAGTTTGAGCTCCATTTTAAAAGCTCGCGAGCTTTCGAGCTCGAGTCGAGCTACAGTTTTAAGTTTCGAGTTCGAGTCGAGCTCAATGATACTCGAGCTCGACTCGCATCATTAACACCCCTATACACCGTGAAAGATAACTCAACGATTAAAAGTTTACTTTTCGATTTTAGGTAATCTTTAGATTAATTCTTGGCTCTCAAATATTCAAATAATATTAATATATACACAGTACACCGTGCTACTATTAATAATAATAATATATGAGAATGTAAGCGATGAAAGTATTTTAATAAAGAGAAAGGATTTCTTCCCTTATAAATTCACATTTAAAACTGAAATTTTATTTTAAAAATGTTATATAATATATGTATTTAGTGGATGCCCATTATACCCCTATGATTATTCTAGTATATTCTAGATACTAGGTGTATAATTCTCTAAGGAATCCCTAATTGTTTCCATGTCTATATATATATATATATATGTATGTACTCCCTGATAATTTAATAATATGAATACAGATCTATTCTGTCCCACAAATACTCTCTACTACTTAAACCCTATTTTCTATAACACGTTATCAGCACCAGCTCTACAAAACAAAGACTATTATCTTGCAAATAAAAAGGTTCGATACTCTAGTTTCCACTCCGTAATGCTTTACTCAATAATTCTGTAAGTTTTGTATAATATATTACTATTAATTGTGATTACCATGAGTTGTTTCAATGTTTTGTTCTTTTTTTTTTTTTTGGCTAATTATATTCACACAACTCACACAATAACAAACAATTGCACTCACGAAATCACGAAGACATTATACGAGTGTTGAAATCGATTTTTTTTTAAATTATTATTCTGAAATTTTCTATGATGTTATTATTCTGACAAGTTATTTTGACTATTATTCTGAATTATTATTTCAAAATTGAATAACTTGCAATTTGGCTCATAATTCGAGTGCTAATAATAAGTTATTAGCAAAATAATTGTAGTGTTAAAGTTGAATTTTGACTGCAAAATAATAAGTTCTTAGCATAGTAATTCCATTGTGATAAATCGAATTTTCAAAATAATATTAGCAAAATAGTAGGCAAAATAATTTCAGAATAATATTAGGAAAATAGTAGGCAATATAATTTCAGAATAATAGACAAGTGTTGAAATCGAATTTTCAGGATGATATTAGCAAAATAATTTCAGAATAATTTTAGCAAAATGATATTAATAAGATCTCAGGAATCCTATAATAATATATTATTATTTTGCTAATTTGACAAATTAATATATTCTAAAGTGTTATAATGAAATTTGGTATTATTCTGAATTCTAAAATTCAATCTGAAATTAATTGAAATTAATATTCTGAAATTTTTTTTATTTTTTATTTTTTTATTTTTTAATAATATATGGAACGTTTTTTTTAACAACTTGTTGAACACCCTTTGAGAATGACAAGCTTTTGTTTGTGAGCAAAAAAAAAAAAAAAAAAAAAAAAAAAAAAAAAAAAAAAAAAAAAAAAGGTTAAATCTGCTGTGATAGTATGCGTTGCACATCTTAACAACAACACTCTAATGTCCTGGACATGCACCAGCCTTGTCTAAGGATGCCCTATTCAAAACTGCATCTAGTTTATCTGCTTGTAAAGTCTGAGTCTACTTGCACATGAAAAGGTTTGAAGTAAAATTGTTACTGTATGATAAGTCTGGGTCACCCTATTCAATTATATGCTTACTGTAGATTTTGTGTGCTTTTTTGATGACCTTCCTTTTATTGCTACTATTAGCCTCTGTTAAACCTTGTTCCCTCCATGTTCTTAATTTAGCAATCTTGAGGGAATGGTTCATTATTAAGAATACTTATGATAGGTTAGGATCTTGAAACCATCAATTTTAGTAATCTTGAGGGAATGTGACTGTTGACATACTCATCTATAAATAATATATATAATAATAATAATCTAATAATAATAATAATATAATAAATATATATATAATAATAATAAATAATAATAATATATTAATAATAATAATAATAATAATGTCAATGGACTATTTTTTTTTAATCCATATCTTGCTATATTATACTTGCTATAAAACTATCAAATTGTTGAGTGTGAAGCTATGTATATGATCTGATTATATAGAGTTCACAATAGATAATATATTATGCGATTGATAACAATATTACTATCATAATGCTACTGCTATGAAGGATGTATCATTGTATAATTTTCAAGTGATGTATGTGGCTTATAATTAACAAATGCTTAAATAGAATCTTATGTAATTAATGCTTTATAAAAGCGGTGTGATATAAGTATGTAATTTAACTTATCAATTGCCACAATGTTTAAAGTTATTTATTGATAACATGCGCTTAATATGTTTGTAGTTATGTATAATATGTGTTGTAGTTATTGTATAATATGTGTATATACATATATGTTCTATTAAGAGTATTTATTATTTAAGTATGCAATATGTAGGTGTATCACTAATACTAGTAATATAAAATATTAAGTAGTAACTCCTATATATATATACACATTTAATCATTGTATTGTCTCAAGTACATGCATTATTTTAACTTAGTGCCATCACACAAGTATTTGCTTCTATTTTGATACAAATATCATCACAACTTTACATAGTTTTAAGTGTTAATGCATGATTGGATTCAACTATAGGTGATAAATAAATATATCCATATGAAGTAGGTTAGAAATAATATTATATCAACTAAGCATGAAGTACTTATAAATTGTTCCTTAGATTTATGAAGAATATTATACATATAAATTAATGTTCCTTAATTTCAAAGTTTTGAGGATTCTCAAGAATATAATATGACCATAGTTTCATGTCTTAGAAATTTCTAGTTTCTATAGTTTGCTTGAATATCCCATCATCCACAAAATAACTATGTCTTATATGCACAATGTCATATAAATAATATTCAAAGATTTGAATAATTGATATGCTATCTTTTGGGTATATTCTAGATAACGAACTATATGTGCATGGATGAGTATTGATATCATAGAATACTAGATTTACTCATTTCCCATAAGTAAATGAGAATGTATATCAAAGAATAATAATCAGTTTCATGATATTTCCTTTATGTTTATAATCCATGCAAAGTTTTAAAAGAATTGCAAACACAAATACATAATATTTATTTATTAGCAAGGATAATTGTATGAGTTTAGAAATGAGTATGACATTGTAGAACTCGGTTAAAGAATGTATCATTATGCCCATAATTTTTTGGAAATTCATTAAAAAATTTATATATATGGGCAATAGAAAAAGATGTGAGGTTTATGAATAATTACTTTCCATGATACATGACATTGCCTAAAGAATTCATGCTTAAGAAGAATGAGATTAATGTTGTTGGCCTAATTTCATGCCCCCATATGCAAGGTTTAGGGGAGATAGTATTTTTTATTCCATGAGTATGTAAATACACTGATGGTCCATTTGTACATAAGTATCTATTCAATAAAATGGCAACAAGATACTTAAAGCTTAGAATAATGATACCATCCTGAAGATGGATATGGATGATTTAGAATGTCTTGATTATAAATCAATCATAAGTGCCCTGATTAAAATTAATGTTGTCGCAGAAGGACAACACAAGTTGCTCACGAACAAAGATTAAGCCTGAAACGTGGTAGACTATTTCGTTATGACATAATTATCGTTGAATATGAAGAAAAAATACGTTGATGAATTTCATTAGAATATATTTATGTTTAGTAAAACTGATATGTGCCAAGGTTATGTAAAATACTCTAGAAGAGTATGATATGTCCAATTAATTAACTGTATCATGATAATAATAATCAATGCTCTACAAGTATATAATGATTGTTGCATAAAGTATTAGTCTTGCCAAGTATAAAGAAACCTTTGATAGGTTCTTATATCACTATCATATTAATCTCATGGCCATGCATGGAGTAGGCATAATAAAGTGATCACTATTGTTTGAAAACTGACCAGAATTTAGAAAGTGATTGGATGTGATAATTCAATTAGGCCATCCGGGTTTAATGTATAGTATAATCACCCTAAGGGAAACCTGAAGTTTCAATTTGATATGATAATGTGCTGACGCTCTCTCATTTAGATATGTGAAATGTTTTGAATGGCAAGAACTAATTAACGACACTTGAAATTGAGCTATATTTGGATTATGATTTTTAAGAAAATTTTAAGAAAAGGAAAATCTATTTTGATCAACTTTGGATATTAGATATGCAATGAGTGACCAGAAGTTCACTAAAATAGTCTTATTGTTGTCTATATTTATGTAACTAAGCTTACCAAACCACCTTGTATGTTTACACATTAAGTAAGTTAAAGCTCATTATCAAATTCATTGGCAATCCAAAGATCACCATTGTGGGATTTACATGCGTATAACTAAGTCATATTATGTTTATATACAAATCATTTTTTTTATTGGGGCTGTTGAATGTCAGCACACAAGAATAAACCGACAACTGCACAATAATTGTCTCCCCATTGTCATTAATCTCTAGAAGAACATTTTATGATGAATTTATAACAAATGTGTGATGTGCATCATAAGTTAAGAGAGATGGTTTTCATCGATTAATATCGTTCTCCAAAGAGACAAATATTTTGTTGAATATATCTCTTCTAAACGATGAAATTTGTTAATAAATCTTTTATTAGATAATTTTTTTTGCACATGAAATTATACACTAAGTTGGTTAAGAATATGATTGCTCCTATATTTGAAAAATTTACCAACTTAGGGGAGAGAATTGGGATAAGTTGGCAAAATTACAAATTATAAAGTGATGATCCCTATAATGAACTATTTGAGATATATGCCAACTTTTGTCTATATACTTTAAGGTATGTTGCACATCATTGGTTTGATTTGTATTCAGTTATGTCTCATTTTACATGGCATTGAAGATACATTTTGGCCTATTATGTATTAACAGTACTGAGATAAATCTTGCCAATAATACAAATCACTACACTGTATGTAGGTTGTATGATCGGTTCCAAAATAAATATGAAATATATGGCAAGAAAGTGCAGTTGACACTATTGAAATGTAATGGTATATTAATGCCATAATGTATGCCCCGGAAGTGGTATAATATGAATTATAACAGAGACCTATGATATAAGAACGAAGATGTTATAATTGACTATGGTACCAATGGGAAATGTATTCGATATCATTGTAAAATAGCAGGCAAATTTATCTTGAAAATGTGATACCGGTATATGATGGAACCGATGGATTATATCATATGCAAAAGTAGTGGATTGAGAATGGATCTGAAATAAAAGTCCATTTTATGTCGACATATTGAGAATGATCAATGATTATCATGGACTAGAATCCAACTAAAGTGAATAAGATGATCATCAAGGCCCAGAAGTCCGATCATCAAGGACCAAGTCCACAATTAGTTTCTGAATCCACATTGTACAGTGTCTTCATTTTTTTAATCTTACATTATGTGCATGTGTGAGTCGTAGATAAACCGCATTATTATTTGCATGTGTCAAATAGATGAGATGCATCACTCATTATATACGTAGTATATGTTTTATGCTCAAAATCTTGTCCATATAAATTTCACATCTCATCATATTACATGTACTAATTTATACAAAAATTGTGATATACGTAAATTTTTGTCCATTATTGTAAGATGTGTTTACAATAGTATGAAGATTTACACTAAAAATTTTACCCTCTAATGAAATATTTTTGTGATGAAATTATACAGATGAGCGTTTAATAGCATGTTGTGAATTATGCATAAAAGTTTCAGAAGAACTTGTACAAGACATATTCAAATATCTAGTGTTTCAAGTTCTATACAAGTATTTGGAACACCTCAATGGATAATGGTGATATTATTATCAAACCCTGAAGAGTTTAGACTAAATTAAACAACACTCACACCTGAAGTTTGAGTATGTGAGTGCTAATCAAATCTATGTTCATTCAGAACTTGATATTAAAGGATAATCCTTTTATGTCCAGAAGAATCATAAACAATAAGAATTACTTAAATGTAATTACTAATTTACATAAGATTAGACAATGATGTTGATATATCACGTTGCCATAAATTATATCAATATGTAATTATCAACAGCTACTTTATAATAGCTTCCAGAAGAAGGCATAAGTTTAATATTTGTGGCAATTTAACAAAGATGAAGTAATGATAAACACAACATATGTATTATTTTCAAGAGTATGAAGAAATGAATATATCTCATGTTGAAGATTGAAGTCCAATAAGGAAGGATCAACTACCAAGGAGTTGAATTTTATTCTACTTCAAGTGCGAAGCTACTACCAAAGACGTTGGGTTCATTATTCTAAAAGATCTCAAGTTATGCATTCATTAGGGGGAGAAAATACGTGTTGCACTCTTTTTCCCTTAACCATGGTTTTGTCCCACATTGGGTTTTCCTGGTGAGGTTTTTAATGAGGCAACATCATAAAACGTATTACGAAAGTGATGTACTCTTTTTCCTTCACTAGGTTTTTATTCCCACAGGGTTTTTCTTAGTAAGGTTTTAATGAGGCATACTATTCGATAATGGTCATCTAAGGGGGAGTGTTATATAATATATGTATTTAGTGGATGCCCATTATACCCCTATGATTATTCTAGTATATTCTAGATACTAGGTGTATAATTCTCTAAGGAATCCCTAATTGTTTCCATGTCTATATATATATATATATATATATGTATGTACTTCCTGATAATTTAATAATATGAATACAGATCTATTCTGTCCCACAAATACTCTCTACTATTTAAACCCTATTTTCTATAACAAAAAATTCAAATTTTCAATTTAATTTTATTATTCGGGAAAACAAATTGAATATTCGAAAGAGGGGGTCTTGTTGGACTCTTGATATTGATAAACTAAGGTCAACCACCGTTGCCATCCAATATCTCCACTTGAATAGCTTGTTGTTGCTAAACAAACAATATGTACCTGTGAACCGAATAATAATATGATCAAGTGTTGTGTAGTTTGATCATTGCCTGTGGGAACACGGACTTGTGCAGTTTGATGAATGAAGACTCAATTGGTATGTATCATTATTTGAAACTAATTGATTAATGAAGACTTAATTGATATCTATCAACGTTTTAGTTAATAAAAACAAGTATAATTTATTTTGTTACATGGTTAATGAATTTTCAATTCTCTTATATAATTTTGTTTTGTGAAACATAATTACATAAGTGTTATAGAAAATAGGATTTAGTAGAGAGTATTTGTGGGAGAGAAGAATTGATCTGTTTTCTTATTCAGTACCAAATATATATACAAGCTTAAACTAGGGTTTCCTGTAGAATAAACCCTAGTATCCAGAACATTCTAGATCATCCCTAAGGGGTATAATGGACATCCATAAAATAATAATATTTTATAACACTCCCCCTTGGATGTCCATTATAAAGCAAATATACATCATTTTATAATGCGCATGTGCAATGCTGCCTCATTAAAAACCTTAACAGGAAAACCCAGTGGGAAAAACCATAGCTAAGGGAAAAAGAGTACAGCGCGCATTGACTCCCCCTCATGATATCATCCGTTGAGATCCTTGAGATGACGCAACCCGATTTGATGAACTAATTTCTTGAATGTAGCAGTAGGAAGCGCCTTGGTAAATAGATCTGCTAAATTTTACAAAACAAAAAAAAACAAAAAAAAAAAAAAAAAAAAGAAAATAATAATATAATAAATGGTGAAGCTCTCCAAGCGTCAACACAAATCCAAGTAATAGCACTACTTGTTAGTTGTACTCGTTTCCGCTTGTTTCAACACAAATCCATTACGAAATTTCAATAAGCGTCAATTTCAATCTTTCAATCAGTAATAAAGTAGTTTTTATACTCAATTCAAAAACCAGGTATTTTCGCGCTTCAATTTCATACTTTTTTTGTATTTAGTTTGGATTAAATTCAATTTGAAATTATAGCTGTTAAATTCGGCGCAATTTTCTACTTTATGGGTTGCGATCACCAGATTTTTGGAGTAATTTTGGGTTTATGTTCTTGTTTATATTTCAATGATAATTTTAATGGGATATAGGTTTTTGGGGTAGAATTATTAGTTTTTATGCTTAGTTTCAGCTACAATCATTGATAATCAAAGATGAGATTTTTGTTATTTGCTGATTTTTTCTCGATTTTTTTTGTGGGGTATAGTAATTTTAGTTTTTTATTACGTGGGTTTGTGTTTGTTGGACTAAAGGATTATTATTTAGTGGTTTTAATCTATTTTCTTTTGGATGTTATGTTGTTAGAACTTAAAGATGAAATTGAGATTGTGAGAGATGAAATTGGTATTAGAAGATAGTTTTTTTTTTTTTAATTGTATAATCTTTTGTAATGTCAGTTAGTTCGATTTGTGTCATTTGAGAGTTGAGATTATGATTTGTGATCATGGGTTACTTTTTAGGGCAAAGTTATATTGTGTATTGTGGAAGATCTAACTAACTTCTAGTTTTGTCCTTAACGAACATTGACACAATTAGTTTTCCAGTAATATATTAGTTTTTATGACTATTATCACACTTTAAATTGACTTACATGGCTACCATCATAATTTTAGTAGTTTATTAGACAGTGATTGACACATAAATGGACTATTAGTTTCCATATGAATTTTCCATTATATATTAGATAAATAGACTTTCCAGTAATATACGCTTTCTCATTGAAATAGATGCCAGTTCCTTCCCTGAATTACTTGTTTATCCATGATTCATGTCCCCTGATTTTTTCAAATTGTAGTTTAAATGTAGTTATTGTTGTTTTCCCTGATCATCTGTAATTTACCCTTATTATTTATTCATCCCTAATCATAGGTTTTTTTACTTGTATATTACTTTGATACATTTCGACTTTGTGAATAATATGCCAAAGTTGTATACAAAGCTAACCAATTTGATCATATATAATTAAGAGCTATAATGAGGTTTTTTTTAGTTTAAGCGCATAGAACTGTTAATATATGCTAAAGTGATTCTCATGCAAACTTTCGTGATGCTTTATACCTATTAGTTCCTATTTGTGCAAACTTTCGTATATAGTGAATATGTCAAACCTAGCAAAACTTGAATTTGCGGCCCTTGATATTACGGGAAGAATTATTTGTCTTGGTTATTGGATGCTGAAATCATCTAGATGCAAAAGGTCTTGGAAAAACTATCAAAATAGGAAATCAAGAAACTTCAGACAAGCTAAAGCTATTAATTCCTTCGCCCATCACCTTCATGAGGCCCTTAAGACTGAATATTTAACTGTGAAGACCCAATGGTGCTTTGGAATAATTTAAAGGAAAGGTAACGACCATCAGAAAAACGTTATCCTCCCTCAAGCTCGTTATGAATGGCTTAATTTAAGATTACAAGATTTTAAATCAGTAAGTGAGTATACTCAGCCATTGTTTAGAATCACTTCTAAACTGAAATTATGTGGAGAAAAAATAACTGATGTGGATATGTTGGAAAAGACATATACCACTTTTCACAAGGATAATCTCTTATGAGTAAACAATATCGTGAAAAGGGCTTTAAAAAATATTCCGAATTGATATCTTGTCTCTAGTGGCTGAACAAAATGATGAGGCTTTATGAAAATTCATGAATCACGGCCAACTGGCTCTACTGCATTCCCTGAGGAATGCTGCATCCCATAAGGGGATACAATTATCAATAGAGGCCCTGCCAGCAGCAGTGGCCGAGGTCATGGTGGAAGTCATGGCCGCTAAGAGGTCGTGGATATTATAGAGGTAGAGGTGGTCATATCAAACTCATATTCTCACCGAAGTTGGATAATGAGGATGGTAGTAAAAGCATGAGAGCTAAAAGTGAGACTATGTGCTACCGTGTGTGGAGGAAAGGGCCACGGTCTCGTAGTGTCGTACACCAAAGCATCTTGTGACCTTAATCAGCAGTCTCTGAAAAGAAGGAAAGAAAGTGGAGACTAACTTGGTATATGAAATGGCGAAGTGATTTTGATAATGGTGATACAACTCACCTGGAGTTGTCAGATTTCTTCACCACCCCTGAAGGGATAATTAAAGTCAATAATAAGTATGTCATTAGCAAATAAGATTTAGTAGTTTACATTCACAATTTAGTTAGAATAATTTATGTTTTTTACTTTGGCTTTGTATTTATGCATGAACTTGATAGTTTAATAGTCTGTTTGTGTGCTTAAGACTTTGTTACTTTAATCTTATTTAGTTACTTTGAATATGGATATTTTAGGATATGTTATTTACTTCTATTATTTTATTGGAAGAACATGAATGCTCTCCAAGCTCAATTAACAATAATGGTGAAGAAATATGTCTAGCTGATGTGCAACTACTCATACATACTTTAAAAATAAGAGATATTTTTCTTCCATGATGATAATATAAGTGTGAATACCTATATCCGGTAGTGCAAACATATTGAAGGCTCCGAAGAGCAACTATAGTGATGCCTATGGGAACAAAATTCGAAATTATTGATGCTTTGTACTCCCCTAAGTCTCAAAGAAATTATTGAGTTTTAAAGATATCCGTCAAAACGGATACCAATATGAGACAATAAGAGAAGGAAATAATGAATTCCTTCAAATTACGAGTATAACCCAAGGCACTAAGCAGGTTTTGGAGAGATTATCTGCACTCTCCACTGGCTTGTACTACACAAAGATTATGTTATTGAGACATATGCTATTGTAAACCAGAAGTTACAGATAGCTTTATAGTTTGGCATGACGGCGGTTAGGCCATCCCGGTTCATCAATGATGCGAAAAATAATTGAAAATTCACATGGACATTCTTTGAAGAGCCAGCAGATTCTTCAAAATGATTACTCTTGTGCTGTTGCTCCCAGGTAAGTTGATCATCGGCCATCACCAGCGAAAAATAAATTATGAATCTATTCTTTCCTGAACGTATACAAGGGAGATTATGTGGACCATACATCCACCAGGTGGACCATTTAGATATTTTATGGTTTTAATCGATGCATCGACTAGATGGTCACATTGTGCCCTTACTATCAACCCGCAACCTGGCGTTTGCGAGGTTACTTGCTCAATTTATAAGATTAGACACAATTTCCAGATTTTCCTATTAAGAATATACGTCTGGATAATGCTGGTGAATTTACTTCAAAGGCTTTTAATGATTATTGTATGGCTATGGATAAATGTTGAACATCCTGTAGCACATGTTCATACACAAAATGGTCTTGCAGAATCACTAATTAAACGTCTTCAGTTGAGCGAGACCATTACATGAAGTCGGATCACCGATCTACTGGGGACATGCTATTTTACATGCTGCAGCACTATTCGCATCGGCCAACCAGTAAACATAAATTCCCCATCACAATTGGGTGTGGTCAGGGACCAGATATTTCCCATCTAAGAATTTCGGAGGCTGTGTATGTTCCAATTGCTCCACCACAACGCTCTAGATGGGTCCTCAAAGGAGGCGGGCTATATGTCGGGTTTGAATCCCCATCAATAATAGATACCTAGAGCCATTAACAGGTGATCTATTTACTGCTCGTTTTGCAGATTGTCACTTTAACGAGTTGGTTTTCCCAGCATTAGGGAGAGAACAAGCGAGCTGGAAAGTGAAATTAGTTGGAATGATCATCATAAACCACCTTGATCCTCGCAACTAACATGTGAATTGGAAGTCCAAAGATATTAATTTACAAGCTTAGCAATCAATTGCCCAGACGCATTTACTGACCTAAATAGAGTAACTAAGTCACATATACCAGCTGTAAATGCTCCTATCAAGATTGAGTCCTGAAGGACAATCTCATGAGTCTCAAGGCACGCCTGAAGCGTGGTCAACCAGTAGGTTCCAAAGATAAGAATCCTCGGAAAGAAACAGGAGCAATGATAGTAATGGCCAGACGAGGGAAGCAATAGTGCCGGATCTCCAGAAGAACCATCAGACATGACAATGATAGTGTTCTAGAAGAACCTCAGGTACGAAATGAAGAGAATATACAGATTTATGTCATGTCTAGAATAACTTGGAACCGAAATGAAATGACGTCGCATGATGTTTTTGCATATATGTAGCACTTGATGTTTTGAATGAAAAGAGGGATCATGACCTAAGTCCATTGCAAGAATTGAGAAAGAGATGATGGCCAAATGTAAAGAAGCAAGTGTGAGCAGAATGAAATAACTTGCAAAGAGAGAAGTATGTGGGCCAGTAGTCGTATACCCGAATGTGTAAAACCAGTGGGATATAAATGGGGTCTTTGTGCGGAAAGACATGAAAAAGGTGAAATTGTGAACACAAAAGCACGTTTAGTTTGCACAAGGATTATCACAAAGCCACTGGTATTGATTTTGAGGAGCACTATTCTCCTTGTGGTGGATGCAATCACTTCAGATTTCTTAATTAGTCTGGCAGTAAGACATGGATTGTTTCGACTCAATGGATGTTGTAACAGCTTACTTAACGCCCCCTTGATAGTGGATATTCATGAGAAACTCCCGGAAGGTTTTCAAGTTGCCTGAAGCAACTGGTTCGGTCTTCTCGAGAACAACATGTAAGTAAGTAATAGATCCGCTTTTATGGATTGAAACAATCAGGGCGTATGTGGTACAATCGCATTTAGTGAATATTGGTTGTTGAAAGAAGATTATAGAAATGACCCTATTAGCCCTGTTTTTCATAAAGAAATTCGGGTCAGGTTTTTGTGATTATGCTGTCTATGTTGATGGATTGAAGATTATTGGAAAGTCCATGAAGAATTCCAATAACAGTGAATACTTGAAAAAGAGTTTGAACATAAACGATCTTGGTAAACAAAATTTTGTTTAGGGCTACAAATTGAGCACTAAAGGAAGGAATCCTTGTGCATCAAACTACATACACAGAGAAGGTGACTCAGAAGATTTATATGGGATAAAGCACACCCGTTAACTAGCCCGATGGTCGTAAGATTCACTAGATGTTGATAAGATCCTTTTCGCCCTCGGGAAAATGAGAAGAGATCTTGGTCCTGAGTAACCATATCTAAGTGCAATAGAGCATTGATGTACCTTGCTATCATTAACAGACCCGAATATCATCTCTATCAATCTATTAGCAAGGTTTAGCTTCATGTCCTACCCGAAGGCATTGGAATGGGGTTAAGCATAATTTCGCTATCTACAAGGTACGAAAGATAAAGGTTTGTTCTTTTCTAAACACCTCCAAAGAAGAATAGTTGTTTTGCAGATGCAGGGTATTTATCAGATCCTCATGTTGCTCGATCACAAACTGGATATGTATTTACATATGGTGGTACCGCAATCTCTTGGCGTTCCTGAAACAAACCATTGCTGCTATTCTTCTAATCATGCAAGAAATTTTAGCAATTCTGAGGCTAGTCGAGAATGTGTATGGCTAAGTCTCTAATTCAGCACATACAAGAAGATTGTGGTCGGTTTATGTGGAAAACAAGCTCCGACTACATTATATGAAGACAATGCAGCCTGTATTGCACAACTCAAGGAAGGGACATTAAAGGTGACAGGACGAAGCATATTTCGCCAAAAGTTTTCTTCACCCATGACCTTCGAAGAATGGTGAGATTAGTGTCCAACAGATTCGTTCAAGTGAAAATTTAGCAGATCTATTTACCAAGGCGCTTCCTACGCTACGTTCAAGAATTAGTTCATCAATCGGGTGTTGCGTCATCTCAAGGATCTCAACGGATGATATCATGAGGGGGAGTCATGCGCGCTGTACTCTTTTCCCGTAGCTATGGTTTTTCCCACTGGGTTTTTCCTGTTAAGGTTTTTAATGAGGCAGCATTGCACATGCGCATTAATCAAATGATGTATATTTGCTTTATAATGGACATCCAAGGGGGAGTGTTATAAAATATTATTATTTTATGGATGTCCATTATACCCCTTAGGGTGATCTAGATGTTCTGGATACTAGGGTTATTCTACAGGAAACCCTAGTTTAAGCTTGTATATATATTTGGTACTGAATAAAACAGATCAATTCTTCTCTCCCACAAATCCTCTCTACTAATCTTTTCTATAACACTTATGTAATTATGTTTACAAAACAAATTATATAGAGAATTGAAAATTCATTAACCATGTAACAAAATAATTAATACTTGTTTTTTTATAACTAAAACGTTTGATGATATCAATTAGTCTTCATTAATCAATTAGTTTCAAATAATGATACATACCATTGAGTCTTCATTCATCAAACGCACAAGTCCGTGTTCCCACAGGCAATGATCAACTACACACAACACTTGATCATATTATTATTCGGTTCACAGGTACATATTGTTTGTTTAGCAACAACAAGCTATTCAAGTGGAGATATTGGATGGCACGGTGGTGACCTTAGTTTATCAATATCAAGAGTCCAACAAGACCCCTCTTTCGACTATTCAATTTGTTTTCCCGAATAATAAAATTAAATTGAAAATTTTGAATTTTTTGTATAGAAAATAGGGTTTAAATAGTAGAGAGTATTTGTGGAAAATAGATCTGTATCATATTATTAAATTATCAGGAAGTACATACATATATATATATATATATAGACATGGAAACAATTAGGATTCCTTAGAGAATTATACACCTAGTATCTAGAATATACAGAATAATCATAGGGGTATAATGGCATCCACTAACTACATATATTATATACACTCCCCTTAGAGACCATATCGAATGTATGCCTCATTAAAACCTTACTAAGAAAAACCCTGTGGAATAAAAACCTAGTGAAGGAAAAAGAGTAACATCACTTTCGTAATACGTTTATGATGTTGCCTCATTAAAACCTCACCAGGAAACCCATGTGGGACAAAACCATGTTAAGGGAAAAAGAGTTGCAACCGTATTTTCTCCCCCTAATAATGCATAACTTGAGATCTTTTAGAATAATGAACCCAACGTCTTTGGTAGTAGCTTCGCACTTGAAGTAGAATAAAATTCAACTCCTTGGTAGTTGATCCTTCCTTATTGGACTTCAATCTTCAAATGAGATATATTCATTTCTTCATACTCTTGAAAATAATCATATGTTGTGTTTATCATTACTTCATCTTTGTTAAATTGCCACAAATATTAAACTTATGCCTTCTTCTGGAAGCTATATAAAGTAGCTGTTGGATAATTACATATTGATCATAATTTATGGCAACTTGTGATATTATCACATCATTGGTCTAATCTTATGTAAATTAGTAATTACATTTAAGTAATTCTTATTTGTTTATGTTCTTCTGGACCATAAAAGGATTATCTTATAATATCAAGTTTGAAATGACAAAGATTCTGATTAGCACTCACATACTCAAACTAATCAGGTTGAGTGTTGTTATTAGTCTTAACTCTTCAGGAGTTTGATAATAATATCACCATTATCCAATTGAGGTGTTCAAAATACTTCGTATAGAACTTGAAACGACTAGTATTTGAAATATGTCTTGTACAAGTTTCTTCGAAACTTTTATGCATAATTCACAACATGCTATTAAAACGCCTCCATCTGTATAATTTCATCACAATATATCTCATTAGAGTGTAAAATTTTTATGTAAATCTTCATACTATTGAACACATCTTACAATAATGGACAAAATTTACGTATATCACATTTTTGATAAAATTAGTACATGTAATATGATGAGATGTGAAAATTTATATGGACAAGATTTTGAGCATAAAACATATACTACGTATATAATGAGTGATGCATCTAATCACTATTTGACACATGCAATAAATAATGCGTTTATCTACGACTCACACATGCACATAAATGTAAGA